>ML777085.1:42047-69404 GCA_009831015.1 Picea engelmannii
AATCCTTGTGTTGAACTCGAGTGGAAGAATCCTTGTTTCATTAGGGAGAAACTGAGCTAGCCTGTGCATGGAAACTTGTTCCGAAATCATGAACGTGATATCATCCTGTGATTGTTGAACCAGTTTGGGGAAGTCTTTTCCTGTGTTTCTCATGGGTTGTTGTGACCATGCAGTATTGGACTGCGTGAGGCTTGTTGGCCTGTGAGCGACTCCTCGAGGTGAGAGAGTGCGTAGAGGGAGGAGAGAACTTCTGGAAGGAACCCTGTAGCTGCTATAGAGCCCGAAGACTTCTGGTGCGGTCTGTTCCTGTAACCCAAGGTAAGGGAGACTAGCAACCGAAGGACTGTCCAGGTGACAGAGAAGGTGCACTCTCCTGGGGTGGAACATGCATGTGGGGAATGAGGGTCTGTGGGTAGTGAGCATGGGAGATTCCTGGGAGAGCCTTCTTCCTGGTGGTTGTGTATGTGCTATCTTCCCTATAACCTCAGCCTAACCTAGGATTCCTTGCCTTGGGGTGGAGCTCGGTCCCAACTCGGGGGTGACCCACTGTTGAGCTGATGAATAGTGTGGTCTAAGGCTGGGAGGTTCGTGGAAGGCCTGCACTTGGTTGGTGATTTCTAGAGTTGTTAAAAGATAAGTATATTGAATTATGCTTTAAGCATGTTGAGCATGATCGTGTTGTTTTTGTATCATGTTTTCCGCTGTGTAAATGAATTATTGTTGAATGCTATGGCTTGTTTAATTGTAGCAGCAACTTATATATTTTACTATGAGATTTAAGAGTGTTTAATTGCTTAAATGCATGTGATTATAATGTCTGTACGAATTATGTATAAAATACATGTACAGAATGGTAACTGAGAGGTTTGGAAACCTCGATAGTGAAAGGGGTACACTACAATTGTGCTATTTGCTTAGAATCCTTGAATCATGTCGAGGGTGATGACAATGAAAATGGCAATGGCAATCATACTCTGCATCAGTTACCATGCTCCCACCTCTTTCATTCTCACTGCATTTCAAAATGGTTTCACAGAAACCTCAGCTGTCCCACTTGTCTAACTCCACTTCGGCTGCAATAGCCACTGGTAACCATATTTATTATCATTTGGATTATATGTTTATTTTTGTTTTGAGGAGCATTAATGGATTATAAGTAAAAGTTCATAAGATATATTATGTGAGTTATTATTTTGATTTTCGATGTGCAAGAATAATAATGAGCAATTTGTTGATGTCACCATCTAAAACTTTGAATAATTTTTAAAATATTTTGATGGGTTTAAAATTTTACACAAAGAAAAGTTCAAGCTATCCAAAATTCAGCGATTGTACAATATGAAATGACATTTGGTCACTTCGTTTAGTCCAGAAAAAAAGCTATCCAACATTCAGTGATTGTACAATTGTTTTGATTATATATTATAATAGTATAATTGTTTTATTTATTTATTTATTTATTTTTTATAGTTTTGGTTACATATTATAATAGTATAATTGTTTTATTGATTTATTTTTTATTGTATAAAATTGATGATATTATAGATTTATTAGTTTTACATACATATGTGTAATTAAATTTTTTATATTTTTTATATTGGCTTTTTATTAATATAATAAAAATGCATTACTAGATGGTTATGGTCTTTATAAATGTATTTTTCTCTACCTCTAGAGTATGAGGTGAAACTGATTCTGATTTGCTAAGAKCTCGGCTTTCTTAAGCTATTAAGTATAGGTTAATTCCTAACACTATAGACGTCTTGCATGAGTGAAAAAATGCTCCCTTACTGTTATTAACAAAGCACCATCTGTTTTGTATATAAGTTTGTATATCTTATATTGTTGTGGATATCTTGGTGATCCAAGGCAGAAGTTGAAAAACTTTTGTATCAACTACAAAAACTTAATTACGCCCAAAGGCCTACACCTATTGGTAATTGGCACAATTAATGACCTTTTAATCTAAAATTCTAATATGATGGCTAACAATTGAAGATGCTGGCATATTCTTATTCATCCTCCCAAATCAATGAATGTGATTTACGCTTCATAACTTCCTTGTATTTTTGAATGCATCTGTTAACCTGTTTAGTTTTTAACATTTACCTAATCATATTAAGAAATTATTGTAGCACCATATGATTGCCACGTTTAAATTATTAACCTTTGAAATTACCATGCTTGGATTATTAACGGGCATCGTCGACCCACCTATCTGCATGAGCGTGGAGCGCAGGAGGGGCGCAGGAGAGATACGAAATGCTTTGAGCTAGGAAAACCGTTTAAACATTATAGTGGGCACAACTCGAGGCCTTGCATATCTGCATGGGGAATCCAATTTTTGCATTATACACATAGACATCAAATGTGTAAATATACTTCTCGATGATAGACTTCATCCCAAAATTGCAGATTTTGGATTGACTAGATTTTTCCCAGAAATACAAACACATGTTTTTACCAAGATCARAGGAACAATCTAAGTTCAACAATTCATTATTATTTGTTTTTGTAAGATCTTCATATCTTCACAAGCTCTTGAATTTGCACATTAATTTGTCTCTTTGATGAATTTGGTATAAGGCAGAGGCTACACTACACCCGAATATGTTGTTTATGGGCGGTTAACTGAAAAGGATGACGTTTATAGTTATGGGATCATGGTTATTGAGATCATAAGTGGGAGAAAGTGCGTGGATGCAATACTGCTGACCTCTCTTCAGCTTCTTCTCGAATGGGCGAGTCTTTGTTTTGATGAAGATAAATTCAGTTTGATCATTATATCAAGAAGATCTTTTATTACGCTGGTTGTGCATGAAATATTCAAATGATATAACTAGCATAGCCACTAACTTTCAGTTGGAGAATGCGTAAAGGTATCATTTGGTAAAATTCCTCACCGCACCTTTCAGCTGGTATAATTAATTTTACCAGTCGATACCTTTTGGCATTCTCCAACTGCGTTTTAGCGGTTGTGGTAGTATAGTAATTCAACTAAATATTTACCACTATTTATTAACACTACTAACTAACATATCGCTTAGGGCTGAGGGATGATGGTGTGACAACAACTCATGTCGATGGTGAATTTGTTCACTATGAATTATCACACCCGATACTAGAGGAGCATACCTTTACTTAGGATAGGCTAGAGGAGGAGGTTAGTACCAAAAATAAGGACCCCAACTTAGTGGAAAGAATAATTTTCATTTCATTATCACATATACAAGGGAAGGCTATAGAAACGACTGAATATAAGAATTGTCATGGTTGCGAGTGGGAATAAATAATACCTTGAAAAACTATAGAATATAAGAACATCATAATTATTAATACATGGCCTTTATAGTTCAAATATATGGGGATAGAGATTTCTACAGACAGAATGGGCCTAGATGGAGCGAGTCCATACCTTGCTTCTCAGGCGTGTCATCTGATGCAAACACACAATTTCATAGCCCATTATTTAGGCAAATTTCAGATCCCACCCCTTTTTCCTCGAGGTCATATTTTTTCGAGGTCATGGAGTAAGGACCTTCAAAAACTCTTCCCTTGGGAGAGGTAGGTACTCCTACCTAACACTCTGCTCCTTAGAGACCCTTTCCTTAGCTTGTTCCATACGTCATGCACGGGGTTGGTTTTTAGAGGCTTTTAGGATTCTCTAGTTGATGACCATCTTCCCTGAGTTCCTTCCCCCATTCAGGTACTCCCTAGATGCACCATACCATCTCTTTCCATGTAGACAAGAAATGAACCAGGCCATCATATCAGAGAGGACATATACAGATTGTATATTGAAGTTACTTAGACCTCACTCCCCAAGATCCTAGGATAAAATATGTATTTCTATCTAGAGAAATTATTTTAGTTATGGGATGGAATTATCATCCATCCCCCATACACATATAGACACTGGATTTATACACTCAGGATGCCTCTGGGCCAACTATGGGTTGGCTCTCATAGACTCCGAGTGGAGACTGATCACCACATACCTCATCCAGACAAGATCTGCTAGATGTGCCACCTATAGAAACTTGAAATGGAGTTGCACCTCAATTTCACATGTCGTTCAAACCTTGTGTATGTATGAAATAAATAGTTTCTAGGGAAGGGTCCTTGAATAGAAATTGGCAAGGAAATATGTTTGAATTGAGAACATAAAGAAAGGAAGTTGCTCTAAATATCATTGAGAGGGAGAGGTTCTTTAGACATGAAGCCCGATGTAGGAAAGAAAGGTATGAGGAGTTCATTCTTTTACCTTTCTTCGCACTTAGAGGGGAGGAAAAATTTACTACATTACTACTAGACACTATGGCGGGGGGGGGGGGGGGGTGGGGTTACTTATCCTAATACTGCAACCACAACTTATAACACCCACCATGCTTTACCTCCTATTCAAGACTAGAGGGTTTACTCTTGTTCAAAGCTATGCTGTGATTATTTATGTTCGAAGCTATAGGGGATTTCTTTCAAAGAGAATAGATTCGTTTGGTATAATTTATTAGATATTTTCTAGGTTTCTCTGGTTCACAACTATGGTATCATTACATTTTCTTTTTCTTACCATGGAGTTCTTGCTTTCTTGGTGCACGGGGGCTTCACTCACTGAAATTGCAACATAGCACATTTGTTCATGGGATAATGAAGAATACCCCTAATTTCACTAACTATTGAAAAAAAAACTAAAATCCCTTTGTTGAACCCCCTCCTAATAAATATTTACAATTTTTAAACCCCCTATTTTTACCTAGGTATCCATTTTTTTATGGCATTTTAATACCCTTTTTTATTTCTATCCTTAGTATATAAACATGAAATTACTCTTATACGCTCGCAAATCACAAATCACAAAGTTAATTCAAAAAAACACAAACAAGGGGCGTGCCATCTAAGTTGGTGTTAAATATTATGTTGGAGTGATATATCTTCATGAGTCAGCCAACTCATTCAAATCCATGTGTTTCCTGACCTGGGAGGGTGGTAACCCTTTTTACATGACTTGCAAAGAGGTATCCTAGTGGGTAGCCATAGGTTTATCACATGTTTATCACCAAGTGGCATACTCATGGGATTGCAAGAGCACATGAGACAAATAGTGATAGACCCCTCGTATTTCATCATCTTGGGTGTAGCTTACTACAATTTCTCATTCATTCATTCATTCACTTGACTTACTTGGTGGATTTTATCACTTCCATTTAAGAAATTCGGAAGGCGCCTTCAACCCTTTTGGATTGCTTGTGATTTCTTTTCATGTATTAGAATGCTTTTTATTTTATCTTTCATCAAGAAACTTATCCCAAAAACCATATTTTGTCACCACTTGAAACATATTTGAAAACCACATTGTTCACCACATGAGCACTCGCATTAGTACCTCCATTTTAAACATTATTTTAGAGACACATAAACCTTTAGTTACAAAAATTACCATCTTTTCACAACCTTTTCCACTTGATTTTTAATCCTTTAACCCCATTTTACTCCATTTTTATGCTTATATGTGGGATTAGGCTCAATATTTTTGAATGCATTTATTTTAGTATTTTAAGTGAATTTATGACCAAATATTAAAGTAACATACTTTCAGTTATCTTTAAAAATTGGGTTAGTTTGTTGATGATTACATTTAGAGCTTGTAATGATGAAATTTTTTATCACTTAACTCCAAATTCAAATTTCTTCTTCAACCATTGAAAATTTGATGAGGATTTGGGATGATCATTCAAATATATTGGATTTAGAAGAAGCGTGGAGCCCTTGATAAGATTTGTTATCAAACATCCTAGAGATTTTGGAGATATTGTTGACTTCCTAATTATTGGCAATTTGTTGTAACCACATGAGAGATTTATGTATTTGAATTTATTATTTCTTATCTTAGTTTCAAAAAATTTTTTTTGTATAAATAAGAGTCCCTTCTCCATTCAAAAGGGGTGGACTCTTGGAGCATGTGTTCAAATTATGATGGAATAAAATAAAAATTCTTGATATTTCTTTTTATACAGTCTGTCATTCTCTAGTTTTAGATGTATTATGATTTGATTTAGTTTATGATGTTATAGACTTTGTTTCCTTGTTCTTGGGAGATTGATGTCACTCAAATAGATCACAGTGTTCTTTTATTTCATTTTATATGTATTTATTTCATTTTTCAATTTGATTTCATGAACAATCTTTTCATTTTGCAAGTTAGATTAGCTTTCTTTTAGGTAATTATTCATGGAAACAAGAAGTGCCTAAATCATGTCAACATATAAATTGGTGACAACAAGGTTCCAATAGAATGATCAGTTTTCAAGTACATGATCATTTCCAAGAATGATTAAGTTTTCTTTTGATCAATGAAGTGTGGTGTGTTTCATTTCCATGCTTAGTTTCATTGAATTATAGTATCAAATATACCAAATGGAGTATTGTTGTAGAAGGTCTAGTTCTGAAATATTGAACACTTAAATACAACATGATTTACAACACTCATGGATATAGTAAGGTATAATTCAACAATGAATCTGTCTTTGGTATCATTTATTTAATGCAATTGATTTCATAAGTAGGATAAACATTAAGCATTATAGATATATCACACTACAAATAATCTAATTCTGCACTTACTATGTTTTCATTTCACAAGTTTACGTACTCCAGATTGATAATATATTATAACAAGATTTATATATATAAAACACCTAACACACCCATCAATGATTAGTGAATTCACTTATCTATAAT
Source organism: Picea engelmannii (assembly GCA_009831015.1). Classification (NCBI taxonomy): domain Eukaryota; kingdom Viridiplantae; phylum Streptophyta; class Pinopsida; order Pinales; family Pinaceae; genus Picea; species Picea engelmannii. Next base: position 48,786 of record ML777085.1, read on the forward strand.
TTTGTGTCGATTATTAGACTTCAAAAATGTTTTTCATCGTAATTTTAACAGTGATGTACAAGTATATTATAACGTGGCAACACACTTGGATAAAGGTACTGAAGTATGTTTCTAATTCAAAAGAATATTACTGGGTATTCTACCCACATCCTCTTCCATTTCTACCTTACCAAAATTTTGGAAAAGGAATAGTTAGGAGATGGTGAAACTACTCAGCATATTTTCAAAAACATTTATCATACTTATTTATTGTTGATTGGTACCATGTCTATTCAAGGTCCAGAGATTTCAAAGACTTATCTTCTCAAACCTATCTTGGTACCTCTAATAATTTGGTCTAAGTGTCAGTCTCATAGTTTAGGGTATGAAGATATGGAGAATTAAGGTAAAGGGAATTGTGGGGAATTTGATGCAAGTGCATGCATTATTAACAACAAGGCATAGATGTCCAAATAAAGTGAGAAAAATTGTACTGGAGAAAACTTGACTTGTTATCCCAATTTTGATGATGTTACATAACTTGATTTAAGCATCTCCAATGTCCAATACTTTCAAGGCTAAAGTAATGTCTACAAAGATAGAGTTGTGCCTTAAAAAACTCAAACAAGTTGAGAGATATAACAAAAATGAAGAAATGGAAAAAGGAAAAGTTGAACAAAAAAAAAAATGCAAATGAAAAGAGTGATAAGGCCACACGATTAACAAAAGGATTCCTTCAACAAAATGTCTTAGAAAAAAAATATATGAAGATGAATATCTTAGCACTCTTGGTAGATTAAAAGCTGCAATTATTGATTTGACGAATGCACACATTTTTGAGTTTCAAGAATATTTTAGTTGTCTTATGTTAGGATTATTATCTAATTTGGATACTAGAAAATTTATGTGGTCTTCGACAAAGATTTGGAATACTTTGAATCCTAGTTGTCTACATTTTCACACCCTAACCAAGTAAATAAATTTTTGGTCTTTTTTTTGAGGTATCTCTTGGGATTTTTTAGGCTTATGGGCGATATATTGCGAAAGTGTTTCAACCTTCTATAGTATTTCAATATCAAAACAATGCAACCTTTGTATGAAGATAAAATCAAAGAAATTTCTTCCTTGGACAATGCAGTGCAGGTCATGCAATCTTTTGAAATTTTGAATGAGGTTGTTGGCTCAAAATATTTGGAACTAAGTTGAAGTGGCCAACAATATTTTTATGCTAGTGACATGAAATTTATTATGGGTATGATGTTTTTAGGTAAATAAGTATCTATATATTTTTCTGAAGAAAGAAGCATTGAATGATGAGTGTGGTGATAGAAAGAAAGGAAGTAGAGGATGCAATTTAAAATTTTTGTAAGCTTCTTATGTGGCTAGTTGATATTCGTATGAAAATATGGTTAGAATACTTGCAGTGAATTCATGAAATTTGTATGTTATATTTGAAATTACTTCTGGGTTGAAGGAAATTCTACAAATAAAGCATTATATGCTTGAATAATTATAGTTGTTTGGTTGATTGAAAGTTCATATTATAGGTAGGATGTGTTACGAGGAAAATCTCTCTATGCCTAGGATAAACCACAACAGATGGAAATGACTACATAAATTAACTCTCTTCTCAAGTATTCTATGAAAACAAATATGCTAGCAAGACAAGATAGAAGGCCTACCTCATGTAGACATTCAATGAAGTCCATTGTTGAGCACTTGACCTAAAGAAATATACCTGCAACTAGTCCTCAACAACCAAACAAAGAAAGCATATGGTGATATTGTATAATGCCATCACATTCAATAGCATAATCCATTAATAAACATGACAAATACACCCATGGAATAATAATTCAAATATTTGCAAGATATCAATTGGTTGGGAAAAGAGTATTTCTATTAATATATGATCAGCAAAAGTGAAAGTTTTATAGACTTCCGTGTTGGCATGGTTCGGAACCGAGAAACTAAGTTCCTTCTGGCTGGGCCTCCACCAAAGGCAATCTCATCAGAGAGAAACAATGGGGTTCTCAATCAATAAGGGAAGAGCTTGGGGGATGAACATTTTGTTTAGAGTTAAAGGACAAAGGGATGTAAACTCAATATCAAGTAAATGATTCCTCCAGAGTAACTGTGCTCTCAAAGTTGAATTCTTTCTCCTCTTTCCATAGCTCAAAATTGGCCCATTTATAGCCTTCAAAATGGAACTGAAGGGTCAAGTGAGAACATTTATAGTATATGGAAGGCCAAGGATCATAGATCTCCTGTCGTGACATGGAAACTCGACATTAATTTTCATTTTTTGGCACAAATCCTGATGTATGTGGGATGTAGTGGAGCAACCTACATATATGCATGTTGTATAGTGTGCAAGATGTGTACATGTGGAAAAATATTTATTTTTGGCTCTGGATTTTACAAATAGGGATTATAAGTCTGCATGGGGAAATGGAAAAAGGCCTTCTATTCGAGATTGAATAGGGTGAGGCAAATCTTGCTATAATAGATGCCGCCTAATGTGTGAGGTCAAAGGAGTATCTTCAATGGTTGAAATACATTATAAACAACCCAGAAGTGGAGTGATGGGGAATAAACTAGAAGAACTAGTTTCTCATTACATTCTGTACTGGATTTTCATACATGGCTGCCAATATAATTACACTGCATATCCATGTGAAAATATACCAAACAAGTGTTTGTGGCCATGAATAGGAAAATAAAAATGTGGTGACATGCCAATAGATGTCATAGTCATGAACAAGGCCCAATAGAACTAGTGTCAAAACCAATCTGAAGATATATGTATACAATGGAGTACAATCTGATATCCCATGATCATTGCAGTCATATAGGTACTGGTCCAATGAAAAGGAAGCAACAACTCAGAAAATTTTTGGCCACATACTGATATCTTCAAGTATTCTACACAATCCACCAAAGGTGCAAGTCTACGTCATGTGAATAAAGGAGTTGAGGTCGAACACAACGAGATATCATTTGATTATCGGTCATTGATGTATACCGTTAACAAATGTGAGACAAACTACTGATAATGAAAGTAGGTATCAAGGCACCGAGTACATTCTTACAAGTGTGAATAAACAAGTTGGTGCCAAACACTTGAAGAATCCATCGATCAGGAGACATTGATGTATTCCCAACTTCTGATGGTGAGAGAGCCTATCACTAATGAATGTAAGACTCAAGGTACTCATAAGACTTTATGTCCCATCTCCAGAATAAATGAGCTAAATTCAATGGAAAGAGACTCGTTGAAAGGGGAGAACTAAGGTATCTCTCATCATTCAGAATGAGGTGCAAAGAAAGAGCTTCATGATTTGGTGGAAATTGGATGAAGAACATGTTCACAAACCAACAACCCTGTGCATCTTTCATGTGTGCCAAGTGCAAGAAGTACACGAAAAATTCCCTCTGAATAGAAGCCAATGATGAAAACTACTGACAAAGGTGAAGAAACCACCAATAAGGATAATGGCATCCAAGAGACCAGATGAATCCCAATGTGTGAATATATGTCTTCTTGTCGAGCACAGTGGAAACCACCCAGTCAACGACCAATGATGAAATTTCGAATGTTGGGTTCGGTTACCTACCAATGATGAAAGTAGGGCCAGGGTGAACGATAGGAATATAATATCATGTCAAGAGTTTTGAGGAGTGACCGACATAGGTTGATGGACTTCCTTTGACCAAGAGAATGAGACATATGGAAGACTCCGACAACATAGACTCAATGATGAAACCATAAGATGCAGGCGGCATCAATGAAATTCTCTATAGGGACTGGAGGACTAACCAATTGGTAGAGAAGACTTTGTAATGAGCTCAGCTTCCTAAGTCCATGCTAAGGCCATGTTAATCCCAAAATTATGATGACAAATGGACTCAATAACTTTGTTCTTTGTTCAAAGGAGACACGATTGTTTCCAATACAAGATAATACTCCCTTCCCGCCCATCTATTTTAATTTTTTCATAGACAAATGAATGCTATGATACAGAGGAGGAAACGAGTGTCACAAGTAAGAAAAAATAGTTCCAATAGTGGAATGTACCTATGCTCAATGCAGGAAAATGCATGCGGGAGATGGATACTTGGGGGAATGTTCCCTCATAGGTATAAGGTGTCAAATTGTGAAGGATATAAACTGCTAAGGAAAATAGTTTATAACACAAAGTGAGATCCGACTATAGGCTCAATACTGCAAGTAAGGGCATGGGATGCAATCACAACTTAATGCCAAATAATTACCTTTTTTATGACTTCTAGTCTACTTGGTGTGAAAAAGGGATAAACTTGTGCCAAATATATGTCCTTTAAAATCCAATTTATGAGTGTGAAAGAGACAAGTTCACTCGACAATATTTTCACTTTTTGAAAACGAGTCTGAAAAGAGATTAACTAAGACTCACAAACTTTCAAGTCCAATTTAACGAGTGTGAAAGGGACAAATCACTCGACAATATTTTCACTTTTTGAACGAGTCAGAAAAGAGCTTAACTCGGACTTGGGTGGGAGCTTCTAGGTTTCAAATCATGGGGGAGGCCAAGGCTCTCATGTTGTACTTATGTGGAATGTAAGTATCTTACGAATAACCAACATAAGCTTGGGAAAACCCAAATCTCTCCAAGTCAAGGAGGATAAAGCACTAGTGGAGGATATAGCCTCTGTGATATATCATATAATGTCCCTTATTGGAAAGGACATAGGCAGGGGCATTGGATACCCCACAAGACCATCCTAATTGAAGGGTATCTCTTCAATAATCAGAGGGAGAGAACTCGAGGAGAGTAAAAATATCTCTTGTTCAGAAGGTGTAGGATCAGGAATGTTGACGACATGGTTGAAGGATGCATCACCCTCCACAAGGAGAGTAGGATTGACTAGAGATTGCATTGGTATGAACACCTCTTCAATTCTAGGTTGAAAAGGATGTGTGATAACAGGGATAGGGGGCACACCACCCTCGATGAGGGGGGGGGTAGTCAGGAGATGTTTGTATTGGAATTACTATCATGTCAATCAAAGGAGAAACAGGGTGTGGGGAAACCATAGATGCCTCAGAATCTGAGGGGCCTTTAGGTGAGCCCCAAGCTTGTTCTATCCCAACAGTAGTTGGGCATAAATGATTAAGGTGATCTCCTTCGCAAGTCTTGCAAATGAATTTAGGTTTACATATGAGACATCTAGGCTTCTATATGCCCCCAACATCATACACAATGGTTGGTGACATGTTCTCAATGTGACTGGAAGAGGTGAGAGATTCATCTCCTACATGATGTACAAAGGTTGGAGATGTGACATCGATATGACTTGTGGTGACTAGAATGGTGCCCCCAGCATGGCTATCAATGGTTGGGTGTGGGTTGTAAACATGACTTGCAGATCTTGTTAACTCATCTTTGACATGACGGGCAGAGGTTGGTGATGGAGCTCTAGTATTAATGGCAGTGACTAGACTAGTGGCGAGTGGTGTCATTTGATACCAAGGTCCAGGGAGAAATTATCTTTGAAACATTCTTGGCCAGGAAGGGTCCTAGTTTACCCCCTGTCCCTGTCTGGAAAGGTAGTATCCTCCATTTAATTGATTCAACGAGGTTTGAACGACCATCATCACTGAAGTCTATGAAGAGACGAGAGTATGATAAGGAATAATCAAGTGAGGATATAAGTTGCCCCCTTGTGAAGGGGTTTCATGAAGAGGGTATCCCAAACCATAAAACTAATTCTCCCCATATGAAACACCCAGGGATACATGAGGACCCCTCATGGGAAAAGTGTTCGAAGGAACCAACATAGCGGATGAAGGATACAAAGAGGGGGTGTAATAGGTAGAATAAGCACCCATTTGAGTATTGGCTCCTAAAATAGCATATCTAGAACTAGACCCGAAAGAGGGGAGATTAGAACCTCCCATTGTGAAATATGGTTGAGGTACATGACTCATATCAAATGAAGATGTAGGCATCCCGACCATGGTGCCCCCAGATCCAATGCTAGGATTCATATAAGTGGACCAGGGAGAGGTTTGCAAGGGTGAAGGAATATCAACAGGAGAATGAATAGAGACCTTTTGGAACAAGGGAAGACCCAGGGTTCAACACTTCAACAACGCACCAACAAAACCCTAACTACTGACCCTTTCAGCAACACCTACAAAGTAGATGAAGTCTCACCCGAGGTAGAGGCGGGGGTGGTTGCAGGACTCCAGTGTCTGCAACCTTAGCTAGGACAAATATATGTGATTTTAACAGCTCAACAGAGCACTTAAAAGTTATAGTTCATTAGTATTTAACCTTAATTTACATTGCAAGTAAACCCTAGCAATAGATCAATGGAGTATTCACCCAGATCTAGTATATTCAAGAACTAAGCACATTCACATAGGTTAGATCTATCATTCATCCATATTATTCTGAACTAATCTTATCATATCAAATTCATCTAAGCATACATCAGTGCACTAAGAATTAATCATAAGAACAATGAAACAACCATAATGCACAAAAAAACCATAACACATGATATACGTGGTTCACCCCCAGCTTGGGGCTACGCCCACCAACCCTTCTTCTCTTTTATTGTCTTTTGCCAATCTTCTACATTAATAGAGCCACAAGATCCTACTCCGCATAGGACATGAGATATGTGTTCACTTCACTATATCCGACTTCCCCGAGCTATATTACAGCACAAATCCTTTACACATTCTCTTACAGTCCCTTGCACTTGCATCTGCAAGTTCTCAACATAGCATGCACAAAGAATTTACAATTTTCACTCAAAACTTTGGCTAGGTACCAAGCCTCTCTCTTCTTACATCGCTTAGAATTCTATTTATACATTACAAAAAGGGCCTAAACATGGGTAAACCCATGGGTCGAAATCCCCATACCTGTTAGATAATCCCAAAACCCAAAAATCCCTAAATAAGGGGCCAAGTTCCCGTGATCTCCGCTTCGACTTGCGCTCTGCCTTCGATAGTCTGTTGAAGTCCAAAAATAGGTCAAACATGACCAAGGATCCTCAAAACTTTTTCAAGGGACAACAGGCCCCAAACACTCACCCATGACTCATCCCATGTCACTTTGGTCTAGGTACCTCTGCTTCAAAATCCTCAATCTTGACTCGAGCTACTTCGCCATATTGTTGCGCTAAGTCCTCCTGCTCAGAGAACTCTTAGATAAATTCTTCATTGAAATGTCACTCTAAGCGTTGTTCAACTACAGTGACTACTTTTTTTAGTTCTTCTCCATGACCTTCAATCTCCTCAAAAAGTTGGCACACTTCATTCTGGACTGGTTGGATCCTTTGAGTCACTTCCATGATTTTTATCTTTATGGTGTGGACCTCCTATTGAGAAGTGCGTTGTTCATGGGATCACTTCATCCTTTCAATTGATGAAAGGAGCTTCAACTACACCTATATTATTGTTTCTTACTTCTTTTCATTCAGGGTTTCTTTCATTTGTAGCAATACATTCTCTGATTCTTTCTGGGGTTCTTCCATGGTTGCAGTTTCTTGACCTTCCTTAGGGTTTTCTTGTCTCATATTCATTCTTTCGATCTTAGCAATCATTATAGGGAAATCCAAAACTTCATGGTCCATATCTTTACAACAAAGACAACTAGGTCTTTTATCAGGGAATTCCTTAGCAAGATGTCCCAGTCTTCTGTAACAAAGAATTAATCCTCTTTTTATATTAAATCATACCCAACCTTTCCTTCACTGTGCACTAGGCTCATAGTAGCTAACCTGCAAAAAAAAAATCTAGGACCATGCATCCATTTGTTAGTCCAAGCATTCTTTCTATGCATAGGAATAAAATATCTTTCATCATTTCTATCAGATCTACTCATATCAAATATTTTTTCTTCTAGTTGTGCCCTAGTTTTTAGGCCAAGACAAAATTTATCAAACATACCTAGATTCTTACTTTTGAAACAAAAATTTTCACTTATCTTACCTATTCAATCAAAAAATTTCACTGTTCATGCCTTTATCAGAGCATAAAGATTCAATATATTACCTCTTTTCTTCAGATTCGACTTCTCTTCTTAGCACAGAGCTTCACAAGTGAAGTAGAATATTGGGCACTAGGGAAACAAATATACGCACAAATATTTCTCTTTTCTTTGGTTCCCAGCAATAAAAATTTAAGGTCCCAACAATAGAACCATTTGTTGGCATAGGGGAAGACCCAGGGTTCAACACTTCAACAACGTATCATCAAAACCCTAACTACCGACCCTTACGACAAAACCTACGAAGTAGATTAAGTCTCACTCGAGGTAGAGGCAGGGGTGGTTGTAGGACTCTAGTGTCTGCAACCTTAGCTAGGACACATATCTTTGATTGTAACACCTCAATAGAGAACTTAATAGTTATAGTTCATTAGTATTTAACCTTAATTTATAGCACAGGTAAACCCTAACAACATATCAATGTAGTATTCACCTAGATCTAGTATATTCAAGCACTAAGCACATTCACTTAGGTTAGATCTAGCATTCATCCATATTATTCAACACTAAGATTATCATATCATATTCATCTAAGAATACATCAATGCACTAAGCATTAATCATATGAACAATGAAACAACCATAATGCACAAAGAAACCATAACACAGGATACATGTGGTTCACCCCCATCTCGGGGATAAGTCTAGCAACCCTTCTTCTCTTTTATTGTCTTCTGTCAATCTTCTACATGCAAAGAGCCACAATATCCTACTCCACATAGGACAGGAGATCTGCAAGCACTTCGCTAGATCCTCCTTCCTCGAGGTAGATTACAACACAAATCCTTTACATAGTCTCTTACACTCACTTGCACTTAGCTCTGCAAGTTCTCAAGATATCATGCACAAAGCATTTACAATTTGCACTCAACACTTTGTCTAGGTACCAAGACTCTCTCTTCTTACATCACCTAGACTTCTATTTATACATTAAAAAGGGGCCTAAACATGGGTAAACCCATGGGCCGACATCCCCATACCCGTTACATAAGCCCAAAACCTAAAAATCCCTAAACAAGGGACCGAGATCCTGTGATCTCCGTTTCGACTTGCGCTCCACCTTCAACAGCCTGTCAAAGTCCCAAAATAGGTCAAAGATGACCAAGGATCCGCAAAACTCGGTCAAGGGCCAACAAAACCCAACGCGCAAACTAAGTGCCATAATTCTGCATACCATTATGAAAAGCGGAAGGATCTATCCCCGTGAAATGAGTAGGAATGATGGGGTAGGTAGCGGTAAACAAGGGAGCCAAATGAACTCCACTATCCATGATAATGAGAACTCAGTATAGAATCTTATGTCCAACTAGTAATCAAAGAGCACACCAAAAGTCAAACTACGAATATGCATACAAACAGGGTAAAGTGGTTGAGAGTGGCCTGCCTCCCTAAAGAAGGTATGTCTTGCTCAAGATGGGCCTAAGTCTACCTGCTAAAGATAGAAGGTAATAGAATAAGTTATAAGGGCCCTTGTGGGATTAACAACTATTCAGTTAGATCCCCCTAAAGAGGTAATCCTCCATAAAGGATGTGTGTTGTCTGAACCTTATCTGACCTAGGGTACCTGCAGAATAACCCCTGCAAGTAACCTATGTGGCACCTAAGTCAAGAAAATAATAAACCACTTTATAATTGGTGCACAGACGAGAAGTCGTAATTTAGGTCCACCATATGGGCAGGGTAGCAAAGCCTGAAATATTGAAACTACCGCCTCTCACAGAGGTAAAGGCACTGGTAAGATCCCCAGATATGAATAGATCCCCAGAAATATCTATGACACTAAGAAGGTATAGAGGGGATATCCCTTCAACCGAATTCACACGACCTCGTTTTTAACTCCGGGGTGAGAGAAGCCTCCTAATATTACCAATTATACAATGGATTTCTCCACTCCCTTTCTCAGACACATATGTTGATTTAATTTCCTTGGACAAGTTTACTCACAAAATCCTATTCCAAGGCACTAAATCGTAAGCTAGTTTGTGCACCCTAGAAAATAAAATTGCGACTAACCATTTTAAATTATAACGTTAATTTTAGTGGCCTTCATTACTCAAAAAGGTATGGTAGTGAAACTCATGATGTTATGACTCTGCAAGAAAAGTAAATATGAAAATAATGCAAAGTCCCAACTTTAACTTTCAATGAATGATATGCTTCTAAAAACCAATGCAATTTTCAATTTCAATTCTACAATTCTGAAGTAATAATGCAATCTTTCATTACATGCACTAAGCTAATGACAAGGACTCAAAATTACAAAAATGCCCAGCAATGCAAAATGCCTATTTTTTTGTATTTTCAATATAATAAAAATGAAAATGCATGGACTGAAAAGAAATTCGATATATAAAATCTATTGTGTATAGAAAAATATAACTCAAGTAGGATACCAAGTAGCAAAACACCCAGCCTAATGTACAAGGACAATCAAAATGAAAATATGATGAGAAAGACTCCGCCCAAAAATTTAACTAAAGACAAGCTCATAAGAGAGAAACAATGAGGCTCTCAATCAATAAGGGAAGAGATTGGGGGATGAACATTGTGTTTAGACTTAAAGGACAAAGGGATGTAGACCCAATATGAAGTAAATGATTACTCTAGATTAACTTTTCTCTCAACGTTGAATTATTTCTCCTCTTTCCATAGCTCAAAATTGGCCCATTTATAGCCTTCAAAATGGAACTGAAGGGTCGATTCAGAACGTTTCCAGTAAATGGAAGGCGAAGGATCATAGATCTCTTGTCGTGACATGGAAACCCGACATTAATTTTCATTTTCTGGCACAAATCCTGATGTACACGGGCTATAGTGAAGCATCCTGTGTATATGCATGTTGTACAGTGTGCAAGATGTGGACATGTGGAAAAATATTTATTTTTGGCTCTAGATTTTACAAACAGGGATGATAAGTCTACATGGGGAAAAGGAAAAAGGCCCTATGTGCAATATTTCATAGGGTGAGGAAAATATTTCTATAACAAGATGGTCTTGGATATGGAGATGAGTGCAAGTATATAATGAAGACTATGTGCTACCACATGCAAGAGCTAAACATTATGAGAAGAATATCGTACTTGTGAAATCTGATTTTTGTATGAGTAGGCTTGAAACAAAATATTTATGATTGAAATTATTAAGGATATAGGTTTACTAGTCTATGTTGAGGGTGCCCTTGGTTAGAGATATTCTCCCCTGGATGAGGGCACCACATACTCTTTAGTTCAGAGTCAGTTACACATCAATTAGAAGTGGAAGTCACTCATGGATGGAAACCTTAGTTTTATAAAAAACAATGGTATGTTCACCTCGGTTTCCTCACTCGGAGTGCACATATCTCATGCATGTGGCCAAGAGGGTGCATATATTGCGAATGCATATGTTTCTCTCAATCCAAATGAATCACTCGATTAAATAATGATTGCATGGACTAACTAACTAGGACTAGGTGGACGATTACTTTAGTTTCTATCAATGAGTGTCTATATATCTCTAGATCACTACTATGGAGACTTCACTTATCCATATAGAGTATATCATGTGTATTTTACCATTTTACTCAACAATTAATAAAATTATTTCATTCTACTCTATTCTCTTCTCTCTTGTGTTCATTTTCTACTATCTCGGTTCCTTGTGAAAACTTCACATGGTATCAGAGCCTTGATTTCTAGGGGAAATTTTACAAGTATTTATATTTGCAGGAACAAGAGGAAGATGCAACCAGAGAAGATGGATTAATCAATGACAATACTTTTCACACCTCATAACTATTTCGAGTGGAAGCTGAAAATTATGCATCAACTAATACGTAGAGGCTTGTACCCGATTACTATGGTGACAAAGATTTAGCCAACTTTTGTTGTCAAGAATAATAGGTATCTCAACCACATGGATGAGAATTACAACCTCCTCTATGTGTCTATGTCCCCCAAACCTCTATTTCACATTGAAGATTGTACCAGACTGGATGAGATTTGGATAAAGTTGGATGGTCTCTTTGGAAAACATGATGAAACGAGAGGCCATATGCTCGAGGTTGAGATAAATTCCTTAGATCCAAGGAATTTTGATAACATACAAGACTTCTTTATGAAGTTCAAGTCCCTCCTCCTTCATATAAAGGGACATAGTGTTGATAAATCAACCCAAGAAACCTAGTTGATCCTTTCTATTCTGACAAACTTGGTTTAGATTATGTTATTTTCATCTCATCTTTCCATACAAATTGATTCACTTTAGGATCTACCTGGAAAATGCTGAAATTAGATCAATTTATTGAATACCTCGCACATGAGAAATAAAATATCATCAATATGGGGATAATCAAGGGATCCAATATGCATGCACTTTCAATGCATGAGAGAAACAACATATGCAATCTGAATACCAAGAAAAAAGGAAAGGGAAAGGTGCATGTAGATCCAAGGAAGGAAGGTAAGACCAAATGTGGTTACTGCAACCATGATTATCATCCCGAGTTTGCATGCATGAAGAAATAGATTTATTTGATGGCGTATATTCTTTAGAAGACCAACCTCATGGATCACATTCCCGAAGCTACCAAGAATAAGTTGAAAGATCAAGCCAAACAAGGTAACTCTCATGCATTGATTTCCATTAACTCTTCTCAAGATGCATGGATATTAGATTTAGGTGCTACCCTAGTTAATGTCATTGGCCAATGGAGACTAGAACTTGTGCAAAAAAGTTTTGAGAATGTCTTGCATGTTCCAAAACTGTCTGTGAATATTCTCTCTATTTATTAGATAACACATTATGGCACAAGAAAAAGGGTGGAGTTCACACCTGATTTTGCAACCATATCTGGTATGCATTATAACTCCATGATTGATGTTGGTGAGGTAAATCACCAATCTTGTTTATATACATTTAGTAAATTCATTACTAAATCTGATTCTGCTTTACTACTGATGCATGTTGATGATACTATTAGATTATGGCAAGATATATTCGACCATATGAGCTTTAAATACATGCAACAACTAGACAAAGATGCATTCTTGGAAAACATCCCCAGGAGAATTTTGAGAAAGTGAAGGCTTGGAGGGCCTCCTCTCCTTTAGATCTCACCCATGATGATTTGATGGTACCCTTTCCTTATCCATCCATAAAAAAAAGCAAGGTACACGCTTACATTTATTGATGATTTCTCATGATATATTTGGGTGTATTTTCTTAGGTAGAAGTCAAAGGTTTTTGAGCATATCAAAGACATCAAAGCACATGTAGAGACTTAGTCCGAGAGAAATATCAAAATCCTCCACACAGAAAATGAGGGGGAATATGTGAACTGAGATGTCCAACATATTTTTAAAGAGGCAGGTATACAAATGCAACACACAATACCTTACACTGCATAATAGAACAAAGTAGTCGAGAGGAAGAATAGATCCCTCAAGGAGATGGCCACTTGCATGTTTCTTGCAAGATATCTACCACTCAAGATTTGGGCCAAGGAGAATAACTATTCCAACCAAATTAAAAACATATCTCCTCATAGATATGTCAAGGACCAGAATCCGTTTGAGGCATAGAGTGGCAGCAAGACACAAATCACCCACTTCTGAATATTTGGATCAAGCGCATGGGCCTGTGTACCCTCTAAAAATAGGAAATCATTAGATCCATAGATTACCACATGCATATTCATGTGATATCCAAATGTTGTGAAGGTTACAGGTTGCTTGATCCCTCTACTAACAAGCTCATCATTGATCACAATGTTCAGTTTGAGGAAACTCCCTTACATGCACCATTAGAGCCACATGTAGATACCTATGTAACACTACTTGCACTAGAAATCAATGATGATGAGTCCACTCACTCAGATCATGGTTCAGATATGAGCTATAAATATGATTCGAAACTTGATGAGAATGTCAATGATGAGCATGCAGATGTTGATCCACCATAGATTCCCAACTAGGAACATACCGCCCTACATGTAGTAGGAGACCTTGTAAGAGATCCACTAGATCATAGGAGGACGAGGTCTTAGTTTGAGGATCCTCCTCATACACTCATAACTACCGAACTAATGATACCTATGCATTTCTATATGGTTCTATATTTAGACCCATAGAAGTATGCAAAGGATGCATGTAATCCCTTGTGGGAAGCCGCTATGTAGGATGAGCACAACTCTCTCCTCAAGAACCAAACTTGGGATATGGTTCCGCTTCCTTCACACATGAAGTTTTGCAGATGCAGATGGGTATATAGGACCAATAAGGCACCATATGGAAAGGTGAATAGGTATAAGGAAATATTGATTACCAAAGGATTTCAAAAAAATTCATGGGATAGAATATGATGATACCTTTGCTTCTGTAGAAAACATAGACTCCATCTAATTGACCCTTCCATTATGACCATATGGATGTGAAGAATTATTTTCCTCATGGGGATATCTCAAATGATATTTACATGGAGTATCCATAGGGGTTCATTCAAACTAATCCTTATTATTTCGACTGAAGACATCTCTCTATGTCCTCAAGTAGGCACCTAGAGCATGGTATGAAAAGATATATGCCTACTTTACCTCACAACACTTTATTAGGTGCAAATCAGATCTGAATGTCTACATCTTGCAGACCTTAAAATCCTTATTGATATTAGTTCTCTATGTTGATGACCTCCCAATCACAAATAGTTTGGACTCAACAATTGTTGTAGTAAAAGACATTTTGCATGATAGGTTCTCTATGATAGACATGGGTCCATTGCATTATTTCCTTAGTCTCGAGATCATTCAAGATATTTCAGATACACAACTATATGATACTGAGTATTCACAAGATATCTTGCTTATATTCCACATAACGAATTGCAAGTTGAAAACCACACCCTTCCTATATAGGGTACATCTTTAGGATGACAGGAATACACCAATGGTGTAAAACACCCTATATCGACAACTTGTGGGGAGCCTTCTCTATATCACCCACACCAAGATGGATCTCTCATATAGTAGGGTAGTTTCAAAGTACATGCAGGAGCCACATGAGATACACTGGAAGGATTCCAGGCACATCCTTAGATATATTCAAGGCACCACAGGTTATGGGATCCACTATGCAATAGGTTGTGCATTGGATCTCATGGGATTCACTGATTCTGATTGGGTTAGAAATATCATAGATCGCAAGTCCACATCTGTGTACATGCTTATTTTGGGTTCTAGTCCCATATGTTGGTTGAGAAAAAATAATTAAGCTATTTCTCTATCCTCAACAAAGGTTGAGTAAAAAGGAGCAGTCAACGTCACTATTCAGGCACTATGGCTTAAAAACGTCCTCACTGATCTCGACATCCAATTTCATTGTTCGACTATAATTTGGTGTGACATTCAGAGTACTCTCAAGTTTTGAAGAGACCTAGTGCAATGAAAACAAACCAAACACATAAAGATACATATGCATTACATCAGAGAAATGGTACATGACAGGATCATTGATTTGCAGTATTTTCCATCTGTTGAACATACTGCAAACATATTCACCAAGACATTTAATGAGGACAAGTTCCAGCTTGTATGCGATCATCTTGTAGTGAAGGACACAGTTTCTTAGAAACTTCCTTTCTCCCTTCTTCTTTTTGATGCATTATACTATTGACGCTTGAATTTGTTAGGAAGGAAACGAAAACCTCACAAGGATATGAATCCCCCTGCCTTTTTCTAGAGGTGGTACTTCTATTTGGATAAATATATTATTTAAATATTTTATATCAAAAATAATATAGGATTATATCTAATGACGGAATCCAAATATTTGTAGCTCATGAAAGTTCAAATTGTTGAAATATAAGTATATATGAAGAATTCCTTATAAGTGGACTAGGAACCTCAAATATCACACTTTGCAAGAAATACTGAAAATAAAGATACCCTCACATCCATCATAGTGTAATAAAGTTTCCGATCACATTCAAAATAAAAGGAAATGGTCCAATTGCATAAGATAACTTTAAAATAATATTATTAATATCAAAATAACATTATTAATATCAAAATAATATTTTGATAGATCGATTTCAAATATCTTATACTCAAAATCCAGAGTTATAAAATACAATCAAAATCGATTATGAAATAGTTCTCCGGAATTTCTCAAAAATGATAATGTACATTACAATATTGGAATTTAAAATGTATTCGTCCATAAATGGACTGGTATTGGGGTTCCCATGGAAAATAAAAATATTTACAAGAAACATGATGAGGAGGGAATAATGAGGAACAAAGCGTGAGCAACAAGATTTGGAAAGAAGACAAAACAAAGTTATCAGAATTCGGTTATATTTTTCTAATGAAAGGATAAATACAACTAGATGAATTTTGAGAAGGAATAAAATATGTAATCAATATATACTTACCGCGATGCAGTCTCTTCCTCATTTAGGTGTCATTGTTGTCCTTTTATCCTCCTTGCTGATGGTTTTTGGGCTGGTAACAACTGTCATTTCTTGATTTTTCTTCGGTAATCTTGATTAAGGCATTTCTAAACCATTCTTCTATATATTCTTTCATTGGGGCCACATTTATCTCATGTTTAATTTTAACATGAAATAATTCACTTTCCAAATTTCTTAAATCATGTGAAATATTATGAACTGATTCATCAATATCTTGATTTTTAACTGCATACTCTACTAGCGAATTCTTTAATTCACTTTAATTATATTCAATTATGCTATTAAACTTTTCAGCTGAAAGGCATTTTAATATATCCACGTGTTCTTTAATTTTTTGTCTTGTCATGAATATGGAATTCACAAATAACCTTGGGTCTCAAACTTCTCTAGTACTTCCAAGTGCCAAATCTATCTCGGTAAGTTTTCTGAATAAGTTTTCTTTTTTGTTTACAATTTCATTGCAACTTTCCATATTTTCCTTCAAATTACTAATCTTTTTGACCTGACATGATTTTAGCTCTTTCATTCTTGTTGGAGAAGGAAAATCCTCGTTTTTCCTTTTAATCTTGGTCATATTAGAAACTTTAATTGCAAATTTTTTATCAACATATTTATAAAAAAACCTTCCTCATCCTTGTAATCTTCCTAGATAAATTCATTGTATGCATTTAGTTGAGATCCAAAAGAAACAATATTACTTGATACATCCCATGCGTCCATAATAAGTGACATTATTCTTTTTATGTTTTCTTACACAAATTTTCTGACAACAATTAAAAAACTTGATGATCCCTTTCATTTCAAATCAGGTGCTCCTGGATTTGCAATGGCCAATGGGATTGCAAGAATTGGGGGTGAAATTAAAGTGGATTTCATTTCTCTGACATTTTCCTTTAATATGGAATTCTCTTCTTACAAATCATCAATTGAAATGCCCAAGGAATCACCACCTTGTGTATTTTACATATTTGAGATGCATGCATTTTACTAATGTCATATTCAGAACACAATTTTCCTTTCTTGTTTTTTTGACTTATTCCTTCAAATACTAATTTTCTAGAATTTTTGTCAAATATTGTATTATATATAGTATATGATTCATCTTCTAAAAAATGTTCTTCCAGTGTGGCAATTTCTAATGTAATTTGTTGGGTTTCTTGTAACCTCTTCTCTTCTTCAAGAAACTGTATATTTTCAATATCAACTTCAAGGTCCATATCTTCAAAAGATAAATATTAACATAATTTTATGAAACTTGTTGTTCTTCTTCTTCTTGTAGAGGAAATTTTATCTTCTTTCTTACTGGAATTTTGTGAGGATTTTCCATTTTCCCTAGAGGTGGATTTTTATCACCTCCTCCACTTGAAATACCACTCATTTTTATTTTATTTTATTTTATTTTATTTTATTCAGTGGGGATGTTGTTTGAATAATAATCTTGGGTAAACTATTCTTCTATGACACTGTTGGAGATTGAGTACATTTTTCATTTGGGCCCTTTCCTCTTTTCCTATATCGATCTGTAGTGCTTATCAAAGTTTCAATATCATCAACATGTTATAGAGGAGTATCTCAATTGTTACCCTCTTCTTCCCCGCATAAAATTGTTTGGGTAAATGCACTACTAAATCCCACCAATTGCATGCGATCCATACAAATATTAATTGGGTCAAAACATTTGATTTTGTTCATATTTCTCAGCACAAATTCTCCAACTTTCCATGGCAATGCGATGAATTTCCTTTTCCTCTTTTCATGAAAAAGGTGGAGCCATAATCCATAGTGTCTAGCAAATTCAGTGATAACTAATTATTTGAAACACAATACGACAAAAAAGAAGGGTTTTCTCTGGAACAAAAGAGTATGATAACATTATGGTTCTCCATATTCTCCAAGGTGCCCCTTTTATTTACAAACATTACCGCTTTTCAGGATAACCTGGATGTATTATCTCCAAAGAGAAGCTTCTTGAAAAATGTAACAAATTCATTATACACTTCATAGAAGAATATATAAGTATTTTGTCTCCAAAGGTATTGGTACCAAACAATCACAGGGTCAACTTTAAAATTTACCCTCTTGCTAATTGTTAACCCTTTGAAAGTGTGGCAATATGTTATTGCAAATATTAAATATGAGGCCATGAAAAAAATATTTTCCTTCTTAAAATTTAACATCTGGGAAGCAATTTCAATGGAGATAAGCTTTCCCGAATCAAAGATGGTTTTTTCATGAAATGTAAAATACAGAATGTATAGAGATAACTGATAAATGGTTGTTGTATTCTCTTGAACAATAACTCCAATGAATAACCATGTGATTTATCGATAATGATTTTTTAAAGAACTAACCTGAATTCTTGTTATGTCGACAAGTATTGACAAGGGGTCTTCGAAATATTCTTGCAGAAGGTCAAATCCATTATTTCGTTTCTTAAGGAAACATATTTCTTCTTCTCCCTTGAAATTAATATTTGGGTCAAGTAATTTTAGCATTTTTGTGAAAACCACTAGTGATAATGAGACATGAGACTAGCCTTGGAGTTCAATAGTTCTCTGGTTTGGGATATATTTTTCAACACACTAGGTGAAAAATTATTGACAATCAAATACTTCTAGTATGCATCCAACAAGAGAAATTCCATATGTCCACACTATATTTTCATTTCTTTGAAGCATAGGTAAAGTAGAGTAATGCTAGTATGATCTCGGCCACTGGAAATTCTAATCTTCCCGCCCAAATATGTTCACTCTGTCTCCATAGAACCATTTCCTTACTATATCCATGAAGTTGACAAATTGTTTGTGTAGTAACTTTGAAAATACTTGTAAATGAAGTTGTTATCCAAATAATAACAATTTAATCTTTTCCCAAAGGATAACTTAATGTGAATTGAACAAAATTCTCTCAATATTTCTGCCATTAATAACGGATTTCTCCTAATATGCAGAGTAGTTTTCATTTGTATATTAAAATTTAATGTATCTAGAGAAAAGAATAAAGAATAACATCAAGTCACAGAAATGACTGGCATGAAATAAAATTTAAGTTGAACTCACAAGTCTTCCATCCCGCGAACCTGCAGTAAGAAAGGAAAACACTCAGAAAAATACTAAGTATTGTGATCGGTTGGACTTAAAAGGTGAAAAAGAAGGAAATATTCGAGGACCCACCAACTCACGATGAGAAAAAGAATGAAATATTACAAGTTTCGTGCAATCTATTGATCGCAGACGTAAAAGTGCACTTTGATGATAGCGTAGTTATAGAGAAGAAAATTCCAACCAGTGAACCTGTGGTGGAAAAATTGACTAAGCATGGCAGAGTGAAATAAAATAAAGGTATGGGGGTGAACATGTAATTAGAGGGGGGGGTTCCCATGATTTTTTCCCTCTTTCCTCTATTTTTGGTCTTTAATTCTTAGATAGATTGTACAATAAGTACCTAACCCGGCCTTGGTTGTCAGGACCCATTCATCATGTACACCCTAGTAGTGGCCGATGCATGGAGTGTGGCCAGTGAATCTAGGAGGTGTGTCGGTGCTAGGTGGGCCTATGCATGGAGTATGGTCGATGCATCTAGCTGGGTCGGTGCATTTAGGTCCAAAAGAACATGGAAATCCTAACCTCTCACACCTGTTTCCTGACGATTTTGAAGAGGGCGAAGTCCTAGAAATTGGAATAAATGAAGAAGCAGTGAATGGCATCCCAGAGATACTGGAGAGAGTGTGTGAATCCATTGAAATAGATGAACTGGCCATTGAACAAGGAGAGGATTGTGCTATTTGCTTAGAAGCCTTGAATCATGTCAAGGACGATGACAATGAAAATGGAAATGACAATCGTACTCTGCATCGGTTACCATGCTCCCACCTCTTTCACTCTCACTGCATTTCAAAATGGTTTCACAGAAACCTCAACTGTCCCACTTGTCTAACTCCACTTCGGCTGCAGTAGCCACCAATAACCGTATTTATTATCCTTTGGATTATATATATTTTTTTTTTTTGAGGAGCATTATTGGATTATAAGTAAAAGTTCATAAGATATATTATGTGAGTTATTATTTTGATTTTCTATGTGCAAGAATAATAATGAGCAATTTGTTTATGTCACCATCTAAAACTTTGAATAATTTTTAAAATATT
>ML777085.1:69454-132690 GCA_009831015.1 Picea engelmannii
TTATATTCTTTAACTTGACTTTTTATTAATATAATAAAAATGCATTACTAGATGGTTATGGTCTTTATAATTGTATTTTTCTCTACCTCTAGAGTATGAGGTGAAACTGCTTCTGATTTGCTAAGAGCTCGGCTTTCTTAAGCTGTTAAGTACAGGTTAATTCCTAACACTATAGACGTCTCGCATGAGTGACAACATGCTCCCTTACTGTTATTAACAGAGCACCATCAGTTTTGTATATAAGTTTGTATATCTTATATTGTTGTGGATATCTTGGTGATCCAAGGCAGAAGTTGAAAAACATTTGTATCAACTACAAAAACTTAATTAAGCCCAAAGGCCTACACCTATTGGTAATTGGCACAATTAATGACCTTTTAATCTAAAATTCTAATCCGATGGCTAACAATTGAAGATGCTGGCATATTCTTATTCATCCTCCCAAATCAATGAATGTGATTTATGCTTCATAACTTCCTTGTATTTTTAATGCATACGTTAACCTGTTTACTTTTTAACATTTACCTAATCATATTAAGAAATTATTGTAGCGCCATATGATTTCCACGTTTAAATTATTAACCTTTGAGATTACCATGCTTGGATTATTAACGGGCATCGTCGGCCCACCTATCTGCATGAGCGTGGAGTGCAGGAGGGGCACATGCGAGATACGAAATGATTTGAGCTAGGAAAATCGTTTAAACATTATAGTGGGCACAACTCGAGGCCTTGCATATCTGCATGGGGAATCCAATGTTTGCATTATACACATAGACATCAAATGTGTAAATATACTTCTCGATGACAGACTTCATCCCAAAATTGCAGATTTTGGATTGGCTAGATTTTTCCCAGAAATCAAAACATATGTTTTTACCAAAATCAAAGGAACAATGTAAGTTCAACAATTCATTATTCTTTGTTTTTGTAAGACCTTCATATCTTCATAAGCTCTCGAATCTGCACATTAATTTGTGTCTTTGATGAATTTGGTATAAGGCAGAGGCTACACTACACCTGAATATGTTGTTTATGGGCAGTTAACTGAAAAGGCTGATGTTTATAGTTATGGGATCATGGTTATTGAGATCGTAAGCGGGAGAAAGTGTGTGGACGCAATACTGCTGACCTCTCTTTAGCTTCTTCTCTAATGGGCGAGTCTTTGTTTTGATGAAGATAAATTCAATTTGATCATTATATCAAGAAGATCTTTTATTACGCTGGTTGTACATGAAATATTCACATGATATAACTAGAATAGCCGCTAACTTGCAGCTGGAGAATGCCTAAAGGTATCAGCTGGTAAAATTCCCCGCCGCACCTTTCCGCTCGTTTAATTAATTTTACCAGCCGATACCTTTCGGTGTTCTCCAAGCGCATGTTAGTGGTTGTGGAAGTATAGTAATTCAACTAAATATTTACCACTAATTATTCCCAGTGGGATACAATTTTTTTTTACACCTACAGAGTTATACTCTGGATTGAATAATATTGCAGTGATGAAATTCCCAAATTCTTAATAGGAGAAAATGTGCAGTAATTTTGCAACCAGAATGCGAAAGACACAGTTGCACGACAATAGATCTTGTCCATTATGTTTTTGTTTTTTCCATCCCCAAGGCTAGGATATGCAGGGTTTTCTACAGACAAGGGTTTTCCCTATCCTATAGCTCTCTGATATATGTGCAGGGTCCAATAGTAGTAGTCGACCCAATATCTCAGGGCACCAACTAAGGAGACTAGACCATTCCCTTAGCTGTACTACCCGAATACCCAGGTACTAGAGAGTATCTTCCCGAGTGTTGTTCTCGGTGGCACTATAGTAGTCAGGCGGTCGATTAGTTTATCTACATAGAGTTTCAGGAGATCTAGGTTAGTTCGTATACAGGTGTTTTCTGATGAACTACCAATCGAAGGGGTACCAAGATGAGTTGCAAGGGTGGCCAACAAATGTGAAATTCAGTACCACTTGTATTTCTTGAGTGTATGACTCCCTGACTGCGAGTTTATGCGTGTAAGCACAAATATCTATAGCTTTAAGATGTCAGAATACGTCTCTACCCTGAAACAAATTAACCCACAATTTTTTGTTGAGGAAGGTGCTCTGATACCACTTTTAATATTCCAGATATAAAATAGTATACATAACATAATTATTTTAACTAGAAATGTAAAAGAAGCAATGATATAATTAGAACAATACCAGAATAATACCAGAATAACACCAGAAAGAGCACTTTGATCAGTGATAACAATGTTCACTTGCCTCTTCGAGGGGGCAACCTCCAGCAGAGCAGAGCTCTATTACAATAATATCCAAGACAAGATTTGTCATACCCTCTACTTCTATTTATACTCTATCTATCCAAATGAACAATCTAAAGAAAGATCCTTCTAGAAGTGGAAGCTTCTATTAGGTATTCTTACATTTGACTTATTCTTCCTTATTGCTAGGCCTTATTAATATTATCCTTTATTACACGGAATTATATTATTCTACCTACGTGAGGGGTTAGGTAGGTTAGGTCTCTAACAATGAAATTGCAGGTATAGTTGAAGAGTGATGACATAAACATTGTTGTCGTAGAAAAACATTAAGGAAGGTGTTATGCCAAGGGAGAATTAATATCCTTGTTTGACCTTCTTGAATATTGTAAGTATTTTATTTTTGAAGTTAATAAAAATGACCATAGCTAATGGAGAAAGAGACTTAAAGGGGATATGATACCACAAGAGGGGAAATGTGAGGGGATATTAGGGGGTGTTATAACCCTAAATTGCACCACACATGCTTACCTAGCATCAGACCAACTCATATCCCTTCTTTTCCAAAAACTACTGAACAACTCTTCTAAAAACTCCATTTTTAAAAGTACACGCTAGCTGGCCCACTACAACCCATGTGTACATAAAAGTAAACACTAGCAGGCCCACTACTGCCCGCGTTTACCTTCAGAATCAAAAAAATAGGAAAGTTTCCGACGGGACAAAAAGCTATGGGTCAGTTAACAGAAACTCTCGGCCATGCATGGCCGAGGGTTCTTCCAAAACCCTAGATCCTTCTAGCCTATAAAAGAAGGGGTAGGGGTACTATTTGGAGGAGGAAAATCATAGCGAAGAAACTCTGCCCAATTGCCGAATCCAGTTGTCCCAACCCTTTAGCCTTTCCTCAAGCCTAAGGAGAATTAACGCAAAGCAGTTGGAGGACAAAGAAGAGGAGGAGCCTAAGATCAGGATCAAGGAACGGTGGCCAGTCTCAACACTGATTGTAAGTTGATTCATTTTGAAAATAATAAAAGAATACTTTTCCCGTCCCAATGCATGAGTTGTTTAGGATTTGTGCAATTTATGCTTAATTTATAACCCTCAAGTAGAAAAATAACATGCATGCGTAGTTTTTTTTTCTTGATTGCAGGTTAACTTTGGAAGGAGCAGTGCAAGCAAACAGACAAAGCGCAACGAAGGATATACACCAAACATGAGTAAAAAGGTTAGTAGGTCCTTTCCATGTTTGTATGTGAAAAAGGGGTTTTAAGTTTTGGGGTGGTAGGTTAAAGGTGATTTCTTTAAGGTCATAATTTGCATGCAAGTCTAACCCTAGCTTGCTAGTCCGTAGGGTATTATTTCCCAACAACAGAATTTTCGACTCCACTGGGGATTTGCTCTTTAGGGTGTTCCAGATTTAGTTGAGGTTTGTGGGTAGTTTAAAGGATTAGATTTTTTGTTTCTTTGCATGTCTGTTTTCTATTAGGTCAGATCTAGCAAGGAACCTAGTTCTTTATACCATTTTTTTCGTTGATTGTTGCTTGACGATAATTATCAGGACACACAGAGGTACACGCAGTCTACAGAAGGCCTGCACACGTGTAACCCGTGCCCTAACCTTCTACAGCACGCGTGTGAACGCTAGCTGTAGAGGTTTTAGTAGCGTGTAGGAGTCAGAGAGCTTAAGAGGCAGTCCCCTCTTCCCTGTCAGAATTATACATTCTCAGGGGCTTTGTAGATCCCGTCTGAGTCTTGTTGGTTCACAGTCTTATCTCAGTTTGCTTTATTGCATTTTGTTATTCTTTGCAATTATTTTTCTTTTCTGATTAAAGAAGAATCATCCAAGCCTTCAAGAGACCCTGGTTTTCAATACCAGAGGCTTCTTCTAGGTCTGGGCTGCCTGTGTTTAGTTTTGTCTTGGAGTTTATACATACACTCGGCCTATACAAGTTCAACCCACGGGTACTCGTGCTCTGTTATAGCTCAGCACACGTTTGCACGCGTGTTGTTTTAGTGACAGTAGCGGGCTTGAGTGGTTTCTTTTCAATCAGGGTGGGGCAGTCATCCCCTCCTATGGTGAGAAGTGTTCCTCTCAGGGGTTTGAGTCTAGGGTTGCACAGTCAGTAGGTTAGGGCCTCTTACCCTTAGCCTGGTTTTTCTTAGTTGATTGTTGATAGAAAAGATTAAAAAGAAAGATTTTGTTTTATGGTTTTTAGACAAGCGTGAGAGATGGTTCTTTCTTGATTGCCATTGTGCGTATTTTCTCTGGTTCTTTGCGATCTGCGCTTTAAGCCAGAATTTTATTTTGTTTTCTTGGTTTTTTGCTTGTCGGCATTTTCCCTTTGTTGCTTCATTTAGCACTTAAATAATTTTTTTTTATCTCTTTTTCATTTTCTTCTTTGTTTAAAGATTGTGTTGCTGCATCAATAGCTAGGAAGAAGTCTTTTTGTTCATAAGTTTTTGCAGTGCATTTAGAGCATAAGTAGCTCGCAGATTGAGCGAAATTCCTTTATGTTTGCTGCATGAAATCTTAGAAAAATTGAAAAGAAAAAGAAGTCTTTCTTGGTGAAAAGTTGTTGATTTTTGCATTTTTTGTAAAAGTTTTTGTTTCCAGCATTTCTCATTCATTTTGCTTTGAGTCTTTACAYAGCATCAGTTTCACCTTCATGCCTTGTGACGTAAAAAATCCCATAAAAGCAACGCTAATTTAAAATCCATTAGACTTTTTGTCTGTAGGGTTCATATACTAGCTCAGGACTAGGGCCTTGGATTAGGTTGGAGAGTAAATTCTCCAAGGCCACTCAAAACCAAACATTGGAGTCTGTGATAGGGAGTGTAGAAGTCCATTTACGTGGAAGTTATCCGGGACCCCCCTCTAACACAGGGGATAAACACGAGGTCACATAAGGAAAGGTAGCGGAGATAACCCCTCCAAAGCCGGACCAAGTGTAGTGGAGAACACATATCAAGGATTTGTTGAGGGATTCCATCGTTTGCATTTTCCACGGAGCTTCGTGGGTCGCGAATCCATTCGAGGTCCTTAGTTGTCTTCCGGACCATTTTCGCTCGATACCCTTGACGGGTTTCGGGCTTGATACCCTGCTCATTGTGGTCTACCCGACTATCGACTGTACCCGCATGGTGACTGTTCGTGTGCTGGAAAACTAGTTGCCAATCTTTTCTAGGGACATACATAGGTGACTATGGAGATATAATGCGGTACCTAGGACAAACATTAGGCCATGCTTTGTAGAGTATACCCGAAGGGTGCTTCCATTTTCGAGTTTCACTTGCACCAGTAAGTTTCTCTAGTGTTGCTTGTTGTAACTGTTCTTCCAACTAGTTTAGTGTTTGCTTGATTTATCTCTTAGGGGATTCTTTTTAGTGTGTGTTACTGTTTGAACATGTAGAATACCTTAGCGTGTCTTGGATATTCTCACACAGTGGAGGATCCTGAGCTCCGCCGGTCACGAAGGCTCCTGGGCCTACTGCCGGTTATACAGGAGCCACCCCCGCCACCATTGAGGTGGAAGCTAGACCAACAAGGGTCTTTCGAAGCAACCGGGTTACAAACCATTGAGCCTGAACAACTCCCAGAGGAATCAACTGCCAATATTGGTTCGGTTGAAACCCCAACCACTGATACTTGTCCATCGATCAATGTACCTATCCAATTTTACGAACACCTGTTAGTGCCTCACACAGTTATGGAACCAAATACTGTTACTTCTTCTGGGAATTCTTCCATTCCCACCACCGTTGCTACCACAAGAGAAGCATCTCCTAACTTTCCGTCATCAGTTTGGGCCACAATGGTCTTGGCTGCAACTACGTTGCACAGTGGACCGACCCCATCTATAGTGGCGACCACAAGCCCCTTCACACCTAGTGCGACAGGCTCTCCATTTTCATACGGTTTGCCTAGTTCAGGCACAAGTCCTGCACTCACTCACTCCACTTTACAAACTTTGGGTCTGGGGGCAGGGAGTTCTAATGCTCCTCTGCAAGGTCAACCTGGGGGAAATCCTATCCCATTCAATGCTTTTCCTTACACTGGAGGTCATATCTCTCCTTCGTCCCCTTCGCTTGGTGGTCTGCATTAGCAACCTGCACACATGAGTTCATTTGGAGCCGGGAGTCAAGGAACACCTGTGCACACTATGCCGGTACGTTCGTCACCATTTGTTTGGAATGGGACGTTTGGTAACAACACTTTCACATCCACTGCTTTCCCATCTGGGGGCACTCCCATCTTTGGACAGTCTACTATGGCGCAGGGTACTATTCCTACCCCGGGGGCACATATAGCAGGACCTTGGAACTCAGAACAAGGATTTGTTCCTTCCTCTGGAATGTCATTCTGGGGTAACTCTTTCCATAGTCAATGGAACCCTAGACAGACTACTATGCCTCTTCCATCAGGACCGGCATGGGATAATCCTTCCCAAAGTACTCCACACACGATGAATGCCCAACATATTATGTCCTTTATGGGGAATCAATCAATGATGTCTCCACAGATGAAAAATCCTTATGCTGGTCTGGGCCATTTTTTCTACCAGAATCTGGGCCAGCAACGAAAATTTTCCTGGCAACCTGGTGCCAGTCAAACTCCAGGACCCTTTTTCCCAGGCTATCAGTAGCAACCCAAACTACCATTCATGGCGATGTTACACCTGCCAGATTCGACACGGTTGTTAAATGATCTTATTTGTCACGATCCACGTTGGCCTCCTATGCCAACAAAGTTTCCTTTATACATTCCAAAGTTCAAGGCCAAGCCTAACGAAGATCCAGTTGATCACATGACTACCTTCCATCTTTGGTGTTCATCTAACTCATTGAAAGATGACTCTGTTCAGTTGTGATTGTTTCAACACACTCTCATAGGGAGTGTTGTGAAATGGTACATTGAGCTCGATCGCTCACGATACTCTTCCTTTGGTGAGCTGGTGATGGCCTTCCTTAACCATTTCCAGTTACCTGTGAGATACGACGTTGGCACGGAGTTGCTAGAAAATTTTGAACGGACAACAGCGGACCATATCTCTGATCACATCCGAGAGTGGAGATGCCGGAAGAGTCTAATTAAAGTACCAGTCCCACCAGAATTCCTGCTTGAGTGGTTCCTTAAGTCTCTGGTCCCACAATTATCCAAAGACGTCGCAACTTCTAGGGTTTTTTCCGAAGAAGATGCCATCTTGAGGGCTCAATAGTTTGAGCTTATCTATTCTCAATCTGGTTTATTATACAACATCCTGCCGGATGCACCACGATCGATACTAGATAAAACTAGACAGAGAGCTGGACCACATGCCGACGGTATTGTTGGTTTCGCACAAACCAAGCCCGCTGAGCAATTGACAAAACAATTGCAACAATTATCTATCCAACACTCAGCAGCCAGCCAGACCACTGCTTTGGCTGCTCCTCCTACCCAAACGTTGGAAGTACACTCCGTGCAGAAGACTAACCCAAAGGCCACCCAGCAGCCTGAAGGGAAGAAAAAACAATGCAAGAAGGGTAAGGGGGAGAAAAAACCCATGGATAATGCTAGTGAGGGCACCACAGAAAAATGAAAGGTGAGGTATCCGTGCAACTTGTGTGCGGAAGATCACCCGACCCATCTTTGTCCTCGACTCGCAGAAGCCCAGAAGTTTGTCACACAACAACATCAAGCAGTGTTGACTAATCCCTTTCAACATGGACAAAATTTAACTCAAGCCTCTACAAGTGACAAAGGGGGCAGTCAAGAAACATGCCCTCCTCCTAACAATTCCTCATCCGCGAATGTGTACATGGTTAGGGGTGATGCTTTAATCACGACTAGAGTGCACGACTATAGTAAACCAAGCACCTCTGAGAAGGGTAAAGAAGTTGAGATCCCATCTCTTCCTCTACAGATCAAGAAGACATTGGGTGAAACAATGACACACACTCCAAAGGGTGCATTTAAGAAATCTTCTCACAATCCAAATGCAAGGGCCACTCAGAATTACTTTGTGGTGGAAGATTTATCCCAACCCCCTTGTGCTATGTCCGCTTTGGAGGTCCTCCAAAGTTGCCCTGCTCAGATAAAAGCCTTGTTGACTTCTTTAGGCTTTACTGAGACTTGTAACCTAGGTACCATCATGTTAGATACGACCGAATTAAAACCTCGTCTGCCTTACCACGTGGTGTTTCAGATAGTAGTGGCTCATCCCACAAAAACTTTTACATGAAATATCTTCCGCATGGTGGTCGACGAGGGCGCTTCGACTTGCATTATGTCATTAGCATGTTGGAAGGCCATTGGTCATCCTGCTTTGTCTCCATCACCTACTCTCCTCATTGCGTTCAACGGTCGTTCTTTTCGACCACATGGCATCATTCCTTCTTTCCCTGTGTAGTTAGGAGGAAAGTCCATGTGCGTTGAAGTAGAGGTATTTGATGCCCCCCTCGACTATAATCTCTTGTAAGGTCATAGTTGGAATTATGCTATGCAAGTAGTGGTTGCTACAGTTTTCTGAGTCTTGTTGTTTCCACACAAGGGTCGGATAGTGACCATTGATCAATTGTCCTTCTCTAGACCTGACCCAGCTTTGGGGGCATCCACGGTTCCCATGATAGATAATCCTCAAGCCGGTGTTGTTAATGTAGGAGTTGGTTTGTGCCCATCTTTGATGGATACTTTCGATTACCCACCTCCTCATGGCGATGTCAAGTTTATATCGACTCACCACAAGGATGATATTTTTCACGTCTCGTTGTTCTGCCCAACTTACTTTCAGGATCCGTGGATTCTTCCTTCCCCATCAGCCATGATGGATGAGACAAGGCACTCCGACATGTCCATGCCCTTGTCGGCTGCTGAAGTAGCGTCCTCTTTAGTCCACCAAGATTCATCTAATCCTGATCTAACTCCTGCACAAGAGTTGGATCCACCTCTAGATTATATCTGGGCTCAGGGTTCTCTTGCCAACACCGATTTGTTAGACTTGGTATTGCCTTCTGACGAAGCAGTAATTGAAGCAATGACTAGTCCGGACAAACCTTGGGAATATATTCATCACAGATCATATTTCCTCCCAGAGTTAAGCCGAATCAAGGTAGGAGAATTCACTATCACCATGACGGGAGATCAACCATGTCCTATTACTCTCTTAGCTACACAGGAAATTTATGCTGAGGGGCATATGGAGACTATCGCTGAAACTAGACCTATAAATATCTCCAGAACCCCTGGTGTCATAGACAATGTTTTTGTCGGAGCATACAGCTCCACAGAATGGTGCCAGCATCGTATCTTACAGGTAACTGGAAATGGTTAAGGAAGGCCATCGCCAGTTTGCCAAAGGAAGAGTATCGTGAGCGATCGAGCTCGATGTACCATTTCGCGACACTCCCGATGAAAGTGCGTTGAAACAATCACAACTGAATGGAGTCATATTTCAATGAGCTAGATGAACACCAAAGATGGAAGGTAGTCACGTGATCACCTGGATCTTCATTACGCTTGGCCTCAAACTTTGGAATGTCCGAAGGAAACTTCGTTGGCATAGGAGGCCAACGTGGATTGTGACAAATAGGATCATTTAACAACCGTGTCAAATCTAGCAAGTGTAACATCGCCAGTAATGGTATCTTGGGTTGCTTCTGATAGCCTGGGAAAAAGGGTCCTGGAATTTGACTGGCAGCAGGTTGCCAGGAAAAGTTTGGTTGCTGGCCCGGATTCTAGTAGAAACCATGGCCCTGACCAGCGTAAGGATTTTGCATCTATGGAGACATCAATGGTTGATTCCCCATAAAGTACATAGGATGTTGGGCATTCATCATGTGTGGAGGAATTTGGGAAGGATTACCCCATGACGCTCCTGACTGAAGAGGCATAGTAGTCTGTCCAGGGTTCCATTGACTGTGGAAAGAATTACACTAGAACGACATTCCAGAGGAAGGAACGGATCCTTGTCCTGAGGTCCAAGGTCTTGCTATATGTGCCCCCGACGTAGGAATAGTACCCTGCGCCAGAGTAGACTGTCCAAAGATGGGAGTGCCCCTAGATGGGAAAGTAGTGGATGCGAAAGTGTTGTTACCAAACGTCCCATTCCAAACAAACGATGAAAAACCTACCAGCATAGTGTGTGCAGGTGTTCCTTGATTCCCAGCTCCAAATGAACTCATGTGTGCAGGCTGCCCGGTGGACTGCTGATGAAGACCACCAAGCGAAGTCGACGAAGGAGAGATATGACCTCCAGCGTAAGGAAAAGCATTGAATGGGACAGGAATGCCCCCAGGTTGACCTTGCAGAGGAGCGTTAGAGCTCCCTGCCCCCAGACCCAAAGTCTATAAAGTGGAGTGAGTGAGTGCAGGACTTGTGTCTGAACTAGGATATTATTTTGTAACATATGTATAGTCTTTGTACTATTACTTTTTTACATTTCTTTTAAAAGCGTGTTATGGACGTGTCATTGATGTTATCTTTCGTCAACATGGCAGATGTCAAGTGAGTCCGAGGTGTTCGTTGGGTATGCGGACGGTGCTAGCCGACACACGCGGAGGCTTGCCTCCGCAGCTTGGGTAATCCTTACACCACAGGGTCAGTTGTTATCTTCCAGAGGTATATGCTTAGGTGACACCACGAATAATGTTGTTGAGTATAGTGCAGTTATTGAGTTTCTTGGTGACGCTTTGTCATTTGGTATCTCTCATCTCTAGGTTTATCTAGACGCTCAACTGGTTGTGTTATAGCTAAACAGAATATACCAGGTTCATGACCCAACTTTACACCGACGATTCCTTAGCGTACATCTCTTGGAACGCAACTTTGATTATATCACATATTTTCATGTTCCTAGGAGTTTAAATCAAATCACATATACTCTAGCTAATCACATTTTAGATTGACATCTTGCTCACATATAAAAAGATCATGAACATAAACATCTAAATACATTTTTTCACACATAATCCATAAGATACAAAAGAGATAAAAAATAATATATAAACATCATAAAACCCTCAGAGTACATAGATGGGCGCAAGCGCATCAAAAGTAGGAACAATAACGAGTCACTAGGCTTATGCCCTCAAAAAATATATACATATCAGTGCTCATGGCACATAAAATTCTAAATTATGCTCAGGGCCTATGGGCCCTGTTATAATCATGTACAGCCTGGGCTAAATGCCTAAAAAATCAGACCCATGTCCGAGGTGCCCCCACAATATGAGTCTGGATGGAGGGCGGCAGGTCCTCTATCTCTGCCATGGGAACTGTGCGAGTGAGCACAGTAAAGTTCCGCTCAATTCACCTCAGGACCCTATCGGCCTATCCTACTGGGAGGTTCCCTGCTACTGCTGCTCCTCCAGCGACGGTAGTTGCGGCTACTGGCCGTGGGCGATGCCTGTTTAGTGCATAGTCGGCAGGTTGCACGGGTCCCACATCTGCATGCAATAAAAATTCACCCATCAAAAACTCTGGTATACAAAAACATGATATATATATCAAAAAAGACATAAAAAATACATATGCAAACAAAAAAACTATATAGGTGGAGACTTACCCATCTCCCCTCGCTCCTCACCAGGAGGCACTGGTATCGCTGGATCTCTGGAGAAGTCGATCCCTGCATATGGGTAGTCCTCAATAGCTGGGATCTGTCATGACAGCCAAGCAAAAAAGTCGTCGTTGAAGACCTCTATGGTCCTTCCACCACTTTGTCATGGCAGTAACGCTTTCCATCTTCATACTGCGGGGAAGGTAGTCAGATGTCCTCGTACTGTCAGTCGAGGACTAAAACATGAAACTCTCTTGAAGAAAAATGAACAGAGGATGGTCCCGAACCCAAAGTTCCTGTGTGTTCGTTGTCTGCAAGTTGTCAACTGACTCTTCATACACTTTAACAGCATGGTACTCCAATAAAAAATTTGTGCATTCATGCACTGGATCACACAGTTCATTTATGCACATGAATCCTGATGCACGGCTGCTGAGTCGGTAATCCGCCCAATGAGCAATAAAATAGTCTAAAGGGTGAGGCTGATAATCCTACTGACGGGTACCAAGGAATTTCTGTGATCGATCCCAGCCTCACAATACTCCTCTATCAACTCTGAGACTTTGGTCGACCCTGCAGAAAAAGTCTGAAAGTTGACTGGTTCCCCTCTCCTTGAGAGGCCTGTCAAAAAGTAAATATCCTCGGTGGTGGGCACCAAGGATTGTCCCTCTAGCATGAATGCCTCTGCATCAGGGTGCCAGTAATCAACCAAGGTGTTCAGTAGCCTTGGTTGCATGTGCAGAAATGGACATAGAAAGACTTTCGCCAACCCACACTGCATCAACGCGGCCACAACATTTGGATCTATAGCCACTAACTCATTAGCGGCCTTGTGCTCCCTCTCCCTCCATTGAACATACATCATGCCAACACAACAAGGAGAAAAAGGGGGGTCAATACTTGTTTTAATTGGTTTTTTCACCACATGGGGGGTACCCGTGGCCTGTAGAGGCGACAGTCGCGGGTACCCACGAGCAGGATTTGCTCTGCCTGTGGGTACCCGCGGTCTGTCCCTGGACAACCCACGTTTTCCTAGGGTCAACCTTTTTGAGGTCGACGCCCACCCCCAAAATCAACTAAATGCAACAAATGAAGTATTGAATAGCTAGACAAGGGAGTTTGTACTTACTTGGTCCAAGCATAAGTCCGTTTCGTCTACCGTAGCTCCTGGAATTACGATCTTTGGCAAAGGGGGTCTTTTGGCTCCAGAGTCAATTTCCAAATCAGCAATGGTGATAATGAGCTGGCAGCTTCTATTTATAGACTTTTTGGCCTCTTTTTGTCACTTTTTTGGGCCCCTTTATCAGTTTCTTTATATCAAATACCATTTAGAGTGATCCAAGAGTTATATGGGAGGGATTTGATCAGGTATTGGGGCAATTTTTATTGAGTTTCAAAAAATAAAAAAAAATATGTTGACGGTCGATAATTTTTGTTTTTTTCAAAAAATCAACTTGAGCATATAGGGTAGGATTTCATCCCAACTGTTGCATCTTGTTGCCTTTTGTTCTTATGATATAGGACCGATCCCATCCGGTTGTGACACAGAACTGTCATATCTGCTCTAGAAGTGTCGCAACTTGGTGGTAGAAGTTACCGAAACATGGATGTCGTAGGTAGGTCATGGTTGCATTATGGTGTCCATGTTGTTTTCAAACAACATTGTAGGCTCGAGAGTCCGTATAGTCTTTCCTGAATATGGGTTTGAACCTCATTTGCATGGGTATTTTTCACTCTTTGACTTACCCTCTGGACTCCCAAAACATAACGGGTCTCCTTTTAAGCCCTTTTCAGACCCTCTAAACATGAAAAGATTGTCGAGCGATCTTGTGACCTTTCATGCTCGTTAAAATGAAATTTGAAGTCACGTCTGTCCGGCGGTAGTTTACCCCTTTTTCGGTCCGGACAGTCAACTGTACAAACAAATGAATACTCTATTGAATTCCAATTCTTTAGAAGAGTATCCTCAGTTATAATTTTATTCCTTTTTCGGTCCTGAGGGACTAAATTTACGAAAAAGAAACCCCCACGGAGTCCATAGTTAAGCTCTTTTCAGACTCCCTAAAATTGAAAAGATCGTCGAGTGACCTTATCCTTTCACACTCGTTAAAATGGTCCAGAAGAACATTCCTGACAGAGTCCATAGTTAATCTTTTTTCAGACTCCTTAAAAGTGAAAAAATAGCCGAGTGATCTTGTCCTTTTCACACTCGTTAAAATGGTTTTGAATTGACATTTAATCAGTGCTCGTTTACCCCTTTTTTGAACCGACTAGACTATCTTCGAAAAAGGTACCCCAGTGGAGTTTCCTTTATACTTTTTCAGACTCTCTAAATATGAAAAACCACCGAGATTCCCTTCTCTGGGCTCGTTAAACTTACATCGAAGGACGTTACCATTGTCTGTTCTATCAACCGCATTTGCATCCTTTATCCATCAGCCTTGTAACAATTTGCCTTTGCATCTTAACAACTTTGGGCACTGGAGGATTTTTCTCGAGTATCATTTCCCTAGAACATCAATCTTGTCCTTGTGCCTTGAGCTTGTATGTTTGCAGTACTCGTTCCTCCATTGTAACATAATATTCCTTTATTCTTTTTCAAAAACTATCAAAAAGAACAAAAAAAACAAATATACCCCAAAAAGACGATGGGAAAAGTATTTTCTTTATTGGCAGCATAATGAGTCACCCTTGGATAAAGCACATCTATCCGTTTGATCATCATACTATGGGATGTAGTATGACCTTAGGAAGCTTTGCTCGCTATATAGAGTTGTGTCCTCCACCGTTTGGTTACTCTTCCAAACATATGGAGAGTTTGCGTTGCCTCCTACTTCGTAGACTTATGATTAACAGATATGTTGCCTGAGTCTTATCACTTGTCGTGCTATTTTCCAAGGGAAGTTTGTCACTAAGCCTGAGTCAGCCCCTCTGCAATATGTCTCTTGTTTGCATACTCGTCCATCCTGAACGTCCAATCAAGTCTTTGTTTGAAATCACTGAATCCTTCATTCTGATCATCAAGATTATCAAGTCCATAACTGACGGGCCGTCGAAGACCTCTGGGTAGTGCAGTCGTACACTCATTTTACTCTCCTACCCGAGTTTATAAGATTTTGAAGTTGTTGCTCGAGCTCTGAAGTATAGCCATCAGGCCGAATCAGCTTCTGGGAGATGGATACTTTATATGTATATCTTTCTGATTTTGAGATGTAGCTCCGATGTGTATTGTTCGCGACTACTCTTTATAGTTATTTGACATGGATCTACAGTGTCTTTGATTGGTAGCCATGGTTCTATTTTATCCCGAGCATGGGTATGCCTGCCTCGGTGAGACATGTTTTATTTTGCAGACGACACGTCCTAATTCATGATTCTTGGACTCACTCATTCAGCATATCAGTACAGATTGGTAAAATATTGGTAATGTATTTCGGCCATCAGATTCTCTTCTGACCTCACACATTAGGTGACATCTGTTATAATCCAAAATTACACCACACATGATTACCTGGAATCAGGCCAATTCATATCCCTTCATTGCCAAAACATATACTGAGAAACCTCTTTGAAAATCCTCTCAGATAAAGTAACACATGCCCTAACCCACTACTGCACGCGTTTGAACGCTGGCAGGCCTACTACAGCCCGTGTTTACCTAACAAAGCACAAAAACACGAAAGTTGTCGATGGGACAAAAATCTATGGGTCAGTTAACTGAAACTCCCATCCATGCATGGCTGAGAGTTCGTCCAAAATCCTAGCTCCTTCTAGCCTATAAAAGAAGGGGTAGGGGTACTATTTGGAAGGAGGAAAATCATAGCAAAGAAACTCTGCCCAATTGTTGAATCCATTTGTCCCAACCCTTTAGCCTTTCCTCAAGCCTAAGGAGAATTAACACAAAGTAGTTGGAAGACAAAGAAGAGGAGGAGCCCAGTATCATGATCAAGGAACAGTGGCCGGTCTCAACATTGATTATAAGTTGATTCATTTTGAAAATAATAAAAAAATACTTTTCCCGTCCCAATGCATGAGTTATTTAGGATTTGTGCAATTTATGCTTAATTTCTAACCCTCAAGTAGAAAAATAGCATGCAAGCGTAGTGTTTTGTCTTGATTTCAGGTTAACTTTGGAAGGAGTAGTGCAAGCAAGCAGACAAAGCGCAACGGAGGATCTACACCAAAAATCAGTAAAAAGGTTAGTAGGTCCTTTCCATGTTTGTATGTGAAAAAGGGGTTTTAAGTTTTAGGGTGGTAGGTTAAAGGTGATTTCTTTAAGGTCATGATCTACATGCAAGTCTAACCCTAGCTTTCTAGTCCGTAGGGTATTATTTCCCAACAACAGAATTGGTGGCCAACTCATATCCCTTCTTTTCCAAAAACTACTGAACAACTCTTCTAAAAATTCTATTTTTAAAAGTACACGCTAGCTGGCCCACTACAGCCTGTGTGTACATAAAAGTAAATTCTAGCAGGCCCACTACAGCCCGCGTTTACCTTCAGAATCACAAAACTAGGAAAGTTGTCGATGGGACAAAAAGATATGGGTCAGTTAACTGAAACTCCCGGCCATGCATGACCGAGGGTTCATCCAAAACCCTAGCTCCTTCTAGCCTATAAAAGAAGGGGTAGGGGTACTATTTGGAGGAGGAAAATCATAGCGAAGAAACTCTGCCCAATTGTCGAATCCATTTGTCCCAACCCTTTAGCCTTTCCTCAAGCCTAAGGAGAATTAACACAAAGCAATTGGAGGACAAAGAAGAGGAGGATCCGAGGATCAGGATCAAGGAACGGTGGTCGGTCTCAACATTGATTGTAAGTTGATTCATTTTGAAAATAATAAAAGAATACTTTTCCCATCCCAATGCATGAGTTATTTAGGATTTGTGCAATTTATGCTTAATTTCTAACCCTCAAGTAGAAAAATAGCATGCATGTGTAGTGTTTTGTCTTGATTGCAGGTTAGCTTTGGAAGGAGCAGCGCAAGCAAGCGGACAAAGTGCAATGGAGGATCTACACCAAACATCAGTAAAAAGGTTAGTAGGTCCTTTCCATGTTTGTATGTGAAAAAGGGGTTTTAAGTTTTGGGGTGGTAGGTTAAAGGTGATTTCTTTAAGGTCATGATCTGCATGCAAGTCTAACCCTAGATTGCTAGTCTGTAGGGTATTATTTCCCAACAACAAAATTATTGGCCACTGGAGGATTTTTTCCGAGTATCATTTCCCAGAACATCAGTCTTGTCATTGTGCCTTGAGCTTGTATGTTTGTAGTACTCATTCGTCCATTGTAACGTAATATTCCTTTATTATTTTTCAAAAACTATCAAAAAGAATAAAAAAAAATCAAATATACCCCAAAAAGAGGATGGGAAAAGTATTTTCTTTATTGGCAGCATAATGAGTTGCCCTTGGATAAATCACATCTGTCCGTTTGATTATCAAACTATGGGATGTAGTACGACCTTAGGAAGATTTTCTTCGCTATATGAGTTGTGTCCTCCACCATTTGGTTACTCTTCCAGACATATAGAGAGTTTGCGTTGCCTCCTGCTTCGTAGACTTATGATTAACATATATGTTTCCCGAGTCTTATCACTTGTCGTGTTATTGTCCAAAGGAAGTTTGTCACTAAGTCTGAGTCAACCCATCTACAATATTTCTCTTTTCCGCATACCCGGCCATCCTGAACGTCCAATCAAGTCCTTGTTCGAAATCATTGAAGCCTTCATTTTGATCATCAAGATTATCAATTTTGTCCATGCCCGACGAGCCGTCGAAGACCTCTGGGTAGTGTCGTCATACACTCATATTACACTCCTACCTGAGTTTTGAAGATTTTGAAGTTGTTGCTCGAGCTCTGAAGTCCTCATCTCTAGCCATCAGACCTTATCAGCTTCTATGAAGATGAATACTTTGCATGTATATATTTTTGATTTCGAGATGTAGATCTGTTGTGTACTGTTCGTGGCTACACTTTGTATAGTTATATGACATGGATCTACATTGTATTTGATTGGTAGCCATTCATTCTATTTTATCCTGAGCATGGGTATGCCCACCTCAGTGAGACATTTGTTATTTTGCAGATGGCACCTCCTGGTTCTTGATCCTTGGGCTCACTCATTCAGCACATCAGTAAAGATTGGTAAAAGATTGGTAATGTATTTCGGCCATCAGATGCTCTTATGACCTCACACATTAGGGGGAATCTGTTATAACCCTAAATTTCACCACACATGCTTACCTGGCATCAGGCCAACTCATATCCCTTCTTTGCAAAAACTACTAAACAACTCTTCTAAAAACTCCATTTTTAAAGGTACACACTAGCTGGCCCACTACAACCTGCGTGTACATAAAAGTAAACACTACCAGGCCCACTACAACCCGCGTTTACCTTCATAATCACAAAAATAGGAAAGTTACCGATGGGACAAAACTCTATGGGTCAGTTAACTGAAACTCCCGGCCATGCATGGCTGAGGGTTCATCCAAAACCCTAGCGCCTTCTAGCCTATAAAAGAAGGGGTATGGGTACTATTTGGAGGAGGAAAATCATAGCGAAGAAACTATGCCCAATTGCCGTATCCATTTGTCCCAACTATTGGCGATGGAAGTCACTCCTGGATTGCTAGCAGGAGCAGAGCCCGATGCCCATCATTTTTATGTCACGGTTTATTTATAGATGGGGTGACCGAATGGAAGCCAACTCAAAATGATATCATTTCAACTTCAAAATTAGGCCAGGCATGCATAGGTGAGTGAGGTCTTATATAAACTTCAGATAGTGAGTTGTAGTAAAGGGTGAATAGGCAGAAGACTTATATGGGAAGAGTGCGAAGGTCTGTTACAAATGACAGGTTTCTAACAGACTGTAGAAGAAGGCATCCAAACGCAAGGTCTTCTTTTACTTAAATACAGAAAACCAGAGAATACAATAGTGCAACGATAAATCATTTATCACAACAGAACTGCAATAATTCCTGCGACTCAGTCAATC
This sequence comes from Picea engelmannii, assembly GCA_009831015.1. Lineage (NCBI taxonomy): Eukaryota > Viridiplantae > Streptophyta > Pinopsida > Pinales > Pinaceae > Picea > Picea engelmannii. Next base: position 88,258 of record ML777085.1, read on the forward strand.
ACGAACTCTCTTAGCATGAGACGAAAATTAGATGGAGTGAGAAAAACTGTCTGTCATAAAACAAGATATCTCATATACAGATGCATATCACACAAACTAGAATGTATGTTAAAATTTACAGTAGGGAGCTCTGCTCTACCATCGATGCTTACAAAATACAAAAACTGAGTCTATATACTCAGGAAAATTTGCCTCATAGAGGCGCACCCAGTCATCCAAGGCTCGATGTCTTTTCAGTCAAACTCATACTGAAATCCTTCTCCAAGTGCCACCTTAACTGCACATGGCTCCTGTAAGGAGGGTAGCTGAGCCGTTAAGTGTTGGGCTAACGTGCACAAACTTCTATGTTGAGTTGAAGACTTTGGCATGGCGCTTTTGAAGAACTGGGTACACAGGACCCTCTTGAGCGGACCGCTTGCCAGACCTTCCATACCTTATAATTAATGCATGAGGAGAGGTTTCACCCACCCCTTCTCGCCTTTATTTACTCCAAGCGAAGGTCAGGAGCGGTATCCTATCAGATGGTACTTGGAGATCGAGACGATCCTTTCGGCGACTGGACTCAGTGCCTCTAGACCCTTTTAGCACAGTTTCGTTCTTTCCCAAGTGACTATGGGCTGTGACCCCATGCTTATTCCCAAAGTTCTTTCAGCATTCACGAATGGAAAGAGTTAATCCTCGATCTTCAAAGTTGCGAGGAGGCGAGGAGGCGATGAGCCTAATCGCACACCACGTGTCCCTCTGGATGGACGACTGAGATCTTCTCAGAAATACTGTGGGCCCAAGCCCTAGACACCCTTGGTGCTTCGTTTCTCGTGGCTGAGAGGAGGCTGGTCCTCGATCTTCAGAGTTCCGAGGGACAAGGAGGCGAGGAGCCTAATCGCGCACCACGTGTCCCTCTGGAGGGATGGCTGAGATCTTCTCGGCAATACTGTGGGCCCAAGCCCTGGATGCCCTCAACACTTCATGTCTCGCAACTGGGAGGAGGCTGGTCCTCGATCTTCAGAGTTTCCAGGGGCGAGGAGGTGAGGATCCTAATCACGCACCATGTGTCCCTCTAGATGGACGACTGAGATCTTCTCGGCAATACTGTGGGCCCAAGCCCTGGATGCCCTCGGCACTTCGCGTCTCGCGGTTGGGAGGAGGCTCGTCCTCGATCTTCAGAGTTGCGAGGGGCGAGGAGGCGAGGAGCCTAATCGGGCACCACGTTTCCCTCTGGATGGACGACTGAGATCTTCTCGAAAATACTGTGTAGCTCTTTTTACTGCTGGTGCCTTCCACATGTAACTGTTGGCTAAGGATTAAGTGCTAGCGCCTCTCACAACTAGCGACCTCGCGAGTTTGAGTGGTGAACCTTGGCACTCTCCCTTAGCGAAATCCCGAGAGGGGATGGCTCTTTTCCATTCCACAATTCTCGCGACTCGTGATCTCGCGCAACTAAAGGATATGGTCCACCCTCCGAACTCACGAACCTCGAGTTTCAAGAAATGAACCCACGCATCAACTGATCGCGATCAATGACCCTTGCTACTTCGCGAGTTCTCCACGGAGACTTCTGACCGTTCTCCTCTTTGAAAACTTATGCGCTATACTTGGCGTGACTCAGCTGAGTGCAATTACCCACCAACTATTGATCTGCTTTGCAAAATAGACCTTGGATGCTGTTGACGACACTTTGCCTGCTCGCTTTACATGCTACTTGAAAAAAAAACCAGGGATTCTCCCGTGCTACGCTTAAGCATTTCGTGAAACTTGCAGACCCAAATGCTCTCGAACCCATGACAAGAATTATCGCTAACATAGGCTCCATGGGGGATAGAGTCATCCCTGTGATGCTCTAAGAACTCCTTCTGCAGTTTCAGTGCCTTGCTATTGGGCTATGGAGTCATGCTCAAAACATCGCGCTGCTGAAAAAACAGGCCGAAAAATAAAAGCAACAAAATAAAGCTACGTGATCAAAGGAGCTTATTTATATACAATCCTAATGCTAATAAAATATTTTGCATGGGCTAGGTGAAAGAAAACTTCCATCATAGCCATTCAAGCAGCTTCTTGGATAGAAGCTGCTTTCTTATGTCGATGATCACCAGCAGATGGTCTGACCGTGACAGCAGAATGGTTACACTCTTCAACTCCTCCTTATAGGCTGGAGTTGAGATGAAATAGGGCGGCTCCAAAGCATAAAGGAAATGCCACTCCATGTATTCACTGACAGGGTCATCAAATGAGTGGCCAATTCAAAGAAATCGGCGACAAACAACCTCTTATGCTACACAGTTGTTCACCTAGGGCCGAATATCTCTAATAAGCACAGGCAGGTGAATAACTGAAAAGGGCTCGCTGATCTCAGGTGGTGGCTTCTCACTGACTGGCTCTGAAAAAAGAGCAGACTGCCCCTCTGGTTCTTTTTCCTCTTCTTGTTGGCTCTCCTCTAGGTCYGATTCATATTCATCATAAATAGGGACCATGGGGTGATTCTGCTTGCTGAATGGCTCTTTAGTATGTTTATAGTGATCAAATGTAGGATAAGCATGCTACTCATCATCACTATAATATTCATCAAAAAGGGGTTGACCCTTATCTCTATGATCCTCCTCCAGAATGGTGATCCCATCAAAAATATCCATTTCAGGGATAGTGGGACCCGCTGCTTCTGGTTGCTCATACATAATCTTCTTCTCTTTAATCTCAGGTAAAAATATATCGTGAGAAACTCCCTGGAGAAAAAGAGAGGGAACCGCTTCCACAATAATGTCTTCTTTACAAATGGGAAGTTCTTTGTCCTCAGAAACAGGGTTGCTAGGAATATCTTCTTCAACCCGACATTTAGGTGAGCTATCTACCATGGACCACATCTTCCCTACTAGCTCATAATCTCCACAGGAGGCGTGTTTATCTTTATGAACATATAAAAGAACAGACACATCCGATATGATGTCATATGCTTCCATCCTCGAGCTAACACCACTCATATCATTCAACACCTCAATTTCTTCACAGCAGATGCTTTCCTCCACAGTAAGGGCTTCATCATGGACATGGTCTTTAGGGCCAACAGAGGCTTCATGAAGCGAAGAAAACTCTTCACAACAACTTTCAAACAAGCGAACAGCTGGATAGTAGTCTTTAGAAAATGAATTGAAATCTGTATGAAAACCTGCTAAAGAATGGATGCTTGTGGTGGGAAGAGACCGACACCATTCAAGAGAAGCTCCCTTCAATGAATACCTGAAGAGCTTAATCTGGACATCCTCATGCATGATATTGTGTCAGTGGATAGCCTCATGGAAGTCCAGTAAATGCTCAACTGGTTCTTCCCAATCTGATGCATGAAATTCCGGGAGGAAATCTTCCCATTGGTCTCTATCAGAAAGTGCATTAGGAAAGCCAACTATCTGAGAAAAATCACAGAAAGAAAACCTTTGAGCCAGAATTTTCTCCATATCAAACCAGTGGAGTCACCAATCGATCCTTGAATCATGGAGTTGCCAGGTGAAAGATGCGCAGCTTCAAGTGTGCCTGGTCCTTGTTCACCATCAAAGGCCAGATCTTAACATGTCGGTACCCCAGGAAGCTCCTCAGGCTGAGAAAGTAGCCGTTGAAACCTTCTCGAGAAAGCTCCTTAGGGTCAGCTTTCAGGTGTGCTAACAGTAATCACTGCTGAAATAGTGATGTGGAGACAATGGAGTCGCCACAGTGGAGTCTCCAAGTGCACAGTAGCAATATTTAAGGGCTCTTATGTCTGATGCAACTTCAGAATCAGAGGCTCAATGTCGTTCTGCCCAAGGAAAATCTTCAACTTCGTCCTCGGCAACGATGCCAGAAATGTTGGCAACGGAAGTCACTCCTGGATTGCTAGCAGGAGCAGAGCCTGATGCCCATCAGTTTTATGTCACGGTTTGTTTATATATGGGGTGAACGAATGGAAGCCAACTCAAAACGATATCATTTCAACTTCAAAACTATGCCAGGCATGCATAGGTGAGTGAGGTCTTATATAAAATTCAGACAATGAGTTGTAGTAAAGGGTGAATAGGTAGAAGACTTATATGGGAAGAGTGCGAAGGTCTGTTACAAATGACAGGTTCCTAACAGACTGTAGAAGAAGGCATCCAAATGCAAGGTCTTCTTGCACTTAAATACAGAAAAACAGAGAATACAATAATGCAATGATAAATCATTTATTAGAACAGAACTGCAATAATTCCTGCGACTCAGTCAATCACGAACGCTCTTAGCATGAGACAAAAATTAGATGGAGTGAGAAAAACTGTCTGTCATAAAACAAGATATCTCATATACATATGCATATCCAACAAACTAGAACGTATGTTAAACTTTACAGTAGGGATATTTGCTCTACCATCGATGCTTACAAAATACAACAATTGAGTCTATATACTTAGGAAAATTCGCCTCATAGAGGCGCACCCAGTCATCCAAGGCTGGGTGTCTTTTCAGTCAAACTCGTACTGAAATACTTCTCCAAGCACCACCTTAACTGCGCATGGCTCCTGTAAGTTGGGTAGCTGAGCCATTAAGTGTTGGGCTAATGTGCACAGACTTCTCTGTCGAGTTGAAGACTTTGGCATGGTGCTTTTGAAGAACTGGGTACACAAGACCCTCTCGAGCGGACCGCTTGCCAGACCTTCCATACCTTATACTTAATGCATGAGGAGAGGTTTCACCCACCCCTTCTCACCTTTATTTACTCCAAGCAAAGGCCGAGAGTGGGATCGTATCGGATGGTACTTGGAGATCAAGACGATCCTTTCGATGACTAGACTCAGCGCCTCTAGACCCTTTTAGGACAGTTCCTTTCTTTCCCAAGTGACTATGGGCTATTACCCCGTGCTTATTCCCAAAGCGCTTTCGGCATTCGCAAATGGAAAGAGTTAATCCTTGATCTTAAAAGTTGCGAGGAGGCGAGGAGGTGATGAGCCTAATCCCGCACCACGTGTCCCTCTAGATGGATGACTGAGATCTTCTCGGAAATACTGTGGGCTCAAGCCCTGGATGCCCTCGACACTTCGCATCTCGTGGCTAGCAGGAGGCTGGTCCTCGATATTCAGAGTTGTGAGGGGTGAGGAGGCGAGGAGCCTAATCGCGCACCACATGTCCCTCTGGATGAACGATTGAGATCTTCTCGGCAATACTATGGGGCCAAGCCCTGGATGACCTCAACACTTCACGTCTCGCGGCTGGGAGGAGGCTGGTCCTCGATCTTCATAGTTGCGAGGGGAGAGGAGGCGAGGAGCCTAATTGCGCACCATGTGTCCCTCTGGATGGACGGCTGAGATCTTCTCGGCAATACTGTGGGCCCGAGCCCTGGATGCCCTCGGCACTTCGCGTCTTGTGTCTTGGAGGAGGCTGGTCCTCGATCTTCATAGTTGTGAGGGGCGAGGAGGTGAGGAGCCTAATCACGCACCACGTGTCCCTCTAAATGGATGGCTGAGATCTTCTCGGCAATACTGTGGGCCCAAGCACTGGATTCCCTCAGCACTTTGCGTCTCGTGGCTGGGAGGAGGCTGGTCCTCGATATTTAGAGTTGCAAGGGGAGAGGAGGTGAGGAGCCTAATTGCGCACCATGTGTCCCTCTAGATGGATGATTGAGATCTTCTCGGCAATACTATGGGCCCAATCCCTGGATGCCCTCGGCACTTCGTGTCTCGCAGTTGGGAGGAGGTCGGTCCTTGATCTTTAGAGTTGCGAGGGGCGAGGAGCCTATTCGCGCACCACGTGTCCCTTTGGATGGACGACTGAGATCTTCTCAGCAATACTGTGTAGCTCTTTTTACTGCCGGTGCCTTCCACACTTAACCGTCGGCTAAGGCTTAAGTGCTGGCGCCTCTCGCAACTTGCGACCTCGCGAGTTGGAGTTTCGAACGTTGGCACTCTCCCTTAGCGAAATCTTGAGAGGCGATGGCTCTTTTCCTTTCCACAATTCTCACGACTTGCGATCTCTCGCAACCAAATGATATATTCTACCCTCCAAACTCACGAACCCCGAGTTTCAAGAAATGAACCCACGCATCAACTGATCGTGATCAACGACCCTTGCTTCTTCGCAAGTTCTCCACGGAGACTTCTGACCGTTCACCTCTTTGAAAACTTCTGCGCTATACTTGGCATGAATCGGTTGAGTGCAATTACCCACCGACCATTGATCTTCTTCACAAAATAGACCTAATTGGATGCTGTCGACGACACTTTGCCCGCTCGCTTGACCTACTACTTGAAAAAAAAAATAGGGATTCTCCTGTGCTGCGCTTAAGCATTTCGTGCAACTTGCAAACCCGAATGCTCTCAAACCCATGACAAGAATTATCACTAACACCAACCCTTTATCCTTTCCTCAAGCCTAAGGAGAATTAACACAAGGTAGTTGGAGGAAAAAGAAGAGGAGGAGCCCAGGATAAGGATCAAGGAATGGTGGCCAGTCTCAACATTGATTGTAAGTTGATTCATTTTGAAAATAATAAAAGAATACTTTTCCCATCCCAATGCATGATTTATTTATGATTTGTGCAATTTATGCTTAATTTCTAACCCTCAAGTAGAAAAATAGCATGCATGCGTAGTGTTTTGTCTTGATTGCAGGTTAACTTTGGAAGGAGCAGCGCAAGCAAGCAGACAAAGTGCAACGGAGGATCTACACCAAACATCAGTAAAAAGGTTAGTAGGTCATTTCCATGTTTGTATGTGAAAAGGGGGTTTTAAGTTTTGTGGTGGTAGGTTAAAGGTGATTTATTTAAGGTCATGATCTGCATGCAAGTCTAACCCTAGCTTGCTAGTCCGTAGGGTATTATTTCCCAACAACATGGGGGTTTATTCCTAAAAACATATACCATATGTTAATGTGAACCTTCACTCATTTCAAAATTTATTTTTTAAAATTTAAAAGAGGTTAAGAGGATTGAAGGAAATAAATTCCTGAATGTAACCCATCATTTGCTAAAAATTAGCAAGTTGTCTTCCCTACATTCTTGGCACTAGGAAGAGTTCAATTAGGAATCTTTTTCCATCTTCGACTCATTTAACAAGAAGGGAAATTTGAATAGGAAAGGAAGCTATTTTTTTGAAAAGGAAAAAAGAGGAAAAATGAGAGTCCTTGGTAAGAAAATAATCCTTCCATAACATGTGATAGAACAATCATGAAATGAAGCCATGAGAGCTCTAGGAAAATCCAATAACCAAGATAATTTTCATCAGAGTTGAGGGACATTATCTTGAACCTTTCCATTCACACACTAAATAACACTAAAGGGAGTATACTTCTAAGGGACTATTGAGAAAGTAAGGAAGACCTCCTTATGATGTGTGGGAAGAGACTAGCCTGAGTATCATTCATTTCTTATTTTCCCCGGTGGTATCATATCCCTGATAGGGAGTGGTGTCTATAGCAGAATACCTACAATTGAGTGGAAATTTCTTGCTTAGCTAGTTGTATGGTCTATAATATTTAGTGAGATAATTTCTTCCTCTTTGTTATGAAATTTCTTTATATCTACTAATCATAGTAAATTTCATGTTTATGGATTAATAAACTGAAGCATTCATCCAGTTGAGCATATAGTCTTCGAGTCTTTGGGATTATTATTTAGTTAAAAATAATTATTGGATGGAGGAAGGATTTAAATTATTCTTCTGATTTTAGCTTATATGAGGTTGTTTGTTCAAAATGGTTCAATCAACATTTGTTTGATTTAAATTACTCTTCCCTTTGGATCTTTCCATAGTTCTATTTTGGCATGGTGATTGTGAGCTACCTCCATCACAGATATGTTGAGTATTTAGTGGAAAATGGGTATAAATTGGAATTCATAATTTGTACTAATTTAATTTATTCTTTGGAGTGGTTGGTCCTCCAAATAGTAATGACCCTTCCCTGTAGCATGAAGCTCTTAAGTTTTAGTGTTTGTATTGGCTCATCAAGAGATTTCTCTAAAATCAATTGTCCACTCAATTAGCTATATCAAACTTCCAATGAAAAAATCATGGAGTGAATGATTTCTATTTCAAATGCAACCTTACGAATGATTGTTGTAAACAGGTAGGGATCTACGACAAAATTAATTCTTAGAACATTAGTGACAATTTCTTTTGGACGTATAATATACTCTTTTGTTGCAGATACACTTTTTATCACATAAACCTAGTGTATTTGTTGCATACACATTAGTTGGAATTATAATCCAAATTAGGTTGTGCATTATTTTCTCCCACCACTAGCTATGAGATAAAAGACAACCAATTTTGTGTGTTTGTTTTAGAACTTGCTTACTAGTTGAAGATTTATTTGTCAGTTGGATTTCCCAATTGAAATGTTCCTAGCGAAGTTTAAATTGCATGTTTTCTAAAGCATAACTGTATTTAAAGCATAATTGGTGCAGGCAGTGATGAACAGATGCCAGTGCAAGAAGGGGTACCGGCATTTGGAATTGGTGCAGGCAATGATGAACAGGTGCCAGCTGTAGCTACAGCACCAGGATTTCCAATTGATGCATTCAATTATAGAGTGTGGCAGGAGCTAGATGACAAATATATAATAGATGATAGTGAGGCACCAGGATTTGGGATTCAGGCAGGCAATGGTGTAGATTAGCAGAGGCATGGAGAGTGGGACCATGATATAGATGATATAATAGACTATATAATAAATGATGGTGGGGCACCAAGATTTGGGATTGAGGCAGGCAATGTCATAGATTGGTAGGTGCATCCAGGAGGTGGGCCGATGCATCCAGGATATCTAGGAGGTGGGTCGGTGCATCCAGGGCTAGTGCATCCAGGAGGTGGGCCGATGCATGGTGTGTGGCCAGTGAATCTAGGAGATGGGCCAATGCATCCAGGAGGTGTGTCAGTGCTAGTTAGGCCTATGCATGGAGTATGGTCGATGCATCTAGCTGGGACGATGCATTTAGGTCCACAAGAACATGGAAATCCTAACCTCTCACACCTGTTTCCTGACGATTTTGAAGAGGGTGAAGTCCTATAAATTGGAATAAATGAAGAAACAGTGAATGGTGTCCTAGAGATACAGGAGAGAGTGTGTGAATCCATTGAAATAGATGAACTGGCCATTGAACAAGGAGAGGATTGTTTGATTTGCTTAGAATCCTTGAATCATGTCGAGGACGATGACAATGAAAATGGCAATGGCAATCCTACTCTGCATCGGTTACCATGCTCCCACCTCTTTCACTCTCACTGCATTTCAAAATGGTTTCACAGAAACCTCAGCAGTCCCACTTGTCTAACTCCACTTCGGCTGCAGTAGCCACCAGTAACCGTATTTATTATCATTTGAATTATATATTTATTTTTGTTTTGAGAAGCATTATTGGATTATAAGTAAAAGTTCATAAGATATATTATGTGAGTTATTATTTTGATTTTCTATGTGCAAGAATAATAATGAGCAATTTGTTTATGTCACCATCTAAAACTTTGAATAATTTTTAAAATATTTTGATGGGTTTAAAATTTTACACAAAGAAAATTTCAAGCAATCCAAAATGCAGCGATTGTAGAATATGCAATGACATTTGTTGTAGAATATGCAATGACATTTGGTCACTTCGTTTAGTCCAGAAAAAAGCTATCCAAAATTCAGTGATTGTACAATTGTTTTGATTATATATTATAATAGTATAATTGTTTTATTTATTTATTTTTTATAGTTTTGGTTACATATTATAATAGTATAATTGTTTTATTTATTTATTTTTTATTGTATAAAATTGATGATATTATAGATTTATTAGTTTTACATACATATGTGTAATTATATTTTTTATATTTTTTAAATTGGGTTTTTTATTAATATAATAAAAATGCATTGCTAGATGGTTATGGTCTTTATAAATGTATTTTTCTCTACCTCTAGAGTATGAGGTGAAACTGATTCTGATTTGCTAAGAGCTCAGCTTTCTTAAGCTGTTAATTATATGTTAATTCCTAACACTATAGACGTCTCGCATGAGTGACAACATGATCCCTTACTATTATTAACATAGCACCATCTATTTTGTATATAAGTTTGTATATCTTATATTGTTGTGGATATCTTGGTGATCCAAGGCAGAAGTTGAAAACTTTTGTATCAATTACAAAAACTTAACTACGCCCAAAGGTCTACACCTATTGGTAATTGGCACAATTAAGAACCTTTTAATCTAAAATTCTAATCTGATGGCTAACAATTGAATATGTTGGCATATTCTTATTCATCCTCCCAAATCAATGAATGTGATTTACGCTTCATAACTTCCTTGTATTTTTCAATGCATCCGTTAACCTATTTACTTTTTCACATTTACCTAATCATATTAAGAAATTATTGTAGAACAATATGATTTCCACGTTTAAATTATTAACCTTTGAGATTACCATGCTTGGATTATTAACGGGCATCTTCGACCCACCTATCTGCATGAGTGTGGAGCACAGGAGGGGCGCAGGCGAGATAAAAAATGCTTTGAGCTAGGAAAACTGTTTAAACATTATAGTGGGCACAACTCGAGGCCTTGCATATCTGCATGGGGAATCCAATTTTTCCATTATACACATAGACATCAAATGTGTAAATATACTTCTCGATGACAGACTTCATCCCAAAATTGCAGATTTTGGATTGGCTAGATTTTTCCCAGAAATCCAAACACATGTTTTTACCAAGATCAGAGGAACAAGGTAAGTTCAACAATTCATTATTATTTGTTTTTGTAAGATCTTCATATCTTCCTAAGCTCTCGAATCTGCACATTAATTTGTGTCTTTGATGAATTTGGTATAAGGAAGAGGCTACACTACACTCGAATATGTTATTTATGGGTAGTTAACTGAAAAGGATGACATTTATAGTTATGGGATCATGGTTATTGAGATTATAAGTGGGAGAAAGTGCGTGGACGCAATACTTCTGACCTCTCTTCAGCTTCTTCTCGAATGGGCGAGTCTTTGTTTTGATGAGGATAAATTCAGTTTGATCATTATATCAAGAAGATCTTTTATTACGATGGTTGTACACGAAATATTCAAATGATATAACTAGCATAGCCACTAACTTGCAGCTGGAGAACACCTAAAGGTATCAGCTGGTAAAATTCCACGCCGCACCATTCAACTGGTATAATTAATTTTACCAGCCAATACCTTTCGACGTTCTCCAACCGCGTGTTAGCGGTTGTGGTAGTATAGTAATTCAACTAAATATTTACCACTATTTATTCCCACTACTAACTAACATATCGCTGAGGGTTGAGGGATGATGGTGTGAAAATAACTCACATCGATGGTGAATTTGTTCGGTATGAATTATCAAACCCTATACTAGAGGAGCATACCTTTACTTAGGACAGGATAGAGGAGGAGGATAGTACCAAAAATAAGGACCCCAACTTAGTGGAAAGAATAATTTTCGTTTCATTGTCACATATACAAGGGAAGGCTATAGAAACGACTGAATATAAGAATTTTCATGGTTGCGGGTGGGAATAAATAATACCTTGAAAAACTATGGAATATAAGAATGTCATAATTAGTAATACATGTCCTTTATGGTTCAACTATATGGGGATAGATCTTTCTACATACAGAATGGGCCCAGATGGAGCGAGTCCATACCTGTCTTCTCAGGCGTATCATCTGATGCAAACACACAATTTCATAGCCCATTATTTAGGCAAAGTTCAGAGCCCACCCCTTTTTCCTCGAGGTCATATGTTTTCTGGTCTCTTTCCTACATAGAGTAAGGACCTTCAAAAACTCTTCCCTTGGCAGAGGTACGTACTCCTACCTAACACTCTTCTCCTTAGAGACCCTTTCCTTAGCTTGTTCCATAGGTCATGTACAGGGTTGGTTTTTAGAGGATTTTAGGATTCTCTAGTCGACGACCATCTCCCCTAAGTTCCTTCCCCCATTCAGGTACTCCCTAGATGCACCATACCATCTCTTTCCATCTAGACAAGAAATGAACCGGGCCATCATATCAGAGAGGACATATACAGATTGTATATTGAAGTTACTTAGACCTCACCTCCCAAGATCCTAGGCTAAAAGATGTATTTCTATCTAGAGAAATTATTTTAGTTATGGGATGGAATTATCGTCCATCCCCCATACACATATAGACATTGGATGTATACACTCAGGATGCCTCTGGGCCAACTATGGGTTGGTTCTCATAGACTCCGAGTGGAGATTGATCACCACATACCTCATCCAGACAAGATCTTCTAGATGTGCCAGCTATAGAAACTGGAAATGGAGTTGCACCTCAATTTCACATGTCGTTCGAACCTTGTGTATGTCTGAAATAAATATTTTCTAGGGAAGGGTCCTTGAATAGAAATTGGCAAGGAAATATGTTTGAATTGAGAACATAAAGAAAGGAAGCTTCTCTAAAGATCATTGAGAGGGAGAGGTTCTTTAGACATGAAGCCTGATGCAGGAAAGAAAGGTATGAAGAGTTCATTCTTTTACCTTTATTCACGCTTAGAGGGGAGGAAAAAATTACTACATTACTACTAGACACTATGGGGGGGGGGGGGGGGGCGCTACTTATCCTGATACTGCAACCACAACTTATAACACCCACCCTGCTTTACCTCCTATTCAAGACTAGAGGGTTTACTCTTGTTCAAAGATATGCTGTGATTATTTATGTTCGAAGCTATAGGGGATTTCTGTCAAAGAGAATAGATTCGTTTGGTATAATTTATTAGATATGTTCTGGGTTTCTCTGGTTCACAACTAGTGTATCATTACATTTTCTTTTTCTTACCATGGATTTCTAGTTTTCCTGGTACACGGGGGCTTCACTCACTGAAATTGCAAAATAGCAGATTTGTTAGTGGGATGATAAAGAATACCCCTAATTTCACTAACTATTGAAAAAAGAACTAAAATCCCTTTGCTGAACCCCCTCCTAATAAATATTTACAATTTTTAAACGCCCTATTTTTACCTAGGTATCCATTTTTTTCATGGCATTTTAATACCCCTTTTTATTTCTATCCTTAGTATGTAAACATGAAATTACTCTTATACGCTCTCAAATCACAAATCACAAAGGTAATTCAAAAATACACAAACAAGGGGTGTGCCATATAAGTTGGTGTTAAATATTAAGTTGGAGTGATATATCTTCATGAGTCACCCAACTCATTCAAATCCATGTGTTTCCTGACCTGGGAGGGTGGTAACCCTTTTTACACGACTTGCAAAGAGGTATCCTAGCGGGTAGCCATAGGTTTATCACATATTTATCACCAAGTGGCATACTCATGGGATTGCAAGAGCGCATGAGACAAATAGTGATAGACCCCTTGTATTTCATCATCTTGGGTGTAGCTTACTACAATTTCTCATTCATTCATTCCTTCACTTGACTTACTTGGTGGATTTTATCACTTCCATTTAAGAAATTTGGAAGGCGCCTTCAACCCTTTTGGATTGATTGTGATTTCTTTTCACGTATTAGAATGTTTTTTATTTTATCTTTCATCAAGAAAATTGTCCCAAAAACCATATTTTGTCACCACTTGAAACATATTTGAAAACCACATTGTTCACCACATGAGCAATCGCATTAGTACCTCCATTTTAAACATTATTTTAGAGACACATAAACCTTTAGTTACAAAAATTACCATCTTTTCACAATCTTTTCCACTTGATTTTTAATCCTTTAACCCCATTTTACTCCATTTTTATGCTTATATGTGGGATTAGGATCAATATTTTTGAATGCATTTATTTTAGTATTTTAAGTGAATTTATGACCAAATATTAGAAAAACAACATACTTTCACTTATCTTTAAAAATTGGGTTAGTTTTTTGATGATTACATTTAGAGCTTGTAATGATGAAATTTTTTATCACTTAACTCCAAATTCGAATTTCCTTTTCAACCATTGAAAATTTGATGAGGATTTGGGATGATCATTCAAATATATTGGATTTAGAAGAAGCCTAGAGCCCTTGATAAGATTTGTTATCAAACATCCTAGAGATTTTGGAGATATTGTTGACTTCCTAATTATTGGCAATTTGTTGTAACCACATGAGAGATTTACGTATTTGAATTTATTGTTTCTTATCTTAGTTTCAAAGATTTTTTTTTTTATAAATAAGAGTCCCTTATCCATTCAAAAGGGGTGGACTCTTGGAGCATGTGTTCAAATTATGATGGAATAAAATAAAAATTCTTGATATTTCTTTTTATACAATCTGTCATTCTCTAGTTTTAGATGTATTATGATTTGATTTAGTTTATGATGTTATAGACTTTGTTTCCTTGTTCTTGGGAGATTGATGTCACTCAAATAGATCAGGGTGTTCTTTTATTTCATTTTATATGTATTTATTTAATTTTGCAATTTGATTTCATGAACAATATTTTCATTTTGCAAGTTAGATTAGCTTTCTTTTAGGCAATGATTCATGGAAACAAGAAGTGCCTAAATCATGTCAACATATAAATTGGTGACAACAAGGTTCCAATAGAATGATCAGTTTTAAAGTACATGATCATTTCCAAGAATGATTAAGTTTTCTTTTGATCAATGAAGTGTGGTGTGTTTCATTTCCATACTTACTTTCATTGAATTATATTATGAAATATACCAAATGGAGTATTGTTGTAGAAGGTCTAGTTTTGAAATATTGAACACTTAAATACAACATGATTTACAACACTCATGGATATAGTAAGGTATAATTAAACTATGAATTTGTCTTTGGTTCCATTTATTTAATGCAATTGATTTCATAAGTAGGATAAGCATTAAGCATTATAGATATATCATACTACAAATAATCTAATTATGCACTTACTATGTTTTCATTTCACAAGTTTACGTAAACCAGATTGATAATATATTGTAACAAGATTTATATATATAAAACACCTAACACACCCATCAATGATTAGTGAATTCACTTATCTATAATTTTGTGTCGATTATTAGACTTCAAAAATGTTTTTCATCTTAATTTTAACGGTGATGTACAAGTATATTATAATGTGGCAACACACTTGGATAAAGGTACTGAAGTATGTTGCTAATTCAAAAGAATATTACTGGGTATTCTACCGACATCCTCTTCCATTTCTACCTTACCAAAATTTTGGAAAAGGAATAGTTAGGAGATGGTGAAACTACTCAGCATATTCTCAAAAACATTTATCATACTTATTTATTGTTGACTGGTACCATGTCTGTTCGAGGTCCAGAGATTTCAAAGGCTTATCTTATCAAACCTATCTTGGTACCTCTAATAATTTGGTCTAAGTGTCAGTCTCATAGTTTAGGGTATGACAATATGGAGAATGAAGGTAAAGGGAATTGTAGGGAATTTGATGCAAGTGCATGCATTATTAACAACAAGGCATAGATGTCCAAATAAAGTGAGAAAAATTGTACTGGAGAGAACTTGACTTGTTATCCCAATTTTGATGATGTTACATAACTTTATTGAAGCATCTCCAATGTCCAATCCTTTCAAGGCTAAAGTAATGTCTACAAAGATAGAGTTGTGCCTTAACAAACTCAAACAAGTTGAGAGATATAACAAAAATGAAGAAATGGAAAAAGGAAAAGTTGAACAAAAAAAAAATGCAAATGAAAAGAGTGATAAGGCCACATGATTAACAAAAGGATTCCTTCAACAAAATGTCTTAGAAAAAAATATATGAAGATGAAGATCTTAACACTCTTGGTAGATTAAAAGCTACAATTATTGATTTGACAAATGCACACATTTTTGAGTTTAAAGAATATTTTAGTTGTCTTATGTTAAGATTATTATCTAATTTGGATACTAGAAAATTTATGTGGTCTTCGACAAAGATTTGGAATACTTTGAAGCCTAGTTGTCTACATTTTCACACCCTAACCAAGTAAATAACTTTTTGGTCTTTTTTTTGAGGTATGTCTTGGGATTTTTTAGGCTTATGGGCGATATATTGCGAAAGTGTTTCAACCTTTTATAGTATTTCAATATCAACACAATGCAAACTTTGTATGAAGATAAAATCAAAGAAATTTCTTCATTGGACAATGCAGTGCAGGTCATGCAATCTTTTGAAATTTTGAATGAGGTTGTTGGCTCAAAATATTTGGAACTAAGTTGAAGTGGCCAACAATATTTTTATGCTGGTGACATGAAATTTATTATGGGTATGATGTTTTTAGGTAAATAAGTATCTATATATTTTTTTGAAGAAAGAAGCATTGAATCATGAGTGTGGTGATAGAAAGAAAGGAAGTAGAGGATGCAATTTAAAAATTTTGTAAGCTTATTATGTGGCTAGTTGATATTCGTATGAAAATATGGTTAGAATACTTGCAGTGAATTCATGAAATTTGTATGTTATATTTGAAATGACTTCTAGGTTGAAGGAAATTCTACAAATAAAGCATTATAGGCTTGAATAATTATAGTTGTTTGGTTGATTGAAAGTTCATATTGTAGGTAGGATGTGTTACGAGGAAAATATCTCTATGCCTAGGGTAAACAAAAACAGATGGAAATGAATACATAAATTAACTCTCTTCTCAAGTATTCTACGAAAACAAATATGCTAGTAAGACAAGATAAAAGGCCTACCTCGTGTAGATGTTCGATGAAGTCCACTGTTGATCACTTGACCTAAAGAAATGTACCTGCAACTAGTCCTCAACAACCAAACAAAGAAAGAATATGGTGATATTGTATAATGCCATCACATTCAATAGCATAATCCATTAATAAATATGACAAACACACCCATGGAATAATAATTCAAATATTTGCAAGATATCAATTGGTTGGGAAAATATTATTTCTATTAATATATGATCAACAGAAGTGAAAGTGTTACAGACTTCCGTGTTGGCACGATTCAGAACCGAGAAACTAAGTTCCTTCTGGCTGGGCCTCCACCACTTCAATCCTCCACCAAAGGCAATATCATCAGAGAGAAACAATGGGGTTCTCAATCAATAAGGGAAGAGCTTGGGGGATGAACATTGTGTTCAGACTTAAAGGACCAAGGGATGCAAACTCAATATCAAGTAAATGATTCCTCCAGAGTAACTTTGCTCTCAAAGTTGAATTATTTCTCCTCTTTCCATAGATCAGAATTGGCCCATTTATAGCCTTCAAAATGGAACTGAAGGGTCGAGTGAGAACGTTTCGAGTATATGGAAGGCCAATGATCATAGATCTCCTATCGTGACATGGAAACCCGACATTAATTTTCATTTTCTGGCACAAATCCTGATGTATGTGGGATGTAGTGGAGCAGCCTGCATATATGCATGTTGTATAGTGTGCAAGATTTGTACATGTGGAAAAATATTTATTTTTGGCTCTGGATTTTACAAACAGGGATTATAAGTCTGCATGGGGAAATGGAAAAAGACCTTCTATGGAAGATTGAATAGGGTGAGGCAAATCTTTCTATAACAGATGCCCTCTAATGTGTGAGGTCAAAGGAGTATCTTCGATGGTTGAAATACATTATAAACAACCCAGAAGTGGAGTGATGGGGAATCAACTAGAAGAACTAGTTGCTCATTACATTCTGTACTGGATTTTCATACATGGCTGCCAATATAATTACACTACAGATTCATGTGAAAATATACCAAACAAGTGTTTGTGGCCATGAATAGGAAAATAAAAATGTGGTGACATGCCAATAGATGTCATATTCATGAACAAGGCCCAATAGACCTAGTCTCAAAATCAATCTGAAGATATCTGTATACAATGGAGTACAATCTGATATCCCATGATCATTGAAGTCATATAGGTACTGGTCCAATGAAAAGGAAGCAACAACTCAGAAAAGTTTTGGCCACATACTGATATCTTCAAGTCTTCTACACAATCCACCAAAGGTGCAATTCTACGTCATGTGAATAAAGGAGTTGAGGTCGAACACAACGAGATATCATTTGATTATCGGTCATTGATGTATACCGTTAACAAATGTGAGACAAACTACCGATAATGAAAGTAGGTATCAAGGCACCGAGTACATTCTTACAAGTGTGAATAAACGAGTTGGTGCTAAACACTTGAAGAATCCATCGATCAGGAGACATTGATGTATTCCCAACTGCTGATGGCGAGAGAGCCTACCACTAATGAATGTAAGCCTCAAGGTACTCATAAGACTCTAGATCTCATCTCTAGAATAAATGAGCTGAATTTGATGGAAAGAGAATCGTTGAAAGGGGAGAATTAAGGTATCTCTCATCATTCAAAATGAGGTACAAAGAAAGAGATTCATGATTTGGCGGAAATTGGACGAAGAACATGTTCACAAACCAACGACCCTGTGCATCTTTTGTGTGTGCCAAGTGCAAGAAGTACATGAAAAAGTCCCTCTGAATAGAAGCCAATGATGAAAATTGCTGACAAAGGTGAAGAAACCACCAATAAGGATAGTGGCATCCAAGAGACTACATGATTCCCAATGTGTGAATATATGCCTTGTCGTCGAACACAGTGGAAACCACCCAGTCAACGACCAATGATGAAATTTCGAATGTTGGGTTCGGTTACCTACCAATGATGAAAGTAGGGCCAGGGTGAACGATAGGAATACAATATCATGTGATTATGAGACAAACTGAGGGCATGTTCGACATGAAAAGTCAAGAGTTTTGAGGAGTGACCGACATAGGTTGATGGAATTCCTTTGACCAAGAGAATGAGACATATGGAAGACTCCGACAACATAGACTCAATGATGAAACCATAAGATGCAGGAGGCATCAATGAAATTCTCTATAGGGACTGGAAGACTAACCAATTGGTAGAGAAGACTCTGTAATGAGCTCAGCTTCCTAAGGCCATGCTAATCCCAAAATTATGATGACAAATGGACTCAATAACTTTGTGCTTTGTTCAAAGGAGACACGACTGTTGCCAATACAAGATAATACTCCCTTCCCGCCTGTCTATTTTAATTTTTTCATAGACAAATGACTGCTATGATACAGAGGAGGAAACGAGTGTCGCAAGTAAGAAAAACTAGTTCCAGTAGTGAAATGTACCTATGCTCAATGCAGGAAAATGCATGCGGGAGATGGCTACTTGGGAGAATGTTCCCTCCTAGGTATAAGGTGTCAAATTGTGAAGGATATAAACTGCTGAGGAAAATAGTTTATAACGCACAGTGAGAACTGACTATAGGCTTAGTATTGCAAACAAGGGCATGGGATGCAATCACAGCTTAATGCCAAAGAATGTCCTTTTCTATGACTTTTAGTCTACTTGGTGTGAAAAAGGGATAAACTTGTGCCAAATAGATGTCCTTTCAAATCCAATTTATGAGTGTGAAAGAGACAAGTTCACTCGACAATATTTTCACTTTTTGAAAACGAGTCTGAAAAGAGCTTAACTAAGACTCACAAACTTTCAAGTCCAATTTAACGAGTGTGAAAGGGAAAAATCAATCGACAATATTTTCACTTTTTGAACGAGTCAGAAAAGAGATTAACTTGGACTTGGGTGGGAGCTTCTAGGTGGCAAGTCATGGTGGAGGCCAAGGCTCTCATGTTGGACTTCTGTGGAATGTAAGTATCTTACGAATAACCAACATAAGCTTGGGAAAACCCAAATCTCTCCAAGTCGAGGAGGATAAAGCACTAGTGGAGGATATAGCCTCCGTGATATATCATATAATGTCCCTTATTAGAAAGGACATAGGCAAGGGAATTGGATACCCCACAAGACCATCCTAATCGAAGGGTATCTCTTCAATACTCAGAGGGAGAGAACTCGAGGAGAGTAAAACTCTCTCTTGTTCAGAAGGTGTAGGATCAAGAATGCTGACGACATGGTTGAAGGATGCATCACCCTCCACAAGGAGAGTAGGATTGACCAGAGATTGCACCGGTATGAACACCTCTTCAATTCTAGGTTGAAAAGGATGCGTGATAACAGGGATAGGGGGAACACCACCCTCGATGAAGGGGGGGTGGTCAAGAGATGATTGTATTGGAATTAATATCATGTCAATCAAAGGATAAACAGGGTGTGGGGAAACCATAGATGCCTCAAAATCCGAGGGGCCTTTAGGTGAGCCCCAAGCTTGTGCTATCCCAGTAGTAGTTGGGTATAAATGATTAAGGTGATCTCCTTCACAAGTCTTGCAAATGAATTTAGGTTTACATCTGAGACATATAGGCTTCTAGATGCCCCCAACATCATACACAATGGTTGGTGACATGTTCTCAATGTGACTGGAAAAGGCGAGAGACTCATCTCCTACATGATGTACAAAGGTTGGAGATGTGACATCGATATGACTTGTGGTGACTAGAATGGTGCCCCCAGCATGGATAGCAATGGTTGGGTGTGGGTTGTAAACATGACTTGTAGAGGTTGTTAACTCATCTTTGACATGACTAGCAGAGGTTGGTGATGGAGCTCTAGTATTAATGGCAGTGACTAGACTAGTGGCGAGTGGTGGCATTTGATACCAAGGTCCAGGGAGAAATTATCTTTGAAACATTGCTGGCCAGGAAGGGTCCTAGTTTACCCCCTATCCCTGTCTGGAAAGGTAGTATCCTCCATTTAATTGATTCAACAAGGTTTGAACAACCATCATCACTGAAGTCTATGAAGAGACGAGAGTATGATAAGGAATATTCAAGTGAGGATATAAGTTTTCCCCTTGTGAAGGGGTTCCATGAAGAGGGTATCCCAAACCATAAAACTAATTCTCCCTGTATGAAACACCCAGGGATACATGAGGACCCCTCATGGGAAAAGTGTTCGAAGGAACCAACATAGAGGACAAAGGATACAAAGAGGGGGTGTAATAAGTAGAATAAGCACCCATTTGAGATTCGAACCTCCCATTGTGAAAGATGGTTGAGGTACATGACTCATATCAAATGAAGATGTAGGCATCCCGACCATGGTGCCCCCAGATCCAATGCTAGGATTCATATAAGTGGACCAGGGAGAGGTTTGCAAGGGTGAAGGCATATCAACATGAGAATGAATTGAGACCTTTTGGCAGAGGGGAAGACCCAGGGTTCAACACTTCAACAGTGCACCAACAAAACCCTAACTACCGACCCTTTCAGCAACACCTGCGAAGTAGATGAAGTCTCACCCGAGGTAGAGGCGGGGGTGGTTGCAGGACTCTAGTGTCTGCAACCTTAGCTGGGACACATAGTTGTGATCGTAACACCTCAACAAAGAACTTAAAAGTTATAGTTCATTAGTATTTAACCTTAATTTTCATTGCAAGTAAACCCTAACAATAGATCAATGCAGTATTCACCCAGATCTAGTATATTCAAGAACTAAGCACATTCACATAGGTTAGATCTATCATTCATCCATATTATTCTGCACTAATCTTATCATATCAAATTCATCTAAGCATACATCAGTGCACTAAGAATTAATCATAAGAACAATGAAACAACCATAATGCACAAAGAAACCATAACACAGTATATATGCGGTTCACCCCCAGCTTGGGGCTACGCCCACCAACCCTTTTTCTCTTTTATTGTCTTTTCTCAATCTTCTACATTAATAGAGCCACACGATCCTACTCTGCATGGGACATGATCAAAATCTGGACCAGGGGTCAAATTTTAGCCCAAAAATCACCATTATTGGAATTGCCTCAAAACGAACGTGAGCATAGTCCTCGTCGTCATGAACCCAATGCAACTTGTTTCGTCTCAAACGGACATTGGGAACGAGAGATATCGCGATCTGTCCGGATCGTCAAATAGGAAAACAAATGGACGTTGATTGGGTAGTCCGTACAAGATGACGTGGCAGATTCGTACAACGACACGTGGCAGTTCATACAGTGATACGTGGTGGCTCTAATGAGTGACACATGGCAGGCAGTTTTGGAATTTTCAGCGTACGACTGGACCTATCCCGAGGTGACATGTGTCACCACTGAAAGGGTGACATGTGGCACAGAATGACGTCAGCAACCTACGTGTCGAATGATGTCAGCAACATACGTGGTAATGATGTGGCAAGGCTGATGAGGCAGTATGACATGTGATGAAATGGAAACATCTAGTTGGTTGACAGTGGTTGAATCATGAGATGACACGTGTCCTTTGGTGGCCAATAGTATGACATGTGGCCCAATCCGAGAGCGCCATGTGTCACTCATTGTTTGATTAAATGGGTTATTTGTAAAATTTGTTATGGCTCGGACCGGATTCGAACCAGTGACCTCCATCTCGGCCCATGTATTCACCAACCTCCACTAACCAATACACCACCGTTTGTTCCTTGTAATGTATGCGGATTTTTATTTATTTAAAATTAACATATTCTATATTGGAGTGGGGGGTCGGGCCGGGGCTAGCCCCGACCCACGGTTATATGCGTTAATATATGACCACGGTTATAATATGTATGCACGTGGTTGTAACCATTAGCACGTGAGTTTTTAAACTTATCCCATGGTCCTTTTTGTTATGCCATATGACCACAACCAGGAGCGCGGGTTTTGGTGTTTAGCCCCCTTTTGCTTATATGCGCGGTCACATGACCTTCACACACCCAGGTGCTAGGCGGTTGGGGGCTGGAGGCGCCCTAACCATCCTACGGTTTGTACCATTGGTGTGGTTGCACCCGATGCCAGGTTTTTACACCTTAATGGCGTGTGTGCTGGGTTCAAGCACACAGAGGTGCGTTTTGGCGAACCAGAGACAACAAGCTTGAAGGAGGAAAATGGCAGGAGGCCTATCTTCCTCATCTTTTGGCCGATTGAGGTGCCGTAAAAGCCCAGCTAGGGGTTTTTGGACATCCTGAATCCATTGGCACTATTTTCAAGGCCATTTGAATACTTATTATGCAAGTTTTTCACCATTGAAATTTCAGCCAGCTCTAGGGAGATTAAAGCCCTCATTGATCGAGGACATGGTTTGGTGAGCCTATGTTTGTTTTCTGTGATTGAATAATCATTTTTGGATAATTGATATTCTTTGAACACATTGGGACAGGTTTCAGAGGCTGTTGAGGACTTTTACAGGTGTTTTTTCCAAAGAGAAGCTCAGGGAATCTTATGGCCACATGTAGAAGAGGTCATGCCCGAATGAGCCATGATCCGTTTTCAGAGTTCTATTAGTCATTTTTGGGGTTTTTATGTGTTCTGATCTCAATGGTACAGTATGTTTTTCCATTAGAGTTGAGAAGAATATTTTAAAAGAACTTTTGACAAATTAATCCCAGAGAGCCAAGTCCATTGATGGAGGCTCAAGGAGATGTATCCTGGAGGGGGGTGAACTCCTTTATCATATTGTTCTTGTTGTGCGTTTGATGGTTTATTTGATGCAAGTCATGTTGCTGTGTATTTATTTGAAGTACATATTTAACCATCTAAAATAATATATCCTCACACATAAGCATTTACAAGAAGATACATGAACTTAACACATAAATTTATCTTGCATATTTTAACACATGAAGCAAGGTCCTGTAAAGTTTATTTTTATGAAGTAGAGGGTGCTTGCATAGCATAACAAGTCAACCTTCTATTTTTAGATCAGGTGGTATCAGAGCATAGTTTGTTTTGCTCATGTGTTTGCCATTGATAGCTTGAGATTTAGCTATTGGTTTTTGTGCAAGTTTTGTGTTGACGTTTAATATCTTGCAAGGATGGCAGAAGCTTCAAGAATTAATAGTTCTCATACATTTTCATTATGTTCATTATTTGACAAAGAAGAAATTATAATCATGAGAGATTTTATGAAAAAGATGTGTGAAGATAGAAATGTGCGCATTGTCCTTGAAGAGCAGTTGATGGCCATGAAGAAGGAGAAAGACCAACTTCTTGCAAGGTTGCATGAGATGGAGATTCAACTCCATGAGGCAAAGGAAACCCTTACCAAGTACATGCATGAAAATAAGGTATGCAGTGTTAGTTTATCTTCTAATTCCTCTAAAGATGAATGTTTTGGTGGTTTTGAGAGTCACACAAGAGGAATAGGGTCCAAGTTGTTGTTAAAAATGGGCTATGAAGGTAAAGGTTTGGGGAAGCATGCACAAGGCATTGTTGAGCCTATTGTTGTTGAAGAGAGGCCTAAGTATTGTGGTCTTGGATATGAACGAAGAGGTGGAGCATATTCCAAAGTCGAGGAGACAAAGGAAAAAGTTCCAAGAACAAACTTTGTTTCAAGTTCACCTCCTTAGGAAGGCTTTAAAGGTGAAAGTTCAAGAACTTTTGTTGAAAGTTCAATCCCTCCAACATGCAAGGCTTGTGTTCAAGATGAATGCGAATGTGTGAAACAAGAGAGTTGTGACAACGATGAGGACAAGGAAACTGTTGATGGTCTTCAAAGGAGAGCTTGTAACTCTTCAGATTCACCTCCTCAAAGAGGCGATAAAGGTGAATGTTCAAGGTATAATTCTGCTTATCATTCAGTTGCATTTGATTATGTTAAACATGATAAATTTGGAAGAAAGAATCCATGTACATATTGTGGTTTATATAACCATCATGTTTCAAAGTGTTGGAAAAGATTGGCCAATTTTAGGAAACTTTCTAAGCAAATATAGTGTGAAAAAATGATGCAAAAGATTTGCACACATTGTCAGAAGCGGGGTCATCTCATTGACCAATGTTGGACATTGCATCCAACCACTCATCCATGGCACAAGAAGCAGTTGGATAAAGAGTTTGACAATAATGGAAGAGGAGATTCCATCATCGATGTGAGTCAAGATGATTCAAAAGAGGACGATTTCCAACAAAACAAATCACCATTGAGTTGGCTTGGTAAGAAATGGTTGGATTTCTTGAGCAAGTAAGGCTTTCATTTTTCTGTTGTAAATGCACTTTTTAGCGTTATGTGTGCATTTATGGGAAGCATGATAAGTTGCAACATTTTATCACAACTTGCATGATGCAAGTTTCATGTGAATGCAATTCATTTTGAAGGCATTTTTGTTGTTACATAAATTCATCAGGAGGATGTAAAAGATGGATATGATGTTCACTTGTTACATTTTTCATGTTCAACTCTTATGTACCCACATGTTTTGGGTTATGTACGTATGTTTGTACTGGAAGGAGAGTTGAAGAGTCATGCACGTGCATTTGTTTTTATGTATGTGTAAGCAGTAAACTGGTGATAGTTCATCATGAGTGACTCATGATTTTAACATGATTGTGTATCATGTTTTTCGACTTGTCATTGGGAAGGTCGATATGTTTCAAATGAGTCTCGACTGGTGTTGATTCTTTTCTGACGACTATGTTGTGTCGATCATGTTGTTCAACTTGTGTTTAGTCGATGTTATTTATTGACTTGAAAGATGATTTTGAGTACACCATGATGCAAGAAAACGCCATGTGCTTTGATAAAGTACGAGATTCGAAAGTTTGTTTGAAGAGAAAGATTTTTGTTGGCATCATTTTTCAGTCTTGTATAATTTATTTTCAAGATTGATGGTTTTCTTGGCTTGTGACAAGATGTCGCAGGAAATTTTTTTAGCCATTGGAGAGTTGATTTTGTTGACGCCAAAGAGTTCTAAAGAGGGACTTGATTCTCAGTGGGAAGGTTGGCATTCTTCCAAGCACAGAGAGAGCAGTGGGTCAGCAACAGCTAGAGAACAATGGTTGAGGGACATAGTCAGTTGCAGTGCACGGCATGTCAAAGTATTCAGGTGATTGTCGAAAATATTTTGATATAAATTGAAAGCAGACAGATGATCATAAGCTTTTGTGGGTCCAAAAGACTTTCAGTGGGAAGGTGTGATCAAATCTGGACTAGGGGTCAAATTTTAGCCCAAAAATCAATATTCTCTGAATTTCCTCAAAACGAACGTGAACGTAGCCCTCATTATCACGAACCCAACGCAACTTGTTTCGTCTCAAACAGACATCGAGAGCGAGAGATATCGCGATCTGTTCGGATCGTCAAACAAGAAAAAAAATGGATGTTGACTGGGCAGTCCGTATAGGCTGATGTGGCAGGTCCGTACAACAGCACGTGGCAGGTCCATACAGTGACACATGGTGGCTCCAAGGAGTGACACATGGCAGGCAGTTTTGGAATTTTCAGTGTATGGCTGGACCTATCCCGAGGTGACACGTGTCACCACTGAAAGGGTGACACGTGGCACGGGATGACGTCAGCAACCTACGTGTCGAATGACGTCAGCAGCATACGTGGCGATGATGTGGCAAGGTTGATGAGGTAGTACGACATGTGATGACATGGAAACATCTGGTTGGTTGACAGTGGTCGAATCATGAGTTGACACGTGTCCTTTGGTGGCCAATAGTATGAGGACATGTGGCCCAATCCAAGGGCGCCACATGTCACTCATTGTTTGGTTAAATGGGTTATGTGTAAAATTTGTTATGGCTCAGACCGGATTCGAACCGGTGACCTCCATATCCACCCAAGTCTTCACCAACCTCCGCTAACCAATACACCGTCGTTTGTTCCTTGTAATGTATGTGGATTTTTATTTATTTAAAATTAACATATTGTATATTGGAGTGGGGGGTCAGGCCAGGGCTAGCCCTGACCCACGGTTATATGCGTTAATATATGACCATGGTTATAATATGTATGCGCATGGTTGTAACCGTTGGTGCACGAGTTTTTAAAATCATCCCATGGTCCTTTGTGTTATGCCATATGACCATAACCAGGAGTGCGAGTTTTGGTGTTTAGCCCCCTTTTGCTTATATGTGCGGTCACATGACCTTCACATGCCCAGGTGCTAGGCGGTTGGGGGCTGGAGGTTCCCTAACCGTCCTACGGTTTGCACCTGATGCTGGCTTTTTACGCCTTAAATGGCGTGTGTGCTGGGTTCAAGCACACAGAGGTGCATTTTGGCGAACCAGAGACAGCAAGCTTGAAGGAGGAAAATGGCAGGAGGCCTATCTTCCTCATCTTTTGGCTGATTGAGGTGCCGTAAAAGCCCAGCTAGGGGTTTTTGGACGTCCTCAATCCATTGGCACTATTATCAAGGCCATTTGAAGACTTCTTATGCAAGTTTTTCACCATTTAAGTTTTAGCAAGCTCTAGGGAGCTTGAAGCCCTCATTGATTGAGGACATGGTTTGGTGAGCCTATGTTTGTTTTCTGTGATTGAATAATCATTTTTGGCTAATTGATATGCTTTGAACACATTGGGACAGGTTTCAGAGGTTTTTTAGGACTTTTACAGGTGTTTTTTCCAAAGAGAAGCTCTGGGAAGCTTATGGCCACATGTAGAAGAGGTCATGCCCGGATGAGCCATGATCTGTTTTCAGAGTTCTATTAGTCATTTTTGGGGTTTTTATGTGTTATGATCTCAATGGTACAGTCTGTTTTTCCATTGGAGTTGAGAAGAATCTTGTAAAATAACTTTTGACAAATTAATCCCAGAGAGCCAAGTCCATTGATGGAGGCTCAAGGAGATGTAGCCCGGAGGGGGGTGAACTCCTTTATCATATTGTTCTTGTTGTGTGTTTGATGGTTTATTTGATGCAAGTTATGTTGTTGTGTATTCATTTCAAGTACATATTTAACCATCTAAAAGAACATATCCTCACACATAAGAATTTACAAGAAGATACATGAACTTAACACATAAGTTTATCTTGCATATTTTAACACATGAAGCAAGGTCCTCTAAAGTTTATTTTTATGAAGTAGAGGGTGCTTGCATAGCATAAGAAGTTAGCCTTCTATTTTCAGATTAGGACATGAGATATGTGTTCGCTTCACTATATCCTCCTTCTCTGAGCTATATTACAGCACAAATGCTTTACACATTCTCTTACAGTCACTTGCACTTGGATCTGCAAGTTCTCAACATAACATGCATAAAGAATTTACAATTTTCACTCAAAACTTTGGCTAGGTACCAAGCCTGTCTCTTATTACATCTCTTAGAATTCTATTTATACATTACAAAAAGGGCCTAAACATGGGTAAACCCATGGGTCAAAATCCCCATACCTGTTAGATAATCCCAAAACCCAAAAATCCCTAAATAAGGGGCCGAGATCCCGTGATATCTGCTTCGACTTGCGCTCTGCCTTCGATAGTCTGTTGAAGTCAAAAAATAGGTCAAACATGACCAAGGATCCTCAAAACTTTGTCAAGGGACAACAGGCCCCAAACACTCACCCGTGAGTCATCCCATGTCACTTTGGTCTAGGTACCTCTACTTCAAAATCCTCGATCTTGGCTCGAGCTGCTTCGACCTGTTGTTGCGCTAAGTCCTCCTTCTCAGAGAACTCTTAGATAAATTCCTCGTTGACATGTCACTCTAAGCATTGTTCAACTACAGTGACTACTTGTTTTAGTTCTTCTGCATGACCTTCAATATCCTAAAAAAATTGGCACACTTCATCTTGGACTGGTTGGATCCTCTGAGTCACTTCCATGATTTTTCTCTTTATGGTGTGGACCTCCTATTGAGAAGTGCGTTGTTTCTGGGATCACTTCATCCTTTCAATTGATGACAGGAGCTTCAACTACGCCTGTATTATTCTTGCTTACTTCTTTTCCTTATGGAGCTGTGACTCGAGTGCCTTTAGCTCAGGGTCTTTAGTAAGTTGCTTGTAGGTTTGTGCACGTCTACTTCTAAGTTGTTTACATTCCAGAGAGAATGCTCTAATCCTCTCAACTGTTCTCTGAGCAGTGGATTCTCTTTGGTATTTCACGTCCTGTGAGGTACTTGGCACTGTTTGTAGCTCTAGGTCTGTGATTCTCTGTTGAAGCTACTAGATATCTTCCGCAAGCTGCACTACTTGATGCTCCACTCATTCTTCCACCTTTTTCTCTAAGCCTGTCACAGAGTGAAGTGCTCTACTAATTGCTTCTTTGACTCTGATTTTCTCTATGAGTAACTTCTCTTTCTCCTGCTTGACCTATTCTCTCTCCTCTTCGAACTTGGTGTGGAGGTCATCCTTTTCCTACTTCGCAACTCAGCATTGCTCTACCACTTTCTGTTGTGCTTGCTTCAAGGCCATCGTGGCGTGTTCTTTCTCTTTTTTCACTCGATGAAGGAGAGATTTGGTCGCATTAGCTATTCTTTGGATTTTGAAAGGATGATATCCCAAATCTGGTCCTTATGTTGGAGGGGGTATAGTGGATACTACACAGATGGATTGAAGGGTCTGTTGTACCCCTCTTAGTTCTGTCTCAATTTTTTCATACATGGCTTCTTACTTGGCTTCAGTGTTCTACATAATATCCTATGAAGCATATAATATGACTATGATGATGAAGTCAAAGTCATCGAGCGTGAGCACAATCTACAACTTAATATTGGTGGCTTTGGATTTATTCCGCGAGGTAGGTTTCGTTGGGGAAACCTTTCTTTTATTATAGGGATAAACCTCATCAACATGATCCCTAGTCGGTGTTACTTCTCCTTGCTTATGTTGATCTTCTTTTCCATTGGTCTGTTCTTTATCTACTTCGCCATTATCTCCTCATCCAAGTGATTCTGAAGCAGTTTCGGCTGATGCACTGCTCAGGTTTTGTACCTCTTCGATCTTCTTCCTTTTTCTAAGTCCAGGTGTATCATGCTCTTCATGAGTGGCCTTTGAGTTACCGATTAGTTTCGGATCAGAAATTTCTATGGGTTCAGCAGGGATAAGGAGCTATGTAGATCAATCCTTAGTTATCTCTTCGAGGTCCTCCTATGTCATCTTATAGTATGAATGAAGCTCTTATTTATGCTCATCTATCAACGTAGTGATAAAAATAAAGTGTCGATGTACGTGAAACTTCATGAGGGGTCTGAACCGGTGTAGGGTGTTTGATGTCATATGAGGGACAACCCCAATAACCCTCTTTAACTGGAGATAGTATGTGTGGAATACCATGTTCGATTTCCATTGTTTTCCCATATCGCTCGAGTACTAGAGCGTGGTGAACTTCGCAACGTGTGGCTGGAATGGCTCAATGTCTGGGAAGGTCGCACCTTCCGACATCTCCCAAGTAGTAAATTCTATGAGGATCAACAATCGGCTGAAATGGAACTCATAGCCCTGATCCTTAGCTTCGCGACAATCCAATTCTAGCCGGTTGACTAAGTACTTCGCAAAGTTCATTTGGAGTCCTTCTACACATTTTTCGACAATGTCAAAAATGAACCCTGTGACCTATGTAGGTCTGTTATTTCTCACCATCTTTCCTATGATCAGCTAGCAGGCCAAGTGCACTACACCATTCTCGATGGAAGCTACCTTGTATCCTCGCATCCGCTTTTCTACATCGCCATAGGTATCCTTAATCCTCTATGTCAAGGTGCAATTTGCGGCCTTCCATAGGTAGAAGTCTTGTGGGTTTGGTCCCTGCATGCTCAGTTTGATGATCTGATGGATCATCGTCAGATCGAATGTGATGCGTCTATCTAGCCATAGATAGTCACCACAGTAGCATGATAGCATGAGCTTAAAACACACGTTAACCTCTTAATGCCTTCCAAAATGTGGAATCTTCATCACATTAAAGATGTTGGACTACGCGAGGTTCATAATCCATGGTTGGGGGATTATTTTTGAGTTCATCCCCTTCATCCTAGTCAAGTATCTATGAGTTGTGAGAATATTTTGTTTCTTGTAGTACCATAGTTTGAAGTCGCTGAATTTTAATGTTGTGATCTTATCCTGTTGTGTTCTAACTACACGTATCCCCTTTGGGAGGTACGCAATAGCTAGGGTGTAATCGAAGTCTCTGGGGACACTGTCATGACTCACCACACTATCCAAAGGTGGGATGTAGTCAGGCATGATAGTCGGGATCATCTTCGCATTGGCCAAGTCATCTCAATGCTTGGATCTTTTCTCGGTTGTAGCTCAGGATGGTCCGGCTCCGTGAGCAGTTGATGGGGAGGTTTGCACTCCTCTCAACGATGAATCTTGAATCCCTGCAGACATTAATTTTTCATCCATTAGATCAATGAGAACTTCTTCAACCGAATTCTCTATGGTGTTGAGTTCGTCTGACATGTAGGCTCTCGATTGAATAACTCAGGTCGATGAATGAATGAATGCTCAATTCAATAGACTACATGGTGAAATCTCAGTAAACACAATGCGGTAGCAATGAGTTGACTTGGATACAATTCACAAAAGTGTTTTCGGTGCAACCGTTGATACAATAAATAGACAATGATGTAACAGATATCTCCAATGGACAAGAGACCTTCATCAATGCGATTATGTCCATTGTGGCATGGTACCAATGGTCTGATGATGAACTTCTAGTCATAACTGTTGTTCTAACCATTCGGGGCATCGGTCTAATGGTCATAATGCCTCCAACGGTTATATTTCTTCACCATGGCAAACTTCCATGTTGCGCTCTTTTGATATCCCTACGAAGTTCTAGTTTTTCAAACCTTCCTTATGCGAAGTCCCCTCTAGGACCTTCCACAACTTTTCTATATTTTCTCTCTTCTTACTGAGATTTATAGCCTTCTTCCCTGTGATATTCGTCTCAGTATTCCTCTTTCCATTTTGATTCTTATCTCCTTTTGGCATAGTAACTTTACGTTGTTGAGATTCTTTCATAGGGTTCAAGAGAAATACTTCTTCTCTCTTTGGGGTAGGTGATCCACTCTTCTGTGAGTCTTATTGTTTTCTTTCAACTTCAACACCCAAGTTTCTGGTTCTAAACAAATTCAATCTATTCTCTTGTTCTTCAATCAAGTGCGTTATCCTCCTAGTCATGAAATCTTCTAATTCTTGATTCTTCTATTCTAGGGATTCCTATTCTTTTCTTCTGGCCTGATCCCTCTCAATATAGGTTTTTCCCAGTAACATAGAGAATGGGGTGTTGTTCTTAATAAATTTAACAACCTCAAAATATTCTTCTATCGAAGTTTCCTGAGCACTCATAGATACCTAGGTGAGTCTTCCCCATAGGGTTATTAACTTTCCTTTGAATAATCCTATTCCTCCCAATGAATGAATCACAACATGATTTCCTAAAGTTTCCTAGGTTCTTACTGTCATGATAGTCACCTGTGTTTCCTCATCCAGAACACAGTCAATGTCGAGGTCTCCTATTCTTGTTTCTATGCACTTTTTTTCTTTGAAGATCTCTGATAAGTTGACATTTCTGTGATCATTCAGGGTTTCTTTCATTTATAGCAATACATTCTCTGATTCTTTCTGGGGTTCTTCCATGGTTGTAGTTTCTTGACCTTCCTTCGGGTTTTCTTGTCTCATATTCATTCTTTGGATCTTAGCAATCATTATAGGGAAATCCAAAACTTCATGGTCCATATCTTTACAACAAAGACAACTAGGTCTTCTATCAGGGAATTCCTTAGCAAGATGTCCCAGTCTTTTGCAGCTGTAACAAAGAATTAATCCTCTTTTTCTATTAAATGATACCCAACCTTTCCTGCACTGTGCACTAGAATCATAGTAGCTAACCTGCAAAAAATTCTTTCTAGGACCATGCATCCATTTTTTAGTCCAAGCATTCTTTCTATGCATAGGAATAAAATATCTTTCATCATTTCTATCAAATCTACTCATATAAAATCTTCTTTCTTCTAGTTGTGCGCTAGTTTTCAGGCCAGGACAAAATTTATCAAACATACCAAGATTCATACTTTTGAAACAAAAATTTCAACTTATCTTACCTATTCAATAAAAAATTTCACTCTTCATGCCTTTATCATAGCATAAAGATTCAATATATTACCTCTTTTCTTCAGATTCGACTTCTCTTCTTAGCATAGAGCTTCACAAGTCAAGTAGAATACTGGGCACTAGGGAAACAAATATACGCACAAATATTTCTATTTTCTTTAGTTCCCAGCAATCAAAGTTTAAGGTCCCAACAACATATCCATTTGTTGGCACAGGGGAAGAACCAGGGTTCAACACTTCAACAACGTATCAGCAAAACCCTAACTACCGACCCTTACGAAGAAACTTATGAAGTAGATGAAGTCTCACTCGAGGTAGAGGCAGGGGTGGTTGTAGGACTCCAGTGTCTGCAACCTTAGCTAGGACACATATCTTTGATTGTAACACCTCAATAGAGAACTTAATAGTTATAGTTCATTAGTATTTAACCTTAATTTATAGCAAAGGTAAACCCTAACAACAGATCAATGTAGTATTCACCTAAATCTAGTATATTCAAGCACTAAGCACATTCACTTAGGTTAGATATAGAATTCATCCATATTATTCAACACTAAGATTATCATATCATATTCATCTAAGAATACATCAATGCACTAAGAATTAATGATATGAACAATGAAACAACCATAATGCACAAAAAAACCATAACACAGGATACACGTGGTTCACCCCCATTCCGGGGATAAGTCCACCAACCCTTCTTCTCTTTTATTGTCTTCTATCAATCTTCTACATTCAAAGAGCCACAATATCCTACTCCGCATATGACAGGAGATTTGCACGCACTTCGCTAGATCCTCCTTCCCCGAGCTAGATTATAGCACAAAGCCTTTACATAGTCTCTTACAATCACTTGCACTTAGCTCTGCAAGTTCTCAAGATAGCATGCACAAAGCATTTACAATTTGCACTCAACACTTTGTCTAGGTACCAAGCCTCTCTCTTTTTACATCGCCTAGACTTCTATTTATACATTACAAAAGGGCCTAAACATGGGTAAACCCATGGGCCGACATCCCCATACCCGTTACATAAGCCCAAAACCTAAAAATCCCTAAACAAGGGACCGAGATCCTGTGATCTTCGCTTCGACTTGCGATCCACCTTCAACAGCCTGTCGAAGTCCCAAAATAGGTCAAAGATGACCAAGGATCTGCAAAACTAGGTCAAGGGCCAACAAAAGCCAAGGCGCAGACTAAGTGCCATAATTCTGCATACCATTATAAAAAGTGGAAGGATTTGTCCCCATGAAATGAGTAGGCATGATGGGGTAGGTAGTGGTAAATGAGGGAGCCAAATGAAATCCACTATATATGATAATGAGAGCTCAGTATAGAATCTTATGTCCAACTAGTAATCAAAGAGCACACCAAAAGTCAAACAACTAATATGCATACAAATAGGGTAAAGAGGTTGAGAGAGTCCTGCCTCCCTAAAGAAGGTATGTCTCACTGAAGATGGGCCTAAGACTACCTGCTAAATATAGAAGGTAATAGAATCAGTTATAAGGGCCCTTGTCGACTTAACAACTAGTCAGTTAGATCCCCCCAAAGAGGTAATCCTCCATAAAGTATGTGTGTTGTCTGAACCTTATCTGACCTAGGGTACCTGCAGAATAACCCCTGCAAGTAACCTATGTGGCACCTAAGTCAAGAAAATAATAAACCACTTTATAATTGGTGCACAAACGAGCAGTCGTAATTTAGGTCCACCATATGGGCAGGGTAGCAAAGCCCAAAACCTTGAAACTACCGCCTCTCACAGAGGTAAAGGCACTAGAAAGATCCCCAGATATGAATAGATCCCCAGAAATATCTATGACACTAAGAAGGTATAGAGGGGATATCCCTTCAAATGAATTCACACAACCTCATTTTTAACTCCGAGGTGAGTGAAGCCTCCTAATATTACCAATTATACAATGGATTTCTCCACTCCCTTTCTCAGACACATATGTTGATTTAATTTCCTTGGAGAAGTTTACTCACAAAATCCTATTCCAAGGCACTAAATCCTAAGCTAGTTTGTGCACCCTAGAAAATAAAATCGTGACTAACCAATTTTAAATTATAACATTAATTTTAGTGGCCGTCATTACTCAAAAAGGTATGGTAGTGAAACTCATGATGTTATGACTCTGCAAGAAAAGTAAATATGAAAATAATGCAAAGTCCCAACTTTAACTTTCAATGAATGATATGCTTCTAAAAACCAATGCAATTTTCAATTTCAACTCTACAATTCTGAAGTAATAATTCAATCTTTCATTACATGCACTAAGCTAATGACAAGGACTCAAAATTACAAAAATGCACAACAATGGAAAATGCCTATTTTTTCGTATTTTCAATATAATAAAAATGAAAATGCATGGACTGAAAAGAAATTCGATATATAAAATCTATTGTGTATAGAAAAATATAACTCAAGTAGGATACCAAGCAGCAAAACACCCAACCCAATGTACAAGGACAATCAAAATGAAAATATGATGAGAAAGACTCCACCCAAAAATTCAACCAAAGACAAGCTCATAAGAGAGAAACAATGAGGTTCTCAATCAATAAGGGAAGAGATTGCGGGATGAACATTGTGTTCAGACTTAAAGGAAAATAGGATGCAGACCCAATATGAAGTAAATGATTACTCTAGATTAACTTTTCTCTCAAAGTTGAATTATTTCTCCTCTTTCCCTAGCTCAAAATTGGCCCATTTATAGCCTTCAAAATGGAACTGAAGGTTCGAGTCAGAACGTTTCCAGTAAATGGAAGGCCAAGGATCATAGATCTCCTGTCGTGACATGGAAACTCGACATTAATTTTCATTTTCTAGCACAAATCTCGATGTACACGGGCTATAGTGGAGCATCCTGTGTATATGCATGTTGTACAGTGTGCAAGATGTGTACATGTGGAAAAATATTTATTTTTGGCTCTAGATTTTACAAACAGGGATGATAAGTCTACATGGGGAAAAGGAAAAAGGCCCTATGTGCAATATTGCATAGGGTGAGTCAAATATTTCTATAACAAGATGGTCTTGGATATGGAGATGAGTGGAAGCATATAATGAAGACTATGTGCTACCACATGCAAGAGCTAAACATTATGAGAAGAATATCATACTTGTGAAATCTGATTTTTGTATGAGCAGGCTTGAAACAAAATATTTATGATTGAAATTATTAAGGATATAGGTTTACTAGTCTATGTTGAGGGTGCCCTTGGTTAGAGATATTCTCCCCTAGATGAGGGAACCACATCCTCTTTAGTTCAGAGTTAGTTACACATCAGTTACACATCAGTTAGACTAGTGGAAGTCACTCATGAATGGAAACCTTAGTTTTATCACAAACAATGCTATGTTCACCTCGGTTTACTCACCAGGAGTGCACATATATCATGCATGTGGCCAAGAGGGTGCATATATTACGAATGCATCTGTTTCTCTCAACCCAAATGCATGATTCGATTAACTAATGATTGCATGGACTAATTAACTAGGACTAGGTGGAAGATTAATTCAGCTTTTATCAATGAGTGTCTATATATCTCTAGATCACTACTATGGAGACTTCACTTATCCATATAGAGTATATCATGTGTATTTTACCATTTTACTCAAAAATTAATAAAATTATTTCATTCTACTCTCTTCTCTTCTCTCTTGTGTTCATTTTCTACTATCTATGTTCCTTGTGAAAACTTCACATGGTATCAGAGCCTTGATTTCTAGGGGAAATTGTACAAGTATTTATATTTGCAGGAACAAGAGGAAGATGCAACCAGAGAAGATGGATTAATCAATGACAATACTTTTCACACCTCATAACTATTTCGAGTGGAAGCTGAAAATTATGCATCAACTAATACATAGAGGCTTGTACCCGATTACTATGGTGACAAATATTTAGCCAACTTCTGTTGTCAAGAAGAATAGGTATCTCAACTGCATGGATGAGAATTACAACCTCCTCTATGTGTCTATGTCCCCCAAACCTCTATTTCACATTGAAGATTGTACCAGATTGGATGAGATTTGGATAAAGTTGGATGGTCTCTTTGGAAAACATGATGAAACAAGAGGCCATATGCTCGAGGTCGAGCTAAATTCCTTAGATCCAAGGAATTTTGATAACATACAAGACTTCTTTATGAAGTTCAAGTCCCTCCTCCTTCATATAAAGGGACATAGTGTTGATAAATCAACCCAAGAAACCTAGTTTATCCTTTCTATTTTGACAAAACTTGGTTTAGATTATGTTATTTTCATCTCATCTTTCCATACAGATAGATTCACTTTAGGATCTACCTGGAAAATGCTGAAATTAGATCAATTTGTTGAATCCCTCGCACATGAGAAATAAAATATCATCAATATGGGGATAATCAAGGGATCCAATATGCATGCACTTTCAATGCATGAGAGAAAAAACATATGCAATCTGAAGACCAAGAAAAAAGGCAAGGGAAAGGTGCATGTAGATCCAAGGAAGGAAGGTAAGACCAAATGTGGTTACTGCAACCATGATTATCATCCCGAGATTGCATGCATGAAGAAATAGATTTATTTGATGGTGTATATTCTTTAGAAGACCAACCTCATGGATCACATTCCCGAAGCTACCAAGAATAAGTTGAAAGATCAATCCAAACAAGGTAACTCTCATGCATTGATTTCCATTAACTCTTCTCAAGATGCATGGATATTAGATTTAGGCGCTACCCTAGTTAAATTCATTGGCCAATGGAGACTATAAATTGTGCACAAAAGTTTTGAGAACGTCTTGCATGTTCCAAAACTGTCTGTGCATATTCTCTCTATTTATTAGATAACACATTATGGCACAAGAAAAAGGGTGGAGTTCACACCAGATTTTGCAACCATATATGATATGCATTATAACTCCATGATTGATGCTGGTGAGGTAAATCACCAATCTTGTTTATATAAATTTAGTAAATTCATTACTAAATCTGATTTCGCTTTACTACGGATGCATGTTGATGATACTAGTAGATTATGGCATGATATATTCCACCATATGAGCTTTAAATACATGCAACAACTAAACAAAGATGCAATATTGGAAAACATCCCTAGGAGAATTTTGAGAAAGTGAAGGCTTGGAGGGCCTCCTCTCCTTTAGATCTCATCCATGATGATTTGATGGGACCCTTTCTTCATCCATCCATAAAAAAAGCAAGGTACACTCTTACATTTATTGATGATTTCTCATGATATATTTGGGTGTATTTTCTTAGGTAGAAGTCAAAGGTTTTTGACCATATCAAAGACATCAAAGCACATGCAAAGACTTAGTCCAGGGGAAATATCACAATCCTCCACACAGAAAATGAGGGGGAATATGTGAACTGAGATGTACAACATATTTTTAAAGAGGCAGGTATACAAATGCAGCACACAATACCTTACACTCCGTAATAGAACAAAGTAGTCGAGAGGAAGAACAAATGCCTCAAGGAGATGGCCACTTGCATGTTGCTTGCAAGATATCTACCACTCAAGATTTGGGCCAAGGAGAATAAATATTCCAACCAAATTAAAAACATATATCCTCATAGATATGTCAAGGACCAGAATCCCTTTGAGGCATAGAGTGGCAACAAGACACAAATCACCCACTTCTAAATATTTGGATCAAGCACATGGGCCTGTGTACCCTCTAAAAATAGGAAATCATTAGATCCATAGATTACCACATGCATATTCATGGGATATCCATATGTTGTGAAGGTTACAGGTTGCTTGATTCCTCTACTAACAAGCTCATCATTGATCACAATGTTCAGTTTGAGGAAACTCCCTTACATGCACCATTAGAGCCACATGTAGACGCCTATGTAACACTACCTGCACTAGAAATCAATGATGATGAGTCCACTCACTCAGATCATGGTTCAGATATGAGCTCCAAATATGATTCGAATTGTGATGAGAATGTCGATGATGAGCATGCATATGTTGATCCACCATAGATTCCCAACTAGGAACATACCACCCTACATGTAGTAGGAGACCTTGTAAGAGATCCACTAGATCATAGGAGGACGAGGTCTTAGTTTGAGGATCCTCCTCATACACTCATAACTACCGAACTAATGATACCCATGCATTTCCATATGGTTCTATATTTAGACCCATAGAAGTATGCAAAGGATGCATGGAATCCCTTATGGGAAGCCGCTATGTAGGATGAGCACAACTCTCTCCTCAAGAACCAAACTTGGGATCTAGTTCCGCTTCCTTCAGACATGAAGTTTTTTAGATGTAGATGGGTATATAGGACCAATAAGGCACAATATGGAAAGGTGAATAGGTATAAGGAAATACTGATTACCAAAGGATTTCAAAAAATTCATGGGATAGAATATGATGATACCTTTGCTCATGTAGCAAAGATAGAATCCATCTAATTGACCCTTTCCATTACGACCATATGGATGTGAAGAATTATTTTCCTCATGGGGATATCTCAAATTAAATTTACATGGAGTATCCATAGGGGTTCATTCAAAACTAATACTTAGTATGTCGACTGAAGAAGTCTCTCTATGTCCTCAAGCAGGCACCTATAGCATGGTATGAAAAGATATATGCCTACTTTATCTCACAACACTTTATTAGGTGCAAATAAGATCTAAATGTCTACATCTTTCATACCTTAAAATCCTTACTGATATTAGTTCTCTGTGTTGATGACCTCCCGATCACAAATAGTTTGGACTCAACAATTGTTGCAGTAAAAGACATTTTGCATGATATGTTCTCTATGATAGACATGGGTCCATTGCATTATTTCCTTAGTCTCGAGATCATTCAAGATATTTCAGATACACAACTATATCATACTGAGTATTCACAAGATATCTTGGTTATATTCCACATGACGAATTGGAAGTTGAAAACCACACCCTTTCTATATAGGGTACATATTTAGGATGACAGGAATACACCAATGGTGGAAAACACCCTATATCAACAACTTGTGGGGAGCCTTCTCTATATCACCCACACCAAGATGGATCTCTCATATAATAGGGTAGTTTCAAAGTACATGCAGGAGCCACATGAGATACACTGGAAGGATTACAAGCAAATCCTTAGATATGTTCAAGGCACCGTAGGTTATGGGATCCACTATGCAATAGGTTGTGCATTGGATCTCATGGGATTCACTGATTCTGATTGGGTTAGAAATATAATAGATCGCAAGTACACATCTGCGTACATGCTTATTTTGGGTTCTAGTCCCATATATTGGTTGAGAAAAAATAATTAAACTATTTCTCTATCCTCAACAAAGGTTGAGTAAAAAGGAGCAGTCAACGTCACTATTCAGGCACTATGGCTTAAGAACTTCCTCATTGATCTCGACATCCAATTTCATTGTTCGACTATAATTTGGTGTGACATTCAGAGTACTCTCATGTTTTGAAGAGACCTAGTGCAATGAAAACAAACCAAACACATAGAGATACATATGCATTACATAAGAGAAATGGTACATGACAGGATCATTGATTTGTAGTATTGTCCATCTGTTGAACATACTGCAAACATATTCACCAAGACATTTAATGAGGACAAGTTCCACCTTCTATGCGATCATATTGTAGTGAAGAACACAGTTTCTTAGAAACTTCCTTTCTCCCTTCTTCTTTTTGATGCATTGTACTATTGACGCTTGAATCTGTTAGGAAGGAAATGACAACCTCACAAGGATATGAATCCCCCTGCCTTTTTATAGAGGTGGTACTTCTATTTGGATAAATATATTCTTTAAATATTTTATATCAAAAATAATATAGGATTATATCTAATGACGGAATCCAAATATTTGTAGCTCACGAAAGTTCAAATTGTTGAAAGATAAATATATATGAAGAATTCCTTATAAGTAGACTAGGAACCTCAAATATCACACATTGCAAGAAATACTAAAAATAAAGATATCCTCACATCCATCAGAGTGTAATAAAGTTTCTGATCACATTCAAAATAAAAGGAAATGGTCCAATTGCATAAGAGAACTTTAAAATAATATTATTAATATCAAAATAATATTTTGATAGATCGATTTCAAATATCTTATACTCAAAATCCAGAGTTATAAAATACAATCAAAATCGATTATGAAATAGTTCTCTGGAATTTCTCAAAAATGATAATGTACATTACAATATTGGAATTTAAAATGTATTCGTCCATAAATGGACTGGTATTGGGGTTCCCATGGAAAATAAAAATATTTACAAGAAACATGATGAAGAGGGAATAATGAGGAACAAAGCGTGAGCAACAAGATTTGGAAAGAAGATAAAACAAAGTTATCATAATTTGGTTATATTTTTCTAATGAAAGGATAAATACAACTAGATGAATTTTGAGAAGGAATAAAATATGTAATCAATATATACTTATCGCGATGGAGTCTCTCACTCATTTAGGTGTCATTGTTGTCCTTTTATCCTCCTTGCTGATGGTTTTTGGGCTGGTAACAACTGTCATTTCTTGATTTTCTTCGGTAATATTGATTAAGGCATTTCTAAACCATTCTTATATATATTCTTTCACTGGGGCCACATTTATCTCATGTTTAATTTTAACATGAAATAATTCACTTTCCAAATTTCTTAAATCATGTGAAATATTATGAACTGATTCATCAATATCTTGTTTTTTAATTGCATACTCTACCAGCCAATTCTTTAATTCACTTTAATTATATTCAATTATGCTATTAAACTTTTTAGTTGAAAGGCATTTTAATATATGCACGTGTTCTTTAATTTTTTGTCTTGTCATGAATATGGAATTCACAAATAACCTTGGGTCTCAAACTTCTCTGGTACTTCCAAGTGCCAAATCTATCTCAGTAAGTTTTCTGAATAAGTTTTCTTTTTTGTTTACAATTTCATTGCAACTTTCCATATTTTCCTTCAAATTACTAATCTTTTTTACCTAACATGATTTTAGCTCTTTCATTCTTGTTGGAGAACGAAAATCCTCGTTTCTCCTTTTAATCTTGGTCATATTAGAAACTTTAATTGCAAATTTTTTATCAACATATTTATAAAACCCTTCCTCATCCTTGTAATATTCCTAGAGAAATTCATTGTATGCATTTAGTTGAGATCCAAAAGAAGCAATATTACTTGATACATCCCATGCATCCATAATAAGTGACAT
Organism: Picea engelmannii; assembly: GCA_009831015.1. Classification (NCBI taxonomy): domain Eukaryota; kingdom Viridiplantae; phylum Streptophyta; class Pinopsida; order Pinales; family Pinaceae; genus Picea; species Picea engelmannii. Next base: position 130,102 of record ML777085.1, read on the forward strand.
TATTCTTTTTATGTTTTCTTACACAAATTTTCTGACAACAATTAAAAAACTTGATGATCCCTTTCCTTTCAAATTAGGTGCTCCTGGATTTGCAATGGCCAATGGGCTTGCAAGAATTGGGGGTGAAATTAAAGTGGATTTCATTTATCTGACATTTTCCTTTAATATCGAATTCTCTTCTTACAAATCATCAATTGAAATGTCCAAGGAATCACCACCTTGTGTATTTTACATATTTGAGATGCATGCATTTTACTAATGTCATATTCAGAACACGATTTTCTTTTCTTGTTTTTTTGACTTATTCCTTCAAATACTAATTTTCTAGAATTTTTTACAAATATTGTATTATATATAGTATATGATTCATATTCTAAAAAATGTTCTTCTAGTGTGGCAATTTCTAATGTAATTTGTTGGGTTTCTTGTAACCTCTTCTCTTCTTCAAGAAACTGTATATTTTCAATATCAAATTCAAGGTCCATATCTTAAAGAGATAATACTAACATAATTTTATGAAACTTGTTGTTGTTCTTCTTCTTGTAGATGAATTTTTCTCTTCTTTCTTACTGGAATTTTGTGAGGATTATCCATTTTCCCTAGAGGTGGATTTTTATCACCTCCTCCACTTGAAGTACCACTCATTTTTATGTTATTTTATTTTATTTTATTTTATTTAGTTGGGATGTTGTTTGAATAATAATCTTGGGTAAACTATTCTTCTATGAAACTGTTGGAGATTGAGTACATTTTTCATTTGGGCCCTTTCCTCTTTTCCTATATCGATCTGTAATGATTATCAAAGTTTCAATATCATCAACATGTTATATAGGAGTATCTCAATTGTTACCTTCTTCTTCCGCGCATAAAATTGTTTGTGTAAATGCACTACTAAATCCCACCGATTGCATGTGATCCATACAAATATTAATTGGGTCAAAACCTTTGATTTTGTTCATATTTCTCAACACAAATTCTCCAACTTTCCATGGCAACGCGATAAATTTCCTTTTCCTCTTTTCATGAAAAAAGTGGAGCCATAATCCATATTGTCTAGCAAATTCAGTGATAAATAATTATTTGAAACACAATTCTGATAACATTATGGTTCTCCATCTTCTCGAAGGTGCCCCTTTTATTTACAAACATTACTGCTTTTCAGGATAACCTGGATGTATTATCTCCAAAGAGAAGCTTCTTGAAAAATGTAACAAATTTATTATACACTTCATAGAAGAATATATAAGTATTTTGTCTCCAAAGGTATTGGTACCAAACAATCACAGGGTCAACTTTAAAATTTACCCTCTTGCTAATTCTTAACCCTTTGAAAGTGTGGCAATATGTGATTGCAAATATTAAATATGAGGCCATGAAAAAAATATTTTCCTTCTTAAAATTTGACATCTGGGAAACAATTTCAATGGAGATAAGCTTTCCCGAATCGAATATGGTTTTTTCATGAAATGTAAAATAAAGAATGTACAGATCTAGCCGATAAATGGTTGTCGTATTCTCTTGAACAATAAATCCAATGAATAACCATGTCATTTATCGATAATGATTTTTTAAATAACTAACCTGAATTCTTGTTATGTGAACAAGTATTGACAAGGGGTCTTTGAAATATTCTTGCAGAAGGTCAAATCCATTATTTCGTTTCTTAAGGAAACATATTTCTTCTTCTCCCTTGAAATTAATATTTGGGTCAAGTAATTTTAGCATTTTTGTGAAAACCACTGGTGGTAATGAGACATGAGACTAGCCTTGGAGTTCAATAGTTCTCTGGTTTGGGATATATTTGTCAACACACTAGGTAAAAATTTATTTACAATCAAATACTTCTAGTACACATCCAACAAGATAAATTCCATATGTCCACACTATATTTTCATTTCTTTGAAACATAGGTGAAGTAGAGTAGTACTAGTATGATCTTGGCCACTGGAAATTCTAATCTTCTCACCCAAATATGTTCACTGTGTCTCCATAGAACCATTTCCTTATTATATCCATGAAGTTGACAAATTGTTTGTGTAGTAACTTTGAAAATACTTGTAAATGAAGTTGTTATCCAAATAATAACAATTTAATATTTTCCCAAAGGATAAATTAATGCGAATTGAACAAAATTCTCTCAATATTTCTGCCATTAATAACGGATTTTTCCTAATATGCAGAGTAGTTTTCATTTTTATATTAAAATTTAATGTATCTAGAGAAAAGAATAAAGAATAACATCAAGTCACGACAATGACTAGCATGAAATAAAATTTAAGTTGAACTCACGAGTCTTCCATCCCGCGAACCTGCAGTAAGAAAGGAAAACACTCAGAAAAATACTAAGTATCATGATCAGTCAGACTTAAAAGGTGAAAAAGAAGGAAATATTCAAGGACTCGCCAACTCACGATGAGAAAAAGAATGAAATATTACAAGTTTCATGCAATCTATTGATCGCAGATGTAAAAGTGCACTTGGATGATAGCGTAGGTATATAGAAGAAAATTCCAACCAGTGAACCTGTGGTGGAAAAATTGACTAAGTATGGCAGAGTGAAATAAAATAAAGGTATGGGGGTGAACATGT
>ML777085.1:132842-151679 GCA_009831015.1 Picea engelmannii
CTAGTAGTGTTTAGGGGGTTGTTGGAGATATTATACACTCACTTAGTACTTATTTTCTTAGGTTTACTAGTCTATGTTCAGGGTTCATCTCCCCCTATATGAGGGCACCACATCCTCTTTAGTTCAAATTTAGTTACACCTCAGTTAGACTACTAGACGTCACTCATGCATGGCATCCTTAGTTTTATCACTAGAAGTTGCATGTTCACCTTCTTTTCCTCACCAGGAGTGAACATATCTCATGTATGTAGTAAAGAGGGTTCATATCTTATGATTTCATGTGTTTCTCTCACTTCCACATGTGTGAGTCGATTGGATGATTATTTCATTTACTGATTAACTAGGACTAGGTGGTAGATTACTTCGGTTTGTGTCAGTGAGTGTCTATATCTCTCTAGATCACTACTATGGTGACTGAACTTATCCATGTAGAGTATATCATGTGTATTTTACCATTTTAATCTACATTTAATACAATTCTTTCATTCTACTCTATTCTCTTCTCTCTCGCAAGCTTTATGCATTCATTTTCTACTCGTTAAGTTCACTATGAAAAATTCACAATGGTAAATATATATATATATATATATATATATATATATATATGAGATGATGAATATGTCTAGGAAGGACAAATGATGGTAGTTGAAGCTTAAAACCATGGAAATAATGCCACTGCAGTGACATTGGAACCCCATGATATGCCTTGATCATCATTGAGATGTGGTATGCTATGTTAGAGAAAGCCATAGGGATTCCTTGGTTGTAATAATATATAAGTATTTGTACTCTTCCTACGTGAGGAAATTAATCTGTAAAATACCGTGGATATTCCACTGGATAATTTGTCACAATAGATTTGATAAATAAAACTGAAATCTACACTACTAAGGTTAAATTCCTTAGATTTCAAAATCTTTAGTTATTGATTTTTTGCTTATACATGAAATAGAGAAAATGTGGAAAATAGATAATAGGGAAATAAAATCACACACCATCCACAAAATAACATAAATATATTCTCTGTGAAACCCTTACGAGAGAAAACCTAGCTAGAAAGTGAGTCTTCTCTGCTCTCTTTTATCTGGTATGGAAATAATGCAAGTACAAAGGAGAAGGAACTCTATATGCAGTTGTCAGTGACCTATGATTCCAACCTCTCAAATCTCTCCTTTCCTGGGTATCAAGGGTTGTTATGAATAGACTCATTTTCCATAGATAGGGTTTCTGTAACTTCTCTTGAAGCCAATTCTTTGATCTTGCAACTTCCCACAAATACCCAAAAGAAAACCTAATTTGATATCAAGATGATCTGTAAATTACCATGGATATTCCATTGGACATTTCATCACAATAGACATGATATATAAAACTGAAGTCTACACTATGAAGGTTAAATTCCTTATATTCCATAATCTTTATTTACTTATTTTCTACTTAATATGCATGAAATAGGTAAAATGTGAAAAATAGAGAACATGGAAATACATTCACACACTATCTAAAAAATAACACAAATATTTTCTCTAGGAAACCCTTAGGGGAGAAAACCCAGTTAGAAGGTGAGGCTACTCTACTCTCTTTTCTCTGGTATAGAAATAATGCAAGTGCAAAGGATAATGCACTTTCTATGGAGTTACATGAGACTTGTGGCATGTTAGGATGTTACAGAACACTAAAACCCTTTGGTATACTCTCTAATTTCCCATTTCTATTTGTTCTTCTATAATATGGAACAAAATACAATAACATAGAATGGAACCCCTTCTCCTCCTATAGGCTCAATATTTAACATAGATCGATAGCCATATATGGTTAGAGTTTTGACTTCCTGAACCTTAAATTACGATAAGGTTTTGGACCTTATATATTCTTCTTGAAAATACTCACATGTATATCCCCATATGAATGAGAAACAGGGGATGACGTGGCAACCTCTTGTTCCATGGTGATCAACATGATAGGCCAACTTGTGGGAAGCATAACTTTTGCATAGGAACTCTGAATGAGGCGATTCTTGCACGGTTGGAAAGCTTTTGATGTGTATAATACATAATATTTATGTGTAGTAAGGTTTGTGCCATAAAAAATGTTGTTTGATTCCTCAAAATGGATTCAGAATATTTTAGATAGTTTTTTGGACATAAATTTCCAAATTTGGACCAACCACCAAAATGGCCCTATAAGACGATTTCTCCAATTTTCCACCTAGAAAGTACTCAGATAGATGACAATTAATATAATTATCCAATCCATATTAGAATCCTTGGAAACTGATAGATCACTTGAGGGAATGTGTATGAGAGAAGGGAATTCCTAAGCTTAGAGGGTGAGTGACTGCAAGGAAGAGGAGACTTGAATGAATATGTTGTGATAGATTCATGATACATGCTAGCTGGGATCATGAGTGCATTGGGAGTGTATCAGAAAACAATGATTTGGGATCTATTTCCGGTAGCCATGTGGAGTAGATACATATTAATATAGATAAGTGTTGTATTGGATTGCATACTTTATCTTGAGTTATTTACATTTCAGTTGTGAAGTGAAATTCATAGGTTGGATTTATTTCGATGAAATATTTAATGCATAGAAATGGCTATGATATGTATTCTTACTGTCATGATTGTTGTAGGGATATTATGGAATGCTAAAAGATTGGAGATGTACCAAGAAAATTAAGAGAATGGAATTGCAAGTATAGTTGAAGAGTGATGACATAAACATTGTTGTAGTAATAAAACAATGAGGAAGGTGTTATTCCAAGGGGAAGGGATGTAATATCATGGTTTGGGCATCTTGAATATTGTTAGTATTTTATTTTTTCAGTTAATAAAAAATGACCATGGAAAACAGAGAAAGAGCACTTAAAGGGGATATGATACCACAAGAGGGGAAAGGTGAGGGGGTATAAGGGGGGTTTATGCCTAAAAACATCTACCGTATGTTACCTTAATCTAAGCCATAATTTCCTAAAAATTAGCAAGTTGTCTTCCCTACATTCTTGGCACTAGGAAGAGTTCAGTTATGACTCTCTTTCCATCTTTGACTTATGTAACAAGAAGGGAAATTTGAATGGGAAAGGGTGCTAATTTTTGGAAGAGGAAGAAAGAGGAAAAAAGAGAGTTCTTGCTGAGAAAAGAAGCCTTCCATAACATGTGATACAGTGACCATGAAATGAAGTCATGAGAGATCTAGGAAAATACAAGAACCAAGATAATTGTTTCTAGAGTTGAGGGACATTAGCTTGAACCTTTCCATTCACACACTGAATAACACTAAAGGGAGGATAGTTTTAAGGGACTATTGAGGAGTGAAGGAAGACCTCCTTATGTTGTGTGGGTAGAGACTAGACTGAGTATTATGCATTGCTTCTTTCCCCTAGTGGTATCATAGACCAGATAGGGGGTGGTGTTTATAGAATATTACCTACAATTGAGTGGAAATCGCTTGTTCTTCCGGTTGTCTGGTCTATAATATCCATTCAGATAAGTTCTTCCTCTTTGTTCTAAACTTTCTTTATAACTATTGATCATAGTAAATTGTATGTTTATGGATTAATAAATTGAAGCATTCATCTAGTTGAGCATATAGTCTTTGAGTCTTTGGGATTCTTATTTATTTAAAAATAATTATTGGGTGGAGGAAAGATTTTTAATTCTTCTTTCTTTTTTAGATTTTATGAGGTTGTCTATGCAATTTGGTTCAATCAACATTTGTTTTATTCACCTTTGCTATGGTTGGGTTGATCATTGGTTGCATCTTGTTGAATTACTAGCATTTTACCTATTAGTTACTTCTTTGTCGTCTTTATGGTTGTACTCTATACATAACATCCAAAACCCTGTACTATTAACCTTGAATGAAAACTAGTAAGGCTATTTGTTTTATTTAAATACTATCTTTATTTTGTATCGCCAACCAGCTACACTGTTTCTTCTTCTTAATGGCATAAGATAAGAAATTCGTATAACCAATGTAGGGGTTGTAATATGGATTGGAGTTGTATGCATTTGACTTCAGTAGCTTCAGAGTATATTTTCCCAAAGATTATAGTAGTTGTATTCTATACTTGTCTCCACACAGGGTATACACACCTCTCATCCAACAACCATAGATTCCTATATTTTTGGTGTAATAGGTCTTAATTAGCATAGAATCATTTCAAATTATATCCTTGCATATGTACTATGATGCATGAATGACCATTTAAGTCAGACCTTGGGTTAACATGTGGTATGTTTTAAGTACTTGAATTAATTCAACACTAGATAAGGGTAATACCAAATTTTCTAGTTTTCATCTCTATACATCTATGCTAGTTGTTGTATTTATAGTTTTATTTCTTCCCTCGATTTCTTTCAAGGTTCCTAGGTTATCTCAAGTTTCTCTTGATGTTTTTGTAGAAATTTTAATACAAATTATGTATTTCCTGGATTCTCCTGATGTAACAGTTATATGCCACTGTTAAATACATAATCGCTTCTACTAAAATTATTGTGGAATTTAAAACATGATCATAAATTGCAATACCAACAAGAGAGATCAATCACACATAACACAAATGTTTTACTGGGAAAGAATAAAGCTAAAAACCCCACTATAATATATTATGTATATATCATGGATAATGAAACAATATCATACAAAAATCTAATCCAATAGCTCTTAATACAATATATAATCGTCTCACACTGTCATACAAAAATTCAACAAATACATGTGCCAATTCTCTGCCTCCAGACAACCTGCCTCCTCTGTGCAAATCCCTGCAATGAAAACCTTGCAAATGAATTCAAATTCCTCTTGCCTAGGATGCACATTTCTCATGGGTGCATCCAGTGTGTGTGTGATTTCATGAGTGCACTTCACTCAAATAACAACCGATAGCCAAACTATCCCTTTCACCCGTTATCTCAGCTAGGTCTCCACTAGTTTTGACATGCATATAGTTAACAGTGGTAAAATGTGAAGCCCTAAATAATGGCTCATTACCCCTTAATTGGGGCACATTACATTAGTAATGTTATTTTATTTATGCCATCTTTATTCCATTAGTTGTAATTATACCTCCTAGTCTCCTATATATACCAAGGAGACATTTTCATTTGGAATCATCTTGTAATTGTACATTTATGTGGGCATAAGGAGGTTTCTCCCTCAAAGAGTCTTATTATATGAATTTATCTTTGTTTCAAGGTGTTGAGTACTTATTCTGAGGTTTTTCTATGCTATATTGATATTTGTTTCTTAACATATGGTACCAGAGCTCAAGGTCTTGGGATTTCGCTGCTACATCTGAGACACCTTGGTATTTTAGCTATAATGTTTTTTATAAATCATTTCAAAGGATTATCTTGGAGGATATTTAGTATGTAGATCAAGGTACGTTGGGTTAAAATTTCAGCTCTTGAGGCCTTATACTTTCAGAGATACATCCTGTGCAATATAGGGTTTTGGAATCATCCTGAACTGATTCATTGCATAATTTTCTCTATAAAACATTTTCTTTAATGTTTCAGACCCTCAAATATGGATCCTATTCATCGAAATTAGTAAGGTATTTGTGGTAAAAATTTCATCTTCTGGGTCATCTTACATTTGTAGATACACCTTATGGAAGATAGGGTATCTGACTAGTCCTGTTGACTAGTCTCAAGAAGGTGTTCCAGGTAAAACAATCATAATGTACTCCTAGAGTATCCAAATTGAGTGAGACTAGTTTCATTATATAGTGGACAGTCTGTAGTATGGCTAGTACGAGTTTCAGAATTTTATATCAATTATTTTGTGCGGGGCACACTATATAAGTGAGATCTCCTAGAAATGACAAAAATCAACAAGTTGTGGGTAAGTTACCGTAAATTCCACTTGGCACATCCAATTTTGATCAGACCTATGGCATTGTAGAAAATAAATATCAAAGAACTACAAAAAAGAAATTTTCATACCCAGAAGGGACGAAACTTTGGAGATACAACAGAAGAAATATTGTCTAGCAGAACCACCTCAAAATCAAGGTTCAAAAGTGATACTTGGCCAACATGCCACCCAAAAAGAGAACTTCTACACCAAATAAGCTTCTAGAAAGTCCTACTTGGACTCTTGATGAAGGTGAAGAAATGCGTAGGGACATAAATGAATTACAGAAAGAAGACAGTGACAAAAGATGAACTAAAATGGATTATGGATTCAAGTGAAGCTAAATTGGAGGTTATAATGGATACTAATATGGATGGTTTAAAAAGGGAGATCATGGAAGGAATGGAAAATTTCCTAATAGAGAGGACATGTGAAAGTGAAAATGTGTCCCATGAAATTCATGATGAGGACACAAGGAAGATGAATCAATAATGGAGAAACTCCAACTTTGGGTTGACGACCAACCACATTCCTAAGATTGATATGAGGAAGTTTGATGGCAAGGACCCAATCACATGGATACTTCATATGGAATAATTCTTTGATCTACATAATGTGGCACATACACAAAAGATATGAATTGCTTCTTTATATTTAGAACCCAATCAATTTGTATGGTATCGATGGCTTTGTTCTCGCAAATCACTCGTCACTTGGACAATTTTCACAGAAGAAATGATAGTACATTATGAGGATACAAGGAGCAATACCTTCTTTAGCCAATTGATAAATCTCAAGCAAAAGGGTTCAATTACAGAGAACATTGGGAACTTCCAAAGATTGAATATAAATGTAACAGATATTCCAGATGGGCACTTGATTGATGTATTCATAGGAACTTTAAAGGATAACATTGAACATGAGGTTCACCTTTGGGAACCCAAATAATTGGAGAATGCATTTAGGGTGGCAAGAAATGTTGAAAGTAAAAAATATGGCTATGGCTACTAGAAGGACCAATCCTAACAGCTATAGAGAGAATAATGCTCCTTCTTCTAAAACACCTCAACCTACAAGGTTGACACCTCAACAATTGGAGGAAAGAAAAGAAAAAGGTTTATTCTTTAATTGTGACAGCAAGTAGAGTAAGGGGCATAAGTGTGGTGATAAGAAATTATTCTACATAGATTGTGAAGACGGAGAAGAACAAGAACCATCTCAAGATGAAAACGCAGAAGAAATTTTGTCTGAAGAGTTGACTCCCACGATATTGTGTAATGCATTGGATAGAATTGGAACTCCTCCAACCCTCATGATTGAAGGATATATCAAAAAGAAAAAGGTAATAGTCCTAATTGATTCTAGCAGTACTCATAATTTCATTCACTATAAATTAGCCAAAGCTCTCAATTTCTTTGTATATCCAGTGCCAAAGTTTCAAGTAATGATCGCAAATGGAGGAACTATCAATTGCTTAGGAAAATGAAATAAGATCAATATTACTATGGGGGAATATGTAATTAATAGTCCAATGATTGCTATACCAATGGGTGGTGCTTATGTTGTACTAGGAATCCAATGGTTACAATCATTAGGAATGGTGGCTTTTAATTTTCAAGAACTTTTCATAAAATTTTCATTGGAAGGAAAAGAAATTGAGTTGAAAAATGGGAATCAAGGTGTTATTGCACAACTATACTCACTAGATATTCAAACATCTAAGCCATATATTCCTCTAGATCTCCAAGGGATCATTGATAAGCATTCCAAAGTATTTGAATATATTACCAAAGTTCTTCCACCCACTCAAAATCATGATCATGATATTCACCTAATTCCTAGGAGTGTTCCTCCTAACATCAGGCCATACAGATACCCTTATGCCCAGAAGAGTGAAATTGAGTGCATGGTTGAAGAAATGTTAGAGGATGACATTATTAGACCTATCCAAAGTTCTTACTCTGCACCAATGGTAATGGTATTCAAGAAAGATGGCTCATGGCGTATCTGTCCAGATTATAGAGAGCTCAACAAGATCACTATTAAAGATAAGTTTCCTATTCCCTTCATTGATGAATTGTTAGATGAACTACATGGAGCATTCAAAAAGTTAAATGTCCATTCAAGGTATCACCATATTATAATTAAGGAAGAAGATATCCCAAAAACAACAATCCGAACTCATGAAGGCCATTATGAATTTTTGGTCAAGTCTTTTGGCCTTACAAATGCACCTTCCACATTCCAAGGGTTGATGAATTCCATTTTCAAGCCCTTCCTTCGAAAATTTGTGTTAGTATTTTTTGATGATACACTACTCTATAGAAATTCTTGGGAGGATCATGTGCGACATGTTGACAAGGTGCTACAACTACCAAAGGAGCAACAACTATATGCCAAACCATCCAAATATTTCTTTGGAGTGAAGGAGGTAGATTTTTTGGGTCATATTTTATCTCATGAAGGTGTCAAGGTAGACCCTAACAAGATTAAGGCCATGATGGATTGGCCGATTCCCAAAACATTGAAGAATCTTAGAGGATTTTTGGGTTTGACAGGTTACTATCGCAAGATTGTTCGTCACTATGGAAGATTAGTGGCACCTTTAACAACACTAACTAAGAAGGATGCATTTTCATGGAATCCAGAGGCAACTAAATCTTTTGAACAACTTAAAGAGGTGATGTGCAAAGCTTCTGTATTGACCACTCCAGACATCAAAAAAACCTTTATTGTGGAATGTGATGCCTCGGGAAATGGAATTGGTGTTGTCCTAATGCAAGAAGAAAAGCCCTTGGATTTTGAAAGTCGACCACTCAAGGGAATGGACTTACACAAACCCATTTATGAGAAGGAAATGATGGAAATACAACATGCATTGAAGAAATGGCGTCCTTACCTAATAGGTAGGCACTTCAAGGTCAAAACAGATCATGATAGTCTTAAATACTTCTTGGAACAAAGACTATCTTCAGAAGAATAATAAAAATGGGTAACCAAGATATTGGGTTATGATTTTGAAATCATCTATATAAAAGGGAAGCAAAATGTTGTGGCAAATGCACTCTCAAGAAAGGATGAAGATGTTGATGCCTTTCTCTGTGCTATTTCGATCATCCAAACTGATTGGATAATATAAGCAAGGGATGAATGGAAGAATGACGAAAAAGTGTGGACTCTCATTCAAAGGTTGCAGCAGGATTCTAGTGCATCAGATACTTTTACATGGAAAAATGATTCACTATGGTACAAATATCGCTTATATTTATGTAAGAACTCCCAACTCAAACAAAAGGTACTATTGGAATTGCACACCTCTCCAGTAGGAGGGCACTCGAGATTTTTGAAAACCTGCCATAGGGTCAAGAAGGAAATTTTTTGGGATGGCCTTAAAACTAATGTTCAAAGGTTTGTGGAAGAATCTTTGGTTTTCCAACAAAATAAGGTGGAAAAAATTAAGACCCCAGGTCTTTTACAACCATTAGCCATCCCAAGTTAGCGTTGGGAGGAGTTTTCCATGGATTTCATCACGGGGTTACCGAAGTCTAAAGGAAAGAGTGTCATCATTGTTATTGTTGATAGACTAACCAAGTACACACACTTTTGTGCACTCTCTCATCCCTTCAAAGCTAGTACAATTGTCACCGCATTCATGGAGATAATTCAAAAGCTACATGGAAGCCCAAAGATTATTGTAAGTGACAAAGATCCCATCTTCACTGGACATTTTTGGACAGAATTATTTTCTTGTTTGGGTACTCAATTGGCTCATAGATCATCCTATCATCCTCAATGTGATGGACAAACCGAGATAGTGAACAAATTTCTAGAAGGCTACCTTCATTGCTTTGTCTCTAATAAACAAACACAATGGTTCAAATGGTTACCCTTGGAAGAATGGTGGTGTAACACTTCCTTTCATACTGCAACAAAAATGACGCCATTTATGGCACTTTATGGATACCACCCTCCTTCCATCACTTCTTCCATAAAAGAAAAATCTAAGGTTCAAGCAGTGGAAGATCACATCGAGCATCAACAACAATCTCTCCAAATATTAAAGGACAACCTAACCATGGCACAAAATCGCATGAAACAACAGGTAGATCAACATCATAGTGAAATAATTTATGAAGAAGGAGATTGGGTTTTTTTAAGACTACAACCATAGAAACAAATGTCCCTCAAGCAAGTTAAGAAGGATAATAAATTTTCACCAAAGTACTATGGACCTTATAAGGTGTTGCAAAAGATTGGTACTATGGCATACAAATTGGAGTTTCCTGCATCTTCACGAGTACACCCAATTTTCGATGTTTCATGCTTAAAGAAGGTTATAGGTGACAAGATCCGAGTTCAAACTATATTGACAGAACTTGAAGAGGAAGGAAAATCATATTGGAGCCTGAAGCCATCACTGACGCAAGAATTCACCAACTGAGGAATATATCCATTTCAGAGTATCTCATTAAATGGAGGAAACTATTGGTTGAAGATTCCACTTGGGAAGATGATTATTTTATACAGAAGAATCCAGAGTTACTCAAACAATGTAGATAACACTTGTCTCAAGGGGAGGGGCATGTTAAGCCCTAAATAATGGATCATTACCCCTTAATTGGGGCATATTACATTAGTAAAGTTATTTTATTTATGTTGGCTTTAGTCCATTAGTTGTAATTATACCTCCTAGTCTCCTATATATACCAAGGAGACATTTTATTTTGCAATCATCTTGTAATTGTACATTTATGTAGGCATAAGGAGGTTGCCCCCTCAAAGAGGCTTATTATCTAAACTTCTCTCTTTTTCAAGGCATTGAGTGATCAGTCTGAGGTTTTTCTATGCTATATTGATATTTGGTTCTTAACATAAATCTTCAGTTGCATGTGAGTTCACTGATTGTGAATTAATTAATAATTAATTCACTGAACTCTCACTAGTGTAAGTTCAATTACAACTAGTGCAACTGAGCTTAACTCACTTAACTGAGTTAAACTACTTCACAGCTCACATAACTACACTTATAACTATGTTACAACTTCATGTCACTTAGTTACAACTAATTCGACTTCCACGTCCCACCAGTCAATCTTTGAACTTGAATTTCCTATAGCTAACTGATTTTCCAGTTCAGTTAACTATTTCAAGTAATTATGAGATAATAGATTAATATTTATTGTCCAATTTATTTAAGGGAAAAATAAATTAGACACACATTTCTTGTTGACTTTTCAACACTCCCTCCCAACAAGAAAGGGATTATACTTCACCCCAATCCTATCTCTATGGTATTCAAATTTTCTCTTGGTGAGCGCCTTCATCAGAATGTCTACATCTTGATCTTTCGTAGTAACGTACTGAAGCAACATGATTTTCCGCTGCACACAATCTCTGAGATGATGATATTGGATATCTATATGATTAGATCTATCATGAAACATAGGATTAATCGAGATTTTAATTCAACTCTTATTATCACAATGAATCACTGTCAGATCTAAATGAGAACCAAACACACCAACCAAGATCTTTCTCATCCATATAGCCTCACATGCATCTTGACTCGCTACCATGTATTCCGCTTTTGCTGAACTGAGTGCCACAAATCTCTTCTTCTAGGTACCAAAAAACAATTGTATATTTGATACTAAAGATCCCCCCTAATGTGCTCTTTCTGTCCATTGGGATCCCTGCCCAATCTGCATCCATGAAGCCATGCAAATTCACCTCATCCATCTTTCTATACCATAAGACATACTCAGATGTGCCCCTCAGGTATCTCAGGACATGCTTACCCGCCTTCAAAAAGAGCTTGGTAGGCTTAACCATCGCTTGATTTAGCTGGTTAACCTCATATAAAATGTCTGGTCTCATGTTCACTAGATACATTAGTGAAACCACTAACTGTCGATATATAGTAGCATCCACTACCTCTCTAGAAGTAGCATCCTCTTTCCTCCAGTTTTCTGGAAGAGGAGTGTCCATGGGTTTGCATCCCTCCATGTGAAACTTACCCAGTATCTCCCTTTCATACTTTCCTTGACACACAAAAAGTTCACCATCTCGCTTCCATATTTCGAATCCAAGGAAATAATGAAGGAATCCCATATCCTTCATCTCGAACTCCTTTGCAAGGTCCTCTTTGCAAGAGTGTATCAACTTCTCATCACTAGTCAGTATTAAATCATCAACATAAATAACAATGATTAAAATATTACCCTCTACCATTGCATCAACCCAAGTGGGATCTTTCACTTCTTCTTGAAAGGAAGATGGCTTAGTCAATATACATTTTCTCATGAGATCCATGTATCTAGTAAATCGACCAGGAGACTGTCTCTACCTACACTATGAAGTAGGGTCTCCTACATTCTGTGCAACATCTAGTCTCAATCTATCAACTTTTGTGGTGTGATTTCCTCCATTTCTGATCGATGGATATACATGACTGGCTTCCTCCACTCCATAAACATCCTCATGTGGCTGATCCACATCTAGAGACTCATCTTTGGGAACCAACAGTTCCTCCTCTACATGGAAGTCTAGCTCCCTCTAAAGCGACAATCGCATGGCTTTCCCCTCATCAAATTTTATATCTCGTCCCATACCAATCATCTTATTGTTAGGAAAATACACATGATAATTATAGGGTGTTTTTGTGTACCCCACAAATATCCCAACTTCAGCAGTTGGCTCTAGCTTCTTCATGGCATTCTTGGTCACATGCACATAAACATATGAGCCAAAAATATTAAAGTGAGAAAAATCTAGTTTCTTACCAGTGAAATCTTCTTCAAGTGTAATCATGCCAAGTACTCTATGAGGACAAAGGTTTTGCACATAAACTGCAGTGCTTCATGCTTCCACCCACAAATGCATTGGTAGGACCTGATCATGCAACATTGCTCATGCTGCACCCACGATCATTCCGTTCTTCTTCTATGCAACCCCATTTTTTTGTGGGTTATGAGGTGCTATGAGTTCTCATCGAATTTCTTCTTTGATGCAGAAGTATTTGAATTTGTTAGAGATGTATTCTCCACCATTATCGCTCCTCAGATCTTTCACTTGCTTCCCCAAATCTTTCTCCACCAATTCTTTAAAATCACATAAATTTGAGAATATTTGATCCTTCTTCTGCATGAAGAAGATCTAGCATTTACGAGAAACGTGATCAACAAAAATAAAATAATACTTGTGTTTTGTTGTTGAAGCAAACGAGAATGGTCCACACATGTCTGTGTGAACTCTCTCCAGGATCACCGAAGCACGGTTCTCCTTTTCATGAAAGGTGGACTTTACATACTTCCCCATGGTGCAACCTTTGCATTAATGAGAAAGTGTTCCCATTGGAAGTGCAATAGATATTGGCTGTATGGTTTTCAAGGTTGTATGATGAAGATGGCCCAAACGTCTTTTCCATAATTCACCCTCATCCTGGCTCACCACTTTTTCTTCCTTTCCCATCATGGCAGTGCAACCATCTACCTCCAACTTGTAGAGTTTGTTAACTTGAATCTCTATCTTCTTTACTTGACCCATTGTTTTATGTCGCAGGAAAGATTTTCCATCACTGAAACCAACTTCATAGCTTCTGTCCTCCAACATTATGACTAAGACCAAGTTTTTCTTCAAACCTAGAACATGCAAAACATATTTCAATTGAAATGGTTTACCTGAATTGATCTGAAAGGTAGTAGTACCAATTCTAGTCACACTATATTGTCCATCGTTGCCCATCTCTATATGAATTTTGAGATCTTTCTCCTCCAAGTCACTGAAAATCTCCTTATCTCCTGTCATGTGGAAGGAAGCACCACTATCCAAATACCACACCGATCCCAATGCACTTGATGCCATGCATGTGATCAATGAGAATTCAAGTTCAAATTTCAAGGCAAGGGCCTTACCAACTGCAACTCCAACAACCTTCTTGCTCTTCTTCTACCGCGGACAGTTAATAGCGAGACGCCCATGTTTGTGATAGTAAAAACACTTCACTTTTTTCAAATCCATCTTCTTGCTTTTAGTCTCGAATTTTGAATGGAATTTCTTCCCCTTCCCTTTCCTTTCCTTGGGAGCCAAATAAAAATCCTCCTCATCATCATTCTTTGATGAAGAGCCATCTTTGGTGTTCCACAAGGACTCCTCCTACACTAGATCCGAACATAGTTGTTCCCAATATAGAAATTTTTCCCTTCCATTGATAGAGTCTTGATAACTGTGCCAACTCTTGGGAAGTCCTAGGAGAGCCAAGCTCACCAAATCATCATCAACGAATGTTATTCACACACTCCCTAGATAATCCTGACATTGAACAAACTTCATGATGTATTTTGGAATGGAGTCGCCCTTCTCCATATTGAGCTTCCTGAGTTTATCTTTGAGCTCCAATTTCCCATGGTTGTTGTTGTTTTGGAATAGATCCGTCAAAACCTTCCACATTGCATGTGGTGTGGCTTCCCCATGGAGGCTTGAGACGATGTGGTCTCGTACACCCTCCAACGAGATCCTTCTCTCCTTTGAAACTTTCTTTTTCCATGCATCAAGATTTGCAGTGTCTGCAACATTTGGCTTAGGAACATATTTGTTAATGAATTCCTTCAAGCCATTGTCTTTGAGTACTGCCTCCATCCTGTCCTTCCAAGAAATGTAGTTCGAGCTTCCCTAGAGTGCATACTCTAAACTCAAGCCATTGAAATCCATTTCGATATTGAATCAACTGTAGCACCAAGAAAGTCTTTCTGCAAATTCGAATTCTATCCAATCACAAACTCAACTTCTGCAATCTTCTGCGCTCTGATACCATGTAGACATTTTAATACAAATTATGTATTTCCTGAATTCTCTTGATCTAACAATTATATTCCACTATTAAATATAGAATCACTTCTACTAAAATTCTTGCGGAATTTAAAACACGATCGCTAATTATTGGGACAGGTTTCAGTGCTACATTAGCGCACCAACAAAGCCCTAACTATCGGGCCTTTCGATAACACCTACGAAGCAGATGAAGTCTCACCCAAGGTAGAGGCATGTGTGGTTGCAAGACTCACGTGTCTGCAACCTTAGCAGGGACATAGATCTGTGATTGTACTACTTAATAAAACACTTAGCACCGTCCGTTCTTCAATATGAAATCAATATCCACTTCGTTGATAAAACAGGGCTTCGCAGCATCCATACTATTCTAATGCATTTAAGAACTTAACATAGGTAAGTAGATCATATCGAGTAGATTAAGCACTAAGAATTTCTATATAGATCATATCTAACATTCTCGCATATCATAAGCACAAAGCATAAGTAGAGCTATGTAAACATATCAAAGGACTTAGAAAATAACATGTGAACACATCACGACAAGGCACAAAGTAGCATACCAAAGTAATTATGTAGTTCACCCCCACCCTAGGGCTACATCCACCAACTCTTCTTATTTATTGTCTTCATTCAATCAATTACAAGAACAGAGCCTCAAACCCTTATGCCGCACATGACAGAAGATCTGTGCAGCTCACTAGATCCTTCTTCCTTTCATTACAACACTAAGCCTTCCACAATATGCTACAAGGACCTACACTTAGCTCTGCAGGTCTCTTATTGTCATGCACAAATCACTTACAAACTCTTCTTTCACTTAGTATACATTCACATCATATAGATGCACCATTACTTATATCTAGCCTAAGAATCTATTTATATATACAAAATAGGCCTAAACATGGGTAAACCCACGGGTCGATATCCCATTCCCGTTACATATTACCACATCCCAAAAAAGACCCAAAAAGGGGTCGAGATCCCGTGATCTCCACTTCGTCTTTCGCTCCTCCTTCGACAGGCTGTCAAAGTCCCAAAATAGGTCAACGTGACCAAGAATATCCCAAAACTTGGTCAAGGGCCAACACGCCCCCAACACTCACCTGTGACTCGTCTCGAGTCACTCTGGTCTGATCATTTTTTCTTTGAAGGCTTCGAGTTTGGCTCGAGCTGCTTCGACTTGTTGCTTTTCTATGGCGTCTTTCTTGGTGAACTCGTGGATCACTGCATCATTCAATGGCCTTTATAGGTGTTGTTCTGATGTGGTGACAACCTGTTCTAGCTCTATTCCTTGGCATTCAACCTCTATAAATAACTAATAGGCCTCATCTTTCACAGGTTGAAGCCATTGAGTTATTTCCATAACTTTTCTCTAGATCGTATGGATCTATTGTTGGGAAGTGCATTTCTCTTGAGATCTATTCATTCCGTCTACAACTGATAGGGCCTTTAGCTGCGCCTGTAGTGTGTCTGCACATTGATTCACTTCCTCAAGCTACGAATCCAGTGCCTGTAACTCTAGGTTCTTGGCAAGCTTCTCATACATTTGGGCGTTGTGATTACTCAACTTCTTGTACTCCAGGGAAAGAGCTTTTAGTTTTTCAACTATGCTATGGGTAGTTGCTTCCCTTAGGTATCTGACATCTTGCGGGGTCTCAGGCACTATGCATAGCTCCAAATTTGCTATGTGTTGTTGTATTTGTTGAATCATTTCTTTAGTTTGTGCCACCTGTTGTGGGACTCTCTCTTTGGCCTTTACTTCTATTACTGTCACAGAGCGAAGTGCTCTATTGACCCTTTCCTTTACTTCAAGTTTCTCCGCGAGCAACTGTTCCTTACTTTGGTGCAGTTGTTCTCTTTCTTCATCCCACTTCTCTTGGAGAGAAATATTTTCCTTTTCTGCAGCACTACGTTTCTCTAGAAGGTCTTCTTGTACTTGTGCTAAAGCCTGGGTGGCTTGCGTTGTTTCCTCCTGTGTTTGTCTAAGGCAATCTTCAACTGTATCAACAATTCAGTGGATTTGAGCTGACTCATCTCCAAATTCTAGTGTTTCCAATGGCAGAGGAATAGTGGAAACTGCGCGGATGGACTGTAGTGCCTGTTGCACCCCTTGAAGTTCAACCTTAATTTGATTGTATATCTCCTCCTGCTTAGCCTCTTGCTTCTTTGATATCTCCAACGAAGCATCGTTCAGGGCTGCTACGATGAAATCAAATTCATCTGATGTGAGGTTAGTCTTCATTTTGGTCATAGAGGATTTCAATTTCTTCCAAAAAGAAGGATTTAGGGGGGAAACCTTCCTCTTCTTAGAGGGATCCTCCTCATCTCTAGGAGGTGTAACCTAACCTTTCTTCTATTCAACTTATGTGCCATCTATCTCTCTGCCATATCCTCCTTGCTCAGGTGAGATGGAAGCAATATTTGTTGAGGTACTGCTTACGTCTTGGGATTCTTCACTTTTCTTTGTCTTGATGGGTCTAGGTGTACCATGCGATGCTTCTAGACTGTCAATTTCATACATCTCCACAGGATCTACTAGAATGAGGATGTTCACCGACCAGTCTTTAGTAATCTCTTCAAATCCTCCTCTTTCATCTTGTAGTAATATTGAGGTTGTTGCTTGTGCTCGTCATCACGTGCTGTAATATAAATGAAATGGCGGTCCACGTTGAATTTCATTAAAGGCTGAAACCTGTGGAGAGTATTTGGTGTGATGCGAGGCTCAGACTGGATGGTTTTCTTCAGCTAGTTGTAATAGGTATGTAGCATGGAATTTTACTGCCATTTCTTTTTCATGTCAATGGAATACCATAGTGTACTGAACTTCATGGATAGAGGTTCAAAGGGTTTGATGTTTAGGAAGGTCACACCTTTTGACATCTCCCATGCAATGAAAGTGATCAGGATTAGAAGCCAACTGAAGTGGAACTCGTATCCTTGATTTTGCACTTCCCTGCAATCCAGTTCCAACTGGTTCACTAGGTACTTCTCCCAATTCATTTGTAGGCCCTCCGTGCACTTCCCTGCGAGGTCGACTACAAAACCAATCACTTGGGTGGGTCAGTTCTTGTGAACTAACTTTCCTATGATCAATTGATAGGATAGGTGCACTGCACCTCTCTGGATAGGGACTACCTTGTAGCTTCACGTTCCCTTCTTGACATCTCCATAAGTGTCCTTGATCCTTTGAACAAGAGCGCAGTCCATGGATTTTCCAGGGTAGAAATCCTATGGGTCATGGCCATGCATGCTCAGCCTTGTGATCCGATTGATCAATGTCAGATCCACTATGATATGGCGGTTTAACAACAAGTATCCACCGTGGCAACATGATAGCAACAACTTGACGCATGCATTCACTTCTTGGTGCCTTCCGAAGTGAGGAATCTTCATGACATTGAACAATGTGGACTGTGCGAGGTTCATAGTCCATTACTGGGGAACTATCTTAAAACTATTTCCCTTTATTCTGGTTAGGTATTTATGTGGGGCGAGCATGTTGTATGCCTTCCTATATTCGAGGTTGAAGTCGCTAAACTTCAATGCTGCAATCTTTTCTTGATCTACGCAAACTGCGCATATCCCTTTCGTAAGGTACACAGTGACCAAAGCATACTCAAATTCTCTAGGCACACTATTTCGATTGATTGTGTTGCTCATAGGTGGTAGGTAGGCAGGTAAAATGCTCGGAATCAACTTAGCATTCGCGATATCATCTATGTTCTTGGTTTACTTTTCATCGACTGGTCGGGATGGTCCAGCTCGAGCAGTTGATGGAGAGGTTGGTAGTCCTCTCATGGATGATGCTTGGACACCTATGGATAATCCTCTCTCTGACATGACTCTTTCAGTCATTAGGTCAATCAAAACTTCTTCAATAGATTTCACTGCGGTGCTCAATTCTTTTAACATACACACTCAGGGTGAACAATCCTGGGTTTGGGGAACAACTTAGGCACAATACTAAGATAGAGAGAATGAGTGCAGTGATCACTGTATAAACTTGTCTTAGTCTGCAGGCTCGAATTCTCAATTGGAAAAAGTGTTCTCGGGGCGTGGCACGGCGAGATAAATATGGAACTTGACAATGGTTCGCTTAAAATGGGTATGAGCCTCCATTAACTCTTGTTTGGTCCATTATGGTGC
>ML777085.1:166158-180512 GCA_009831015.1 Picea engelmannii
CGAGCGGGGTCTTGGATTAACAAAATATGGTCACTGCAGTCTGCCAACTGGTGCCTGGGCCGAACCTGGGAGTAACCCGTTACCAACCAGAAGAAAGTCCAAGAGTAAATACTAAACCCGTAAACCTCAAGGCCCAAAGGGGAGATAAGAGGTAACAGAAGAACGAAGATGTAAACTGGGGAATGCATTTCAGATCCCATATAATTTATACCATGTGGGAGGGCCAAAAATATCCATGTTCTAGTGCCCACTTCCCATACCACAAAATCGGGGGCGAAATTAAACCATAAATCCCGATTTTACTGCCCATATCACAAAATGAGGGGCCAAATTAAACCATAAATCCCGATTTTACTGCCCATACCACAAAATCGGGGGCGAAATTTGGCTAATGGAAGCTTGTTCCCCCAAATTTTGGGGGCTAACTATAATTTGTTTTCCTCTATCCCTCCTAAAAACATGGGCTAACCCTGTACATGATTTTTACCTTAAAATAAATTACGGGCTGATAAAATATGTTTAAAAAAATCACTCTAATACAAAAAATTCATCCAATAAAAAATTAGAGGCCCCTTAATTTCGCCCATGGGCGAAATTTCGCCCCTAAAATCATCTATGCCAATGACTATATTGCTTCGTCATGGTGAAGTTCCATGTGTCATTGTTCTGATATCCCGATGAAGCTCCAATTCTGCAATTTTTCTATCTGCGAAGTTCCCTCTGGAACCTTCTGCAAATTTTTGATCTTATCTCTCTTCTTACTTAAATTTCTAGCCTTTTTTCTAGTGAGATTTGTCTCAGTAGTACTTTTTGCATTCTGATTCTTATCTTCTTTGGTCATAGTCACTTCACGATGTTGAGATTATTCCATAGGGTTCCTAGATAATACTTCATCTTTGTCTGGGGTAGGTACTTCAGTCTTCTGTGGATCCTTTATTGTTCTCTCAGCTTCGACATCTAGATTGCTAGTGTTAAATCTAATTTCATGTTCTTCAATCAAGTGTGAAATCCTTCTGGTCATGAAATCTTTTAACTCTTGTTTCTTCTGCTTCAAAAATTATTCTTCTTCCTTTCGTCTAGCTTGATCTCTATCAATCCAAGTTTTTCCTAGTAACATGGTAAATGGGGCATTGTCTTCAACGAATTTAATAATCTCAAAATCTTCTTCTGTCGAGGTTCCATTAGCGTTCATAGGTATGCGAGAAAGCTTCCCACATAGGTTTATCAGCTTTCCTCTAAATAGTCCTCCTAATGAAGGGATGATAGCAGGCTTCCCTATGGCTTCCCAAGTTCTTTCTTTCATTATATTCACCTGTGTTTCTTCATCTAGAACACAGTCAATGTCAAAGTCTCCTATTCTTAATTCAATGCATTATTTTTCCTTGAAGATCTCTGATAGTCTGACATGTCGATGGTCATTCAGGGTTTCATTTATTTGCAGAAATACTTTCTCTGATTATTTCTGGGGTTCTTCCATTTCTGGATTTGTCTTAAGGTTTTTTTTATTCAAATTCATTTCTTCCAGCTTAGCAATCATTCTAGGGAAATATAACATTTCATGGTCCATAGATTTACAACAAAGACAACTAGGTATTTCCAAGGGCATTCCTTAGCAAGATGTCTCGGTTTTCTGCAACTATAACATAGGGTTAATCCTCTCTTTCTTTTATATGATCCCCAACCTTTCCGATACTGTGCACTAGGATCATGGTAGCTTACCTTCAAAAAATTATTTCTAGGATCCTACATCCATTTGTTAGTCCAAACATTCTTTCTATGCATAGGTATAACATATCTTTCACTATTCTTATCAGATCTACTCATATCAAGCCTTATTTCATCTATTGATGCCCTAGTTTTCAATCTAGGATAGAACCTATCAAACATACCTATATCCATACTTTAAAAACAAAAATTTCTACTTATCTTACTTCTACAGAGCACAAAGCTTCCAGATCTAAAACTTTTAACTATTCTTACCTTTTATCAGAGCACAGAGTTTGCAGATCTTACCTCCTTTAATCGTAAATTCTCACTTTTAGCTTTCTTAGAGCACAAAAATTTCAGATCTCGCTTCTTTCCTTCAAATCCGACCTCATTTATTCAGATTTGAGCTTCTATCTTCAGCATAGAGCTTTATAATTCGAGTAGGATACTTCAAATTAGGGAACATATCTATGCACAGAGCTTTCACAATCTTAGGTTTAATTTTTTCACAAAGCTTCTTCTTTATCAGTTCCTAACAATCATAGTTTCAGGTCTCTACAACGGAACCATTTGTTGGGATAGGGGCAAACCCAAGGTTCAACACTACAACAACACACCAACAAATCCCTAACTACCGACCCTTTCGACAACACCTGCGAAGAAGATGAAGTCTTACCTGAGGTAGAGGCAGGGGTGGTTGCAAGAATCAGGTCTCTGGAACCTTAGCTGGGACACAGATCTGTGATTGTACTACTTAATAAAGCACTTAGCACCGTCATTTCTTCAATATGCAATCAATATCCACTTCACTGATAAAACAAGGCTTCGCAACATCCACACTAATCTAATGTATTTAAGCACTTAGCATAGGTAAGTAGATCAAATCGAGCAGATTAAGCACTAAGCATGGCCATGTAGATCAGATCTAACATTCTCACATATCATAAGCACAAAGCATAAGTAGATATATCTAAACATATCAAATCACTTAGAAAATAACATGTGAACACATCAAGACAAGGCATAAAGAAGCATAACATAGTATTTACGTGGTTCACCCCCATCCTGGGGCTATGTCCACCAACTCTTCTTCTTTATTGTCTTCATTCAATCAGTTACAAGCATAGAGTCTCAAACCCTTACTCCACACAGGACAAAAGATCTGCACGTTTTCTACATCCTTCTTCCTTGCATTACAACACTAAGCCTTCCACAATCTACTACAAGGACCCGCACTTATATCTGCAAGTCTCTTACAGTCATGCATAAAGCACTTATAGACTCTGCTTGCACTTATCATTCATTCACATCACATAGATGCACCACTACTTATATATAGCCTAAGCATCTATTTATATATACAAAATAGGCCTAAACATGGGTAAACCCATGGGCCGATATCCCAATCCCCTGACATATTCCCACATCCCAAAAAGGACCCAAAAAGGGGCCGAGATACCGTGATCTCCACTTCGTCTTCTGCTCCTCCTTCGACAGGCTGTCGAAGTCCAAAAATAGGTCAACATGACCAAGAATCTCCTAAAACTTGGTCAAGGGCCAACACCAATTGCAATATCAAGAAGAGAGATCAATCACACATAACACCAATGTTTTACCGAGAAAGCATAAAACTAAAAACCCCACTATCATATATTATGTATATATCATGGATCATGAAACAATCTCATACAAAACTATAATTGAAAATATCTCAGTACAATATACAATCGTCTCACACTGTCATACAAAAATTCAGCAAATACATGTGCCAATTCTTTGCCTCTAGACAACTTGCCTCCTTTGTGCAAATCCATGCAATGAAAACCCTTCAAATGAATTCGAATTCCTCTTGCCTAGGATGCACACTGCTCATGGGGACATACATTGTGTGTGTAATTGCATGAGTTCACTTCACTCAAATCACAACTGATAGCCAAATTGTCCCTTTCACCTGTTATCTCAACTAGGCCTTCAGTGGATCTGACATGCATGTAGTTAACAGTGGTAAATCTTCAGTTGCACGTAAGTTCACTGATTCTAAATTAATTAATAATTAATTCACTGAACTCTCACTAGTGTAAGTTCAGTTAGAACTAGCAAAACTGAGCTTAACTCACTTAATTGAGTTAAACTACTTCACAACTCACATAACTACACTTATAACTCTGCTAAAACTTCAAGTCACTTAGTTACAACTCATTCAACTTCCATGGCCCACCAATAAACCTTTGAACTCAAATTTCCTATAGCTAGCTGATTTTCCATTTTAGTTAAATATTTCAACTAATTTCGAGATAATAGATTAATATTTATTGTCCAAATTATTTAAGGGAAAATAAATTAGACACACATTTCTTGTTGACTTTTCAACATCTTTTGTCACATGTTGTCCATTGTATCCTTCTATAGTTTGTGCCAAATATGGTCAAATATACAAAGATAATGATTCAACCCATATAATTTTATAACGATGAAGGTGCAAGGGGATGGAAATTATGAAATGTGAACACTTATGTTGCACTAAAAGTATCACAAACATGTAGTGAATAAGTCTGGATATTTAAAATGCTGGGATAATTTTATGATATTAAGTAAAATTTTCAAATTAATCTTCCTTCTGGATCTTTCTGTAGTTCTATTCTGGCATGGTGGTTGTCAACTACCTCCATCATAGAGATGTTGAGTAGTTAGTGGAAAATTGATAGAAATTGGAATTCATAACTTCTAATAATTTAATTGGTTCATTTGGAGTAATTGGACCTCTAGACAGTAACGACCCTTCCCTATAGCATGAAGCTCTTAAGTTTTAGTGTCTGCATTGACTCATCAGTATATTACTCTAAAATCAGTTTTCCACTTAGTTAGCTATATCAAAATGCCAATGAAAAAATCATGTAGTGAATGATTTCTATTTAAAATACAACCTTACGAATGATTGTTCTAAACAGGTAGGGATATAATACAACATTAATTATTAGAACATTAGTGGAAAAATCTTTTGGAGGTCTAATAATCCTCTTTTGTTTGTTTGTTACAAATTTGATTCAACTTCAACCAACCTAGTAAGCAATAATGAATTATCTCTATGGTTGCAATTGCCGCTGCAACAACAATGTTACATGCTTAATTTAACATAATTGTTGCATATACAATTTTTATCACACAAATCTAGTGTATTTTCTGCATACACGTTAGTTGGAAATATAATCCAAATTAGGTTGTGCATCATTTGTTCCCGCCTCTAGTTATGAGATGAAAGACAACCAACTTTTTGGGTTTGTTTTAGAACATCTTTACTAGTTGAATATTTATTGGTCCATTGGATTTCCCAATTGAATTATTCCTAGGGAAGTTAAAATTGCATGCTTTCTAAATCAGAACTATATTTCAAGCCTCAGTGATCTATAAAGACTTCTTCCTTTTTCCACCGGGGGCAGGGAAAATTTGAAAACAACATATTATCCTTTAAGTTTAGGAGACTTTCTGATTCTTTGTAATCTATTTAATTGTCAACTATAAGATTTGGTGAAACTTAAATGTTTTGTAAATTATAAGGATCTTACATATTTTATGGAAAATGTGGGTGATTTTTCAACAAAAAAAATAATCTGGCTTTTAGCTCGTGGAAATCTTAGAGGTGTTGCAATTTTTAATAAAATTGTCTCGCTAAGTTTTTCTTAGAATGAATTTATTCCCTCATATTGATGTTTTAGTAAGAGGGTATGTTAAATTCCAACACAATTGCTTAGTCTTGGTGTGCACCATTTTATGATCTAGTCAGATTCACCTCTCTATGCAACTCATGCTCAACATTGTATGTTATTTATTATAATCACTTTTTTTTCATTTTGACATGTTTCTATGTTTGTGAGGAAAGTGGAGATTGTTTCGATCAAAACCAAAAGGAATTGATATGGAACATGAGGGAAAACCTACCAAGGAGAGTGCATCACAAACAACACCCTTCATTTGAGGATGCATTCCTAGACTTCCAACATAATTAATTAATAGTTAATAGCATAATTTTAATGCTTGAGTTACAAGCATGAATTATTTTACTATTTCTTCCAAACTTCAAACTACATACATCTTAATTTATTACTTTTTTTTTGAAAAATAATTTAAAATTGAATTATTTTAAAACTATAATTTTTTTTAACCAAGTCAGTACAATGAACATTCAATCTTAAACTATTTAAAAAGATATATATTGTATGTTTTTGTTTTATTACTAATTAAAATCTCCTCTTACTTTTCATGTAGATCTTGCCGATAATATAATTCCTACAATACATGCCATGTATAGTGTGAGGACATGCCTTGGTTCATTAGCACAACATAAGTGGGCTCATTCACACTTTCTTTTTATCACCCAAGCATTAACCACTAGCATTCCAGTGAACACTACTAACACTACTACATAATGCCAATATAACATCAATGCTTATAATCATAATCTAGATATACTGCATAACTTAGCATGGACTACACACTACCTATATGGTTTGTACTTAGGAAGACAATACAACTCTTCCTTAAGCTATCAAAAATAGTCTAAGTGAGGCATTATATATGATTTCAATTAGGCACAATGTTATATTCATGACAACCACTTGTACAGTTAATGAGGCTTCTTTTTTACCCACATTGCACACTTCATATTTTTGTTTCATTTATGGGTACAAAATTATAAGATGGAGGAACCATGCTATCCACATCTACAACAATTATGACACATCACAACCATTTGACGTAGGGTTCCGCATTCCTCTAGCATTGGCATACATAGGCAATAACCAATGGGAAAATACTTTATGAGCACAAAGAAACATTCCTTCCAACATGTTTTATCCCCCTAGTGACTTTGATAAAATTGAGAGGCAAGCGATACACATTAGCACTTCCAACATCTTCTTTAACAATGCAATTTGTTGGTTTACACCAACATGAACATTTATTCTTGGTGTACACCACTTTACAATATGGTTAGATTCACTTCTTTATGTAGCTCCACATTGAGCATTGCATGCTATTTCTTACAATCATTTTCTACTTTTGTATGGGCTTAATGGTTAAGAACATGTGTTTCCACCTAAGAGGTCACAAGTTCAAATCCAGAGGGGGGTAGGGTATGTATACCTCCGTAGACTTTACCAGTCAAATCATTGGGTGGAGGGGGTCCCTTATACCACAAACAAGAAGGTCTCATACACCAATTTGGTATGGCTTGCCCGTGACCTTAAAAATAGATTATTATTATTATTATGTGTTTCCATGTTTGCGAGAATATCCGAGACACTTTCAATCAAAACCGAAACTCAAGGGCACACCTACCAAAGAGACTGAATCACTAACAACACCCCAACACCCTTCATGACCAAGACACACCAAATTGGTGTATGAAACCCCCTTGTTTGTGGGACAAGGAACCCCCAACGATTTGACTGATAAAATCTACAGAGGTATACATACCCTACCCCCCTCTGGATTTGAACTTGTCACCTCTTAGGAGGAAACACATGTTCTTAACCATTAGGCCCACTCAAGCTAAATATTTATTTATAATTACTAATTAAAATCTTTTCAATTACGGAGTATGGGTATGCTTTAGGTGAAGAGGATTTGCCGAGACAAAATATCCTTGGTGTCATCAAACAACCAAGTAAAAAACATTGTAGTATCACACACCCTTAAAAGATGCATAATCACAACAATAAAATTTTAAAAGTGATATTGAAAAGATTTTAATTAGTATATATATATATATATATACCTCCTTTATGAGAACCAACCTTTTGCACCACTCAAATATCCCTTTTAAACCCCTTCCCAAATTAATGAAAATAGCGTATCCATCAAACTTCCCTAGAAGAGGGAGTATTGAGGGCAAGCGTGATGGCGTCACCCGGAAATCGAGACCATTAGGTCCATCAGATCTGTGGGGATGAGGGCACTTCTGTTTGGACTGTCATATCTGTGGGCGATGAGGGGCACTTTATGCAATTTATGCAACTCGGGGCAACGTCAATCGGCAGCTCAGGCCGAGACCGCCACCATCACCAAATATCGCTTCAAAATATATATATATATATATATATATATGGATTTGTATGGCCTATGGCAATGAACTCATATTGGAAGAGTTAGTAATTTGTTGTATTGTAGTTGGCACACAGTTATACAAAGTCGGGAAAGAAGCGGTTGGGTTAGGATCCATTAACAGTAGTAATAGGTGGTCTCGTTGAGTCCTTTAGCCAAAGGAGAATATGGAAGGACTTCTTCACTCCGATACCCATATTAACTTCGCAATTCATGGAGAAGATAGAGAGAGTGAAATAAATATTGAAGGTGGCGGAGTAGAAGCACAAGAAATTGGTGCAGTCAATGATGGAGGGCAGTGGGTGCAATCTGGGGCACCGGCATTTGGCATTGGTGCAGGAAATCATGAACAGATGCCAGCGCTAGCTGCAACACCAGGATTTCCGATTGGCACATTCAATTATAGAGTGTGGCCAGAGAAAACTAACGAAGCACGATTTGGAGTTTTGGTACACAATAATAGAGTGTGGCAGGAGCCAGATGACAAATATATAATATATGATGGTGAGGCACCAGGATTTGGGATTGAGGCGAGCAATGGTGTAGATTGGCGAGGCATGGAGTGTGGCCAGAGCCAGATGAAGAATATATAATAGATTATGTTGGGGCATCAGGATTTGGGATTGAGGCAGGCAATGGTGTAGATTGGCCAAGGCATAGAGTGTGGTCGGAGCCAGATGAAGAATATATAATAGATGATCGTGGGGCACCAGGATTCGGGATTGAGGCAGGAAATGGTGTAGATTGACCAAGGCATGGAGTGTGAGTGAGTGTTTAGATCTCTTTAGATCACTGCTATGGTTACTTCACTTATCCATGTAGATTATATCATGCGTATTTGACCATTTTAGTCTATATTTAATACAATTTTTTCATTCTACTCTATTCTCTTCTCTTTTGCAAGCTTTATGTGTTTGTTTTCTACTCGCTAAGTTCACCATGAAAAATTCACAATGGTAACTATATATATATATATATATATATATATATATATATATATATATATATATATATATATAAGAGGATGATGAATATGTCTAGGAAGGGCAGTTGAAGATGAAAACCATGGAAATAATGCCAGTGTAGTGACATTGGAACCCCATGATATTCCTTGATCATCATTGGAATGTGGTATGCTATGTTAGAGAAAGCTATAGGGATTCCTTGGTTGTAATAATATATAAGTATTTGTACCCTTCCTATGTGAGGAAGTTGATTTGTAAACTACTGTGGATGTTCCACTCGATAGTTTGTCAAAATAGATTTGATAAATAAAACTGAAATATACATATGAAGGTTAAATTCCTTAGATTCCATAATCTTTAGCTACTGATTTTTTTCTTATGCATGAAATAGATAAAATGTGGAAAATAGAAAATAGGGAAATACAATCACACACCATCCACAAAATAACATAAATATTTTCTTTGTGAAACCCTTACGGGAGAAAACCTAGTTAGAAAGTGAGTCTACTCTGCTCTCTTTTCTCTAGTATGGAAATAATGCAAGTACAAAAGGAGAAGGAACTTTCTATGCAGTTGTCGGTGACCTATGATTCCAACATCTCAAATCTCTCCTTTCCTGGATATCGAGGGTTGTTATGAATAGACTCGTTTTCCATGGCTAGGGTTTATGCAACTTCTCTTTAAGCCAATTCTTGGATCTTGCAACTTCCCATAAATACCCAAAAGAAAACCAAATTTGATACCAATATTATCTGTAAATTTCCATGGATATTCCATTGGACATTTCATCACAACAGACATGATAAATAAAACTGAAATCTACACTATGAAGGTTAAATTCCTTAGATTTCAGAATCTTTAATTACTTATTTTCTGCTTAATATGCATGAAATAGGTAAAATGCGGAAAATAAAGAACATGGAAATACATTCACACACTATCTACAAAATAACACAAAGATTTTCTCTAGGAAACCCTTAGGGGAGAAAACCCAGCTAGAAGGTGAGGCTACTCTACTCTCTTTTCTTTGGTATGGAAATAATGCAAGTGCAAAGGATAATGCATTTTCTATGGAGTTACTTCAGACTTGTGGCCTGTTAGGATTCTATAGAAAACTAACCCCCTTTGGTATACTCTCTAATTTCCCACTCCTATTTGTTCGGCTATGCTATGGAACAAAATACAATAACATCGAATGGAACCCCTTCTCCTCCTAGAGGCTCGATATTTAACATAGCCCGCTAGCCATAAATGGTTATCATTTTGACTTCCTCAACCTTCAATTATGATAAGGTTTTGGACCTTTTAGATTACTCTTGAAAATACTCACATGGCTAGCCCCATATGAATGAATAACAGGGGATGATGTGGCATCCTCTTGTTCCATTGTTGTCAACATGATAGGTCAACTTGCAGGAAACATAACTTCTGCATAGGAACTCCGACTGAGGCAATTATTGCACCGTCAGAAAGGTCTTGGTGTGTAGAATACATAATATTTATCTGTATTAAGGTTTATACCATAAAAAAGTGTTGTTTGATTCCTC
This sequence comes from Picea engelmannii, assembly GCA_009831015.1. Taxonomy (NCBI): domain Eukaryota; kingdom Viridiplantae; phylum Streptophyta; class Pinopsida; order Pinales; family Pinaceae; genus Picea; species Picea engelmannii. The sequence goes on from ML777085.1 coordinate 176,477, forward strand.
AAAATGGCTTCAAAATATTTATGACTTAGAAAGTACTTAGATAGATGACAATTAATACAATGATCCAATCTAGATTAGAAGCCTTGGAAACTGATGGATCACTTGAGGGAATGTATAGGAGAGAAGGGGATGCCTAAGCTTGGAGGGTGAGTGATTGCAAGGAAGAGGAGACTTGAATGAATATGTTGTGATAGATTCATGATACATGCTAGCTGGGATCATGAGTGCATTGGGAGTGTATGAGAAAACAATGATCTGGGCTCTATTTGTGGTAGCCATATGGAGTAGATACATATTCATATAGATAAGTATTGTATTGGATTGCATAATTTATCTTGAGTTATTTACATTTCAATTATGAAGTGAAATTCATAGATTGGATTCATATTGATGAGATATTTAATGCATAGAAATGTCTATGATATGTATTCTTACTTTCATGATTGTTGTAGGGATATGATGGAATGCTAAAAGATTGGAGATGTACCAAGGCAATGAAGAGAATGGAATTGCAGGTATAGTTGAAGAGTGATGACATAAACATTGTTGCAGTAATAAAATAATGAGGAAGGTGTTATTCCAAGGGGGAAGGGATGTAATATCCTGGTTTGACCCTCTTGAATATTGTAAGTATTTTATTTTTGCAGTTAATAAAAAATGACCATGGCAAACAAATAAAGATCACTTAAAGGGGATATGATACCACAAGAGGGAAAAAGTGAGGGGGTATAAGGGGGTTTTATGCCTAAAAACTTATACCGTATGTTACCTTAAAACTTCACTCATTTTAAAATCTAAGTTTGCAAATTTAAAAGAGGTTAAGAGGAGTGGAGGAAAGAAATTCTTCAATCTAAGCCACCATTTCCTAAAAATTAGCAAGTTGTCTTCCCTACATTCTTGGCACTAGGAAGAGTTCAATTATGACTCTCTTTCCATCTTTGACTTATGTAATAACAAGAGAAATTTGAATGGGAAAGGGTGCTAATTTTTGGAAGAGGAAAAAAGAGGAAAAAATAGAGTTCTTGTTGAGAAAAGAAGCATTCCATAACATGTGATAGAATGACCATGAAATGAATTCATGAGAGCTCTAGGAAAATACAAGAACCAAGATAATTTTTTATAGAGTTGAGGGACATTATCTTGAACCTTTCCATTCACACACTAAATAACACTAAAGGGAGGATAATTTTAAGGGACTGTTGAGGAGAGAAGGAATGCCTCCTTATGTTGTGTGGGTAGAGACTAACCTGAGTATTATGAATTGCTTATTTTCCTTGGTGGTATCATAGCCCAGATAGGGGGTGGTGTTTATAGAATACTACCTACAATTGAGTGGAAATTGTTCGCTTTGCCAGTTGTCTGGTCTATAATATCCATTCAGATAAGTTCTTCCTCTTTGTTCTGAAAATTCTTTATATCTATTTGTAGTGTCCCCAACGTCGAGCCCCATTGTAAACCATGTTCTGAAAGGAATTGTAATTATGTTTCATAGGCTGGTGAGCCAAGTTTTTAGAAGCTGGAGGCTTATCTGTTTGTTAGGCCAGGGCGCGTGAGTGTTGAAGGCCAGGAGCCTGCTGTTGTATATGGAATTACGCAGAACAATTAATAAAATATAAACACTACCATGTGCAGACCGACCACGATGAATGAGTGAAGGGGGACTAAGCATCCATAGGGTGGGAAAGGAATTAGGGGCTGAAGGTGGGAAAAGGGGATAAGTGTTGAGCCTAGGGGGCTTAAGCCTGGGAATAATATTTTAATATTATCCCAAAAGACATGTGCATTTTATGTTTTATCCTAAGTTTCTGGCAAGGGGAGAACATGCAAGGGAGACGCGTGCTGGTGGAACGTATGCAGTTTCATGGGTGACAAGTGTCAACCCTGACGCATGCAAATAAAATGGCCAGGGTGAGCCGTGAGAAGGGTTCCTCCTCCATTCCACCCGACTACCTGAGCGTGTAGGGAGCGTTGAACAGTAAAATCGACCCAACCACCGCAAGAATACCTTGTGCATTTTTGAGAGTTGAGAACCCCGTATTGTCTTTGATAGTCCGTGCACATCCTCTGTCCGACTGATCAAACCTATGCGTGGAGGATCTGTTCTGAAGTCGAGACCCTGAACCATTCCGCCATTGTTGAACTAGTGGGAAAGCCTGTATTATTTTGAAGAGCCAGTCTCACCCTCCATTCTGAGTCGTGGAGTCTGTGTCAACCCCTGCAGGAGTTACTCATCACGCATTCCTGTGAACCATCACTGTGAGGCCTCGATCCATTGTTGAGACTATTTAAGAGGTCGTGTTATATTTCCAGTTGGCTATGGTAACCACGCAGAGCTGGACTGTGCATCGCTTGATGGCTAGCGTGAGTTGTGACTGAGCTTGTGTGTGATATCTCTCTAGGTGAGGGAGGTGGAGGTTGTTGGAAGAGGTTTCTTCTAGAGAGTGTCCAGCATCAGCTTTAGGCTCTGAGATTTCCTGATCTAGCCTATTGTTGAGAACCAGAGAGGGAGGTTAGCACCGATGGATTGTTCTTGTGAAGGTGTATACTCCCGGGCGGAACAGGCATGTGGGGAATGAGAGTCTGATAGTAGTGGGCATAAGATGGCATCCTGGGAAGAATCCTTCCATATTTTATGTGCTATTTTCCCTGTAACCTCAGCCTAGCCTAGGATTCCTTGCCTTGGGGTGGAGCTTAGTCCCAGCTCGGGGGTGACCCACTGCTGAGCTGATGAGAAGTGTGGTCTAACGCTAGGAGGTTCGTGGAAGGCCAACACTTGGTTGGTGGATTCTACCACTGTTAAAAGATAAGTATCCGATTATGCCTTAATCATGTTTTGCAGGATTGTGTTGCTTATGTTATCATGATTTCCGCTGTGTATATGAATTATTATGAAACGCTATGGATTGTTAATTATAACAGTAGATAATATGTTTACTCTGAGCTTAAATGTGTTTAATTGTTGAAAACATATGGATCATATAATACCTATACGAATCATGTATAGGGTGGTGTTATAGTCTTCTCTTAATAGTAATTAAGACATGGTAGCTAAAAGGGTATGCTACAGTTTGGTATTAGAGCTTAGGTTTCGACACTGAGCCTAGATGGGCCAGTGGAGCGGTCTTTGTACCGAGAATGTGAAGGGAAATTGGGTCTGGAAGGCTAAGTTTGGACCCTAGTTTGTTCCAAAGTGTCAAGGAGTTACCTGACGAGTTTTAAGCTCAGGAGCATAGCGGTGTTATGAAACCGCAGCTAGTGTGGTATAAGTCCACAGGGAGAGAGGACTCCACACCAGAAGTGTAAGAGCTTTAGGATCTATTTGGGAGGGAATGTGAACCCTCGTGACCTTTCGATATGGAAAGTGTGCATGGGGTTTAAAGCCCTTTGGAATTGCATAGGAGTGTGGAAATCACGATACGCGAAATCCCAAATTAGTTAGGAACCATCTGAGCCATCAGATCTCGGCTGGAAAACCAGACAGTCATTGGATCTGTCAGGAGATATTCGAGGGTTAAAACCCCAGTGAATAGGGGCAAAAGCAATGAAATAGATCTAGACTCTCCGAACGACAGAGGCCACATTTCATGAGATTTTCCATTTCGGGAAATCGAGAATTGCGATATTGGGAGTCCTGGTAACAAGGGATCGAGACTTTCCATGGTGGAAACCCCGGAGCAGTCATGGATCGTCCGATTTGAGAAGGTCACGTATCGAGAGATTACTCGTTTCGGGAAATCGGGGATCGGGGATGTGGGAGTTCCGTTGACAAGAACTCGGGCTCTCGCCTTGATAAATATCGACCCATAATGTCGAGACGTTAGCATGTGGCTAAGTCCCGATGAACGGACGAGATTCCTTCGGGCAATATCAGGGTCTGTAATGACCGTTAGATGTGAGGAAGAGATGTTGGCTTTAATCCGGGGTGCGAATGTGCATTAAGGTAAGTAACGAGCAGATCTAGACGACCAAAGTCCACCCGTCCAGATCTACGGCTGAGGTTTCATTCTAGAGCCCCCTTGTTGTTCTACCTTTAGCG
>ML777085.1:180538-239735 GCA_009831015.1 Picea engelmannii
TTGAGATTAATTCACCTTGATCAATGGTGCTTAGGTGAATTTTGGAGCCCCCTTGCCATTCTTCCTTTAATGGGGGGGGCAGAGGGGGGGGGTCCAGAATAGTGTGGCATGTGAAATGGGGCCCCCTCTTGTCCTGTTGACTATCGTGTCGTATTTCCACTCTGCCACTTGTACTCCACTTAACCGTGTGATGGGGCCTTTTCTCATTGGTTGTTCTCCAGCCCTGTAGGGATTTGTCCCTATTGGCCGGTCACTAGCCCTGTCGGGGTACGACAGTTGCAAAGTCAAACAATTCGACATCAATGTAGCGCTGAACCACGAAATACAAAGAGGCACTGCATTTATTTGAACCATGATCATGACCCGCGATCACATGGGAACAGAGAGAGAGAGAGAAAGAGATATCTTTTGCTAGGCCTCCATCGGTAATTTGGGGTTTCTGATTCTGCAAAAATCAATGGAAAAGTTGATTGAGGTAGTGGGAATGATTGAGGAAGAAATTGACGTTTTTGGAGATGGGAGGTGAGAAGAGGTGAACAGCTTCGAAACCCGAAATCTCAAAACAATCTACACCGTGGATCATGGGAGAAGAACTTGACCGCTGGATCAAGTAATTTAGTATACAGTGAATTCACGATTTCGGAAAATGGAAGTTCAAGATGCGTGGATGCACGAACTTCTGACACCCGAAACCCCGAAACGCCGAAGGGATCTATGTCACAGATCTGTGAAAGATCTGACCGTTGGATTTTTCTAGGAATGGATGTGGACACATGGATATGTACCACGTGCTAGTGGGTCGAGAAGAGAAGTGAGAAAGGTGGGACCCGATGACATCGTTAAAAGCGACGTGGACCCTCATGAACGTACCACATGCCACCGTAGTTGTGGGTAACCATTGTGGTATGTGGGCCTGGAGGGTAGAGTAAGTCAGAATTTTGGAAGTTAGGGGTTGGAAAGGAAAGCAAGTTTGAAAGAATTGTGGGCCAAAACCCCGAAACCCGAAGTCCCGAAATCCCGAAGTGCCGAAAATGAAAGTTTCGAAAACACAAAAATTGTAGAACCGAATGAGAGCTCGAAAAACTTATTTGAATCAAAATGTCTTTCGTTCTTGTTCGTATTGTCTTATAAATGTTATGGATTGTTCTGAAGGAGTAATGGCCTCACAAAATTCGAATTTAATTGCACAGTGCATGTGCATAGTTCAACGAAGGTCAGGACTCTAGTTAACCAACGCTGAGTATGGAGTGGGAAAAGGTGCAGATTACCCCCGAAACAAAAGACGAACATGAAGGGAAGGAATCCAACCTAGAAATCGAAGGATTGAACTCCAATGGGCATGGAAAAGAGAAGGATAAGGAAGGACACATAATGAAAATTATTGAAGGATTGCAAAAAGAGGCCAAGGCTCGCCGAGATGATAGCCGAAAGCTCATGAAAGTCAGGGATCGACAGGGCGAATTAAACTTAAAATTTTTGAAGAGCTTGGAAAGAATAGAGAAGAAACTCGAGAAGGGAAGAGACTCAAGTATGACGGAGAGTCGCATAACCCATGGGAGAAGAAGTAGGTCGAGGAGTGGTAGCCGACATCTTAGTCACTCCCAAAGACATTCTGACAGGAAGACACACAATAGTTCAAGTCCGTCCCCTACCAGAAAACATAAAAAATCTGGAAAGGAGGAATTGAAAGGAGAGATGAACAAGATTAAGCCTCCAACATTCGATGGATAACATAAGAAGGAGGAAGATGCCGAGACATGGTTGCTTGGCATGAAGAAATACGTCCAACTGCAGAATTATTCCACCCATGCAGAAGGAAGAATTGCGATGTACCAATTGAAAGGAAAAGCATCCATGTGGTGGGATTAGTTTGTGCAGGTGCAACACATCAAAGAGAAAGAGGTCACGTGGAAGGAATTTAAGAGGTATTTTGAGAAGAAATACCTGACTAAAAGATACTATGATAAAAAGATGAAGGAGTTCTTCGAACTCAAGCTAGGCAACATGACTATTGATGAGTATGAACAAAGTTTCCTAGAACTACTGAAGTATGTTCCATTCATCCAAGATGAGGCTGTCAAGATTCAGAGATATATGAGTGGATTGCCACCTTCCATGAGTGACAAGATTTAATATGACGATCCTAAGACCATGGAAGAAACCATAAGAAAGGTGAAATTTTTGTATGAACAGTAAGGAGAAAGGCCCATCCTTCAGAAGGTTTGGAATGATCACATGAAGTTTAAGAAGGAATAGAGGCAGAAGGGAAACAGGCCTTCCTTTTTCAGAAATAGTCTTCAGGGACAGCCATCTGTTAGAGAGCCGATAATGAATGAAGAGGGAGCACAAAGACAGAGACAGATGCCCATTCAGTGTTGGGGCTGTCAAGGAAACCACAAGTACAGAGATTGTCCCCATAAAATGGTAAAGAGAGAACTGCACATACTATTCAGCAAGTTGAAACAGTGGGGAATATGGGCAACAAAATGCCAAGGATCTACGCAGCCCTGGACAACAAGCAAGCCGAATTTCAATCACACATGATTGAAGTGGAAGGTACGATCAACAACCAACCACTTGTTATTTTATTTGATTCAGGAGCTAGCCATAGTTATGTAGATCCTAGAGTGGTGGAAAGTTTGCATATAACAAGAAGAAAACATGAAAAGTCTTGGTTAGTGCAGTTGGCCACAGGGACCAAGAGGAAGGTCACTGAATTGGTTAAGTCTTGTTCAGTGGACATGAAAGGAATGAGCACTAAGGCTGAATTGAACATTTTTCCTTTAGGCTCATACGATTGCTTAATTGGGATGGACTAGTTATACCAGCACCATGCCCTTCTGGATTGCCATAACAAGAGGTTTACCTGCGTGAACGAAGAGGGAAATCCGGTAACAGTCTAAGGAATTCTCAGAGCCATGGCTTTTAGGGAAATCTCAACCATGCAGCTGAAGAAATGTTACCGGAAAGGCTGTCAATTATTTGCAGCTCGAGTGGAAGAAGCATCCCGAGATGAATTCTCGAATCTGGAAGACCACAAAGTACTCAAAGAATTCAAGGACATATTTTAGGAGGTACCCAGACTACCTTCGAAGAGGGACATCGATTTATCTATAAATGTGATGCTTGGAGAAACTTCAGTTTCGAAGGCTCCTTATAGAATGAGTACACCAGAGCTGAAGGAGTTGCAATTGCAACTCGAAGAGATACTAAAGAAAGGTTACATTCTCCCCAGTGTGTCATCGTGGGGAGCCCCGATCCTATTCTTGAAGAAGAAAGATGGGACATTGAGGCTGTGCATTGATTTTCGGCAGTTGAATAAGGTCACTGTCAAGAAAAAGTATCCTCTACCAAGGATTGGTGATCTTTTTGATCAGTTCAAGGGTGCGAAAATATTTTCGAAAATAGATCTCCGATCAGGATATCACCAAGTGAGAATAAAGGATGAGGACATCAGCATGACCGCCTTTAGAACAAGGTACGGTTATTATGAGTTCACGGTGGTGCCTTTTGGGCTGTCTAACGCGCCTGTTGTTTTCATGTGCTTAATGAATGGAGTGTTCATAAATTATTTGGACAAGTTTTTCATAGTCTTCCTGGATGATGTCTTGGTGTATTCCAAGATAGAGGAAGAACATGAGCAACACCTGAGAATGGTGTTGCAGGTGTTGAGAGAACACCAGCTGTACGCAAAACTGAGCAAGTTCTCTTTTTATCAAAGGCAGATCCATTACTTGGGGCACATTATATCAAAGGAAGGGATCGATGTGGATCCTGAGAAGATACATGCCATTCAAGAATAGCCAACGCCAAGGAATGTGGCAGAAATTAGATCTTTTATGGGTATGGCGGGCTACTATAGGAGGTTCATAGCCGGATTCTCAAAGATAGCTCATTCTATCACTTCCTTGCAAAGGAAGGAGAAGAAGTTCCAGTGGATTGAAGAATGTGAGAGCAGCTTCCAGCGATTGAAGTAGCTGCTAACTAGTGCTCCAATCCTGAAGATTGCAGATCCAAACAAGGATTACGTAGTGTGCATAGATGCATGTAAGGAGGGGCTAGGAGGAGTTCTAAGCCAAGAGGGATTTGTAGTTTGTTATGAATCCTGAAAATTGAAGGAACATGAGAAGAATGATGCCACTCATGATTTAGAGCTGGCAGCAATTGTCCACGCCTTGAGGAAATGGAGACATTACCTCACGGACAAGAGATTCGAGTTGAGAACAAACCATAACAGTCTGAAGAATTTATTTGATCAACCGATCTTAAATGCCAGGAAAATCAGATGGCTGGACTTTCTGTGCGAATATGACTTTGATATCAAGCATATCAAAGGGAAAGAAAATAAGGTGGTTGATGCACTCAGCAGAAAAGAACACAAATTACATGATACAACCATTAGCATGTACAGAACTGAGATTAAAGACAGAATTTTGGAAGTTTCCAATGTTCATTTGCAGTACAAAGGTCTTGTAGCAAAGCTACAACAACATGAGAGACCAAGAACCAATGAAAGTTACACCTTGGGAGCTGATGGTTTACTTCTGTATAAAAACAGAGTATATGTACCCAATGTCCGAGAATTGAAGATGGCAATTCTAAAGGAGATGCATAATGTGACTTATGCTGGATATCTTGGATATCAGAAGACTGTGGCAGTAGTCAAATGCCATTATTTTTGGCCGGGTTTGAAGAAAGAAATCATTGAATACATCGCCAGATGTATGGAGTGCCAAAAGGTTAAGGCTGAGCACAGGCACCCAACAGGGTTGCTGCAACCTTTACCCATTCCTGAGTGGAAATGGGACGTGGTAACAATGGATTTTATCACCAGACTACCTAGAACAAGAAAGCAACATGATTCAATCATGGTGGCGGTGGACAAGCTTACTAAAGTTTCCCATTTTATTCCACTGAAAACCACCCACAGAGCAGCTGATGTTGTTGATATCTTTTTAAAAGAAGTTGCACGCTTGCATGGAATTCCTAAGACAATTGTGTCTGATAGCGACCCGAAATTCACCTTGAATTTATGGAGAGGATTGTTTAAGGGATTCAGAACAAATCTAAACTTTAACACAGTGTATCATCCCGAGTCTGATAGACAGACGGAGAGAGTGAACAGAGTAATAGAAGACATGCTGAGAATGTATGTGATGGATAAACCATCAAGGTGGGAAGACTACTTGCATTTGGTAGAATTCACCTACAATAATGGGTATCATGCATCATTGAAGATGATCCTGTTCGAAGAACTTTATGGAAGAAAGTGCAACACTCCAGTGAGATGGGATAATCCAGCTGACAGAGCAGTAGTTGGGCCTGAGCTGCTCAAAGAGATGGAAGATCAAATGATAAAAATTAAACATAATCTAAAAGTTGCCTGGGACAAGCAAAAACATTATGCTGATAATAACAGAACCCATAGAGAATTCAAAGTGGGTGACCATGTTTTCCTGAAAGTGAAAACTAACAGGAGTTCCCTAAAGCTGGGAAGTTGCGCCAAGTTGGCAACAAGATTTTGTGGGCCATTTGAGATCGTGGAAAGGATTGGGCCGGTTGCATACATGCTTGCATTACCTGCATCTATGACTGTATATAATGTGTTTCATGTTTCACTGCTTAAGAAATATGTACCTGATGCTAATCATGTTATCGATTGGAATGTGATTCTTGTGGAACCAGAAGGTGTCTTGCAAGTGCATCCTGTGTGCATATTGGACAGGAAAAGAAAACAACTCCGGAATCGAGCTATAGAGCTTGTAAAGGTCCAATGGACCTGGTACGGTCCTGAGGACGTGACATGGGAGCATGCAGATGTTATGCGGGCATAGTACTTGCATCTTTTTGAAAATTTTTGGAAATCTTGCAGATGTTGTGTAAAGTTTCACTGAGGACAGTGCAAAAATAAGGGGAGGGGGATTGTAGTCTCCCCAAGGCCGAGCCCCATTGTAAAACATGTTCTGAAAGGAATTGTAATTATGTTTCATAGGCTGGTGAGCCAAGTTTTTATAAGCTGGAGGCTTATGTGTTTGTTAGGCCAAGGAGCCTGAGTGTTGAAGTCTAGGAGCCTATTGTTGTATATGGAATCACGCAGAACAATTAATAAAATATAAACGCCGCCATGTGCAGACCAACCACAATGAATGAGTGAAGGGGGACCAAGAATCCATAGTGTGGGCAAGGAATTAGGGGCTGAAGGTGGGCAAAGGGGATAAGTGTTGTTAATGTTTATGCCATTATTATAGTTCTTTGCATTTCATTAGATAAGATCATAATAAGAACAAGATCACTGAGAAATACACATCCACAAGAGACACAACATTTATCCTGGAAAACCCTCTAGGGAAATAAAACCCAACAAAAACTTCCATATCATAAATATCTTATACAAATTTCAAGAGATGACTCAAACCAATACAAAAAGTCCTCCCCAAGAGATGCGCCACCCTTCTTCTCCTCTCTACAACTTGTAAATGCAGCTTGCCTCATAAGAGAATGAGCAAGTGAAGTGTGTGTAAGAAGTGAGGTGATAGCCTCTTATTTATATCAATATGACACGTGTGAAGAGTCACCATTGGTAGGTATGACCTCTCAGTCTGGGTGGGTAAACCCACTTTTAATTAATTTTGGCCCTTTCATTATAACTACTGGGGCCGACTTCTTATTCTGTACTTTGTAATTGTCCGATGACCAATCCACAAAAGGGGATTTGGTCCTTATACAATTACCGACTTGATTAATCCTCAATGGGGATTAATCTAATAACAATAATAATAATAATGACATGATTAATCCACAATGGGGATTTAATCCAATAATAATAATAACATGATTAATCCACAATGGGGATTTAATCCAATAACAAGATAATAATAAGAATGCTCTTCGCAGTTACATTATTTCAAAAATCCCCCTTAACAAGAAGGGTATTCTTCATTAGCATCAGGCGAGAGAGGTCTGCATCATCAGTGGCATCTGGAGGACAGTATCGTCAATATCATCTTGAACAATTGTCTAGCACATTTACGAGTCATAGGAAGTTTTCTTCATCAACAACATCATCATTCTCAAAAGAATGCTATCATCATCTACATCAAACATGTATCAGTAAAAATGATACCTCAATACATCACTATGTTGTCACATCACAGTAATACACTAGCTCAATGTCACAACGGTTAAGCTGGTAGCTCAGTGTCAGTCACATCTTTCTTTATGTCTAACAACTAGGTCAAAAGAAAGTAATATCATCATATCACTTTACATGTAACAACTAGGTGAGAAGCGAGGAATCACAACATCATGCTTTGCATCTAACAACTAGGTCAGAAGCATGACTCATCTTGCTTTACGTCTAACAACAAGGTCAGAAGCAAGGAACACATCAACATCTCTCTTTACGTATAACAACGAGGTCAGAAGCGAGGAATCATCGATGTTATGCTTTACGTCTAACAACTAGGTTAGAAGCATAAATCATCTTGATTTACATCTAACAACAAGGTCAGAAGAAATGATCACACAACGTCATGCTTTATGTCTAACAACGAGGTCATACGCAAGGATCACACGGCATCATGCTTTATGTCTAACAACGAGGTCATAAGCATGACTCATCTTGCTTTACGTCTAACAGCGAGGTCAGAAGCAAGGAATACATCTACTCCCCCTTTCAGGGAAGGTCCTTTCAAACAATACCAAGCTTATCTCGAAATTGTTCAAACTTTACACGAGATAGAGGCTTAGTCATCACATCAAAAACCTGTTCATCTGTGCTAATGTACTGGAGCTTCAAGGCTCCTCTCTGTACCATGTCGTGGATGAAGTGATAGCAGATCTCTATGTTCTTCGACTTGTCGTGGAACACATGATTCTATGTCATTTTAATGCAGCTTTGATTCTCACATAGAATCATGGTTTCTCTCATCTCCAAATCAAATAGGCATGTCAGCAACTTTCGAAGCCATATAGCTCCGCAACTAGTAGAACATGCGGCAATGTACTCTGCTTCCGCTGTGCTGAGGGAAATACTAGATTGCTTCCTACTCTTCTATGAGATCATAGCTGATCCAAAACTAAAACATCATCTGGAAGTGCTTTTTCTGTCAGCAACGCTTCCTTCCCAATCTTCATCAGTATATCCACTCAGTGTGAAGTCATGATCTCCATCATAGCTGAGACCATAATCCATTGTACCTTTATGGTACCTCATCACATGTTTTGCAACCACTAAATGAACACGTCTGGGCTCCACCAAAAACCGACTCAAGGTGTTCAATAAAAAACAAATGTCTGGTCTAGTGTTCATCAGGTACATCAACGATCCAATAATCTATTTCTACAGAGTGACATCTATCAAATCTGATGAAGTATTGACCAACAGCTTCATCTTTGCTTCCATGGGTGTATTCATGGACTTGCATTAGAGCATGTTGAATCTCTTCAAGATTTCGACTGTGTACTTCCCCTGGTTAAGGAAGATTCTTTCCAGACTCTGCCATACCTCAAGTCCTAAGAAGTAATGCATTAGGCCAAGGTATTTCATTTCAAATTCAACAGAAAGTCTCTGTTTACATTCAGCAATGAGCTTTTCTTCTCCAGTTAAGAATAAGTCATCCACATATAGTAATAGTACTACTAGTTCATTCTCCATGATCTTGAAGTAGAGATTTGAATTTGCTTTACTCTTGGTAAAGCCTAAGCTCGTGAAGAAACTGTCTATACGGCCATACCAAACTCTGGGAGCTTGCTTCAATCCGTATAAGGATTTCTTCAATCAACAGACATGAGACTTCCTATCTTCAACCTCAAATCGTTGGGTTTGCTCTATATGCACTTCCTCTTCAATGATACCATTCAGAAAAGTTGTCTTTACATCCATCTGGTGCAACTTCCATTTCATCTTGGAAGCAAGAGCTATAATGGTTCTGATCGAAGTGTATCTGGCCACATGAGCGAATGTCTCTTCATAGTCGATTCCTTCCTTCTGGGAAAAGCCACGAGCGACAAGTCTTGCTTTGTATTTCTCAATACTTCCATCAACAACATGTTTTATCTTGAAGAGCCATTTTGATGATACCACATCCTTACCTTTTGGTCTGGGAACAATTTCCCATACATCATTCTTTATTATGGATTGGTATTCCTCTGTCATGGCATCGGCCCATTCCTTCTTCTGGATGGCTTCTTCAAAACATGTAGGTTCCTCATCAAGTAGATTGCACATCAAAGCCGTGTAGCTGGAGAATGGCTTTTGTTTCTTTACCTGTCTTGTGGCTCCTTCTGGAACACCATACTTCTCTCCATCTTGAATAAGCTCTCTTGCCCAAGCAGGATTTCTTTTATGGGAGAAGGTCATTTGAGGAGGTTCTTGAGCTTCTGTTATATCATGATCTTCAAGAGTCTCCTCATCAGGGGAAGCTATGACTTCCCTTACAGGTTCTGCAGCTCTGGGAACTTCCCTCACGGATTCTGTCGTTCTGGGATTTACAGGTTCCTCTTCACATACCTCTTCAAGCCGACATCTTCTCGATTTCTTAAGTGCATCTTCTTCATCAAAGGTCACGTCCCTGCTGATCTCAATATGGAAGTGACTAGGTATGTATATTCTGAAGGCCTTGGATACCTCACAGTATCCCACAAATATTCCCTTCTATCCGGAGGGCTCCAATTTGTTTCTTTTCTCTTTCGGTATATGAATAAACACTGGACGACCAAATATTTTGAGATGGTTTATCTCTGGCTTCTTTTCGGTGAAAATTTCTTCTGGGGTCTTGAACCCAAGTGCACTATGGGATAGTCTATTCTGCACATAAACATCTACCATAGCTACTTCTGCCCATAAGCACATAGGAAAATCTTGATCGTGAATCATGGTCTTCACAGCTTCCATAATCGTTATGTTCTTCCTTTTAGCAACACCGTTTTGTTGGGGATTGTAGGGAGTAGTTATTTCCCTCTTGATCCTGACATCTCTGCAAAAGCTTACGAACTCCTTCGAGGTATATTCTCCTCCATTATCTGACCTAAGTATCTTAATCTTTCTTTCAGAAAGATTCTCTATCAAGGATTTGAATTCCTTGAATTTACTGAATACTTCATCTTTAGATTTTAAGAAATATATCCAGGTCTTACAAGAATAATCATCAATAAATGATACATAGTATACATACCCACTAATGGAGGATGATGGCATTGGGCCACACACGTCTGAATGGATGAGTTCCGATACTCCTTCTTCTTTGTTGTCCCTCTTTGGAAAGGGGTTCTTGATGTTCTTCCCTTGTGCACATCCATTGCATATGCCTTCCTGATCAACCTTGAGTTCTGGTAAACCTGTGATAGCTTTGCATATGTATGGTAGCGCCTTGTAGTTGATGTGGGACAATCTTCTATGCAAAAGTTCGCATGAGTTTTCGATGGCATGGGTCATAGCACTTTCTAGGTGACCCTTCAGCTTGTATAAACCATTTTCTTCACTTCCGATGACAATTGATTCATTTAGGGTTTCTCCCTTAGCCCACATAAGAATTTCTCCATCTATGAGGGAAACTCTATAGCCTTTCTTGTCTAAAGTTGATATGGAGAGTAAGTTCTTCTTTAGGCCCGGTACATAGAGTACGTCCTTCATTGTTATTGAGTTTTATGAATCAAGCTTGTAGTTTGATTCTCCTATTCCCTTGATGGGATATTGATAATCATCTCCAAGAGCTACTTTCTGAGAAAACTTATTTTCTGAAATACAAGAGAGAGTATTCTTCTTACCCGTCATATTCTTTTATGCACCGCTATCAATGAGTCATGTGTCTTCTCCAGGTGATACAGATCCTGATAGAGCTGAGATTAAGACATGGTCCTTAATCATATTCATAGGTGGTTCTTCATCTTGGGCAATATGAGTATGTTGTATTTTGTGCTTCCTCTTGTACTCTTCTCTTCTGACTGGACAATTGTTCACCTTGTGTCCCATCTTATCACAATGATAGCATTGTATTGATGAGAGATCTCGTCCCTTGCGTTGTCCTTTCTTCTGAAAATTTCTTGAATGAGATTCTTGATTGTTGAACTTGTTTGATGGTTGCGATTCTCTATGAGATTCCCTTTTGAAGTAGGGTTTCTTCCTTCTTCCTTTTGTATGAGTAGCTAGGGCTTGAACATCGTCCCTTTATAGTAGTGCTTCACGGTTGACTACCCTCGTCTCTTCTTGGGTGAATTCTTCCCATAGACTTTCAAACTGTAGTTTCTCCTTTCTACTGCATACTGATTGGATGAAGGCATCCCAAGGTCTTGAGAGACCATTTAGGGCAGTCATTACAAATTCATATTTGTCAATGGTGTCTCCAATCGCTTTCAACTGTTCTTTTATCTCAGAAATTCGGGAGAATTATTCTTGAATCATTTCTCCTTTCTGCATCTTGATATTCTTCAACTGAGTTTTGAGATTCATCTTTTGATTGATGTTCTTTCCTTCATATAGTTTTCTTAGAGCATAAAACATTTCCTTCGAAGTTTTCTTTGACGATACATATGAGATCAGGTGGTCCTTGATTGAATCTGTAATGATTCTCTGAGCCCTGATTGAGTCCTTCTGATGCTTCGCTTTCTCTACAACATCTTCAGGTTCCTCCACTTCTTCTTTGATAAATCTTGATAGGTCATTCTCTGCAAGGATCAGAGCGATCCTATACTTCTAGGCACGGAAGTTGTCTATGCCTTCTAATTTCTCAACAAGCTTTGTGCTTGCAGACATCTTGTACTTTTGGCAACGAAAATAACCAAAAATTGAAAATGCTCAAAATCAAATTTTGATCTTACCAGGAGGTGTGCTTGGCTGAGGCGAGTAGCCTGGTGTCTTCAGATTTCAGAAAATCCAAATTTTACCCCGTCAAATCTGATCTACAGATTTTTGGACTGGTGCTTCTAGTACTTCTGGTACTCTGATACTTCTGGTACTTCTGGTACTGGTTTTCTGGTACTTCTGGTACTTTTGTGAAGCTAGGGTTTCACTTTTCGGGAGATCCAACCACTGAAAAGGTGCACTCTAGGTGTCAAATTGATCCTTGGGGGAGGGCGCAACTTTCTAGGGTGACAGGGAGCTGAAAATACTCACTTTTTCAAAACCCTAATTTTGGGGTACGGTAACAGTGACGTTTTTCCTCTTGCAGATTGTGCTTCCTTCAGGTTGGCTCTGATACCATGTTAATTTTTATGCCATTATTATAGTTCTTTGCAGTTCATTAGATAAGAACATAATAAGAACAAGATCACTGAGAAATACACATCCACAAGAGACACAACATTTATCCTCGGAAACCCTCTAGGGGAAGAAAACCCAACAAAAACTTCCTTATCATAAATAGCTTATACAAAGTTCAAGAGATGACTCAAACCAATACAGAAAGTACTCCCCAAGAGATGCTCCACCCTTCTTCTCCTCTCTCCAACTTGTGAATGCAACTTGCCTCGTAAGAGAATGAGCAAGTGAAGTGTGTGTAAGAAGTGAGGCGCTAGCCTCTTATTCATATCAATCTGACACGTGTGAAGAGTCACCATCTGGCAGGGCCGACCTCTCACTCTGGGTGGGTAAACCCACCTTTAATTAATTATGGCTCTTTCATTATAACTGCTAGGGCCGACTTCTTATTATGCACTTTGTAATTGTCCGATGACCAATCCACAAAAGGGGATTTGGGCCTTATACAATTACTGACTTGATTAATCCTCAATGGGGATTAATCTAATAACAATAATAATAATAATGACATGATTAATCCACAATAGGGATTTAATCCAATAATAATAATAACATGATTAATCCACAATGGGGATTTAATCCAATAATAATAATAACATGGTTAATCCACAATGGGGATTTAATCCAATAACAAGATAATAATAAGAATTCTCTTTGCAGTTACATTATTTCAACAAGTGTTGAGCCTAGGGGGCTTAAGCTTGGGAATAATATTTTAATATTATCCCAAAAGACATGTGCATTTTATGTTTTATCCTAAGTTTTCGGCAAGGGGAGAACATGCAAGGGAGATGCGTGCCGGTGGAACGCATGCAGTTTCATGGGTGACAAGTGTCAACCCTGATGCATGCGAATAAAACGGCCAGGGTGAGCCGTGAGAAGGGTTCCTCCTCCATTCCACCCAACTACCTGAGCGTGTAGGGAGCGTTGAACAGTACGACCGACCCAACCACCACAAGAATACCTCGTGCATTTCAAAGAGTCTAGAACCTCGTATTGTCTTTGATAGTCCGTGCACATCCTTTGTCCGACTGATCGAACCTATGCGTGGAGGTTCTGTTCCGAAGCCGAGACCCTGAACCATTCCACCATTGTTGAACTAGTGGGAAAGCCTGTGTTATTCTGGAGAGATGGTCTCACCCTCTGTTCTGAGTCGTGGAGTCTGTGTCAACCCCTGCAGGAGATACTCATCACGCATTCCTGTGAACCATCACTGTGAGGCCTCGAGCCATTGTTGATCCTGTTTGAGAGGCCGTGTTGTATTTCCAGTTGTCTATGGTAACCACGCAGAGCTGGACTGTGAGTGGCTTGATGGCCAACACAAGTTTTGACTGAGCCTGTGTGTGATCTCTCTCTAGGTGAGGGAGGTAGATGTTGTTGGAAGAGGTTTCTTCCAGAGAGTGTCCAGTACCATCTTTAGGCTCTGAGACTTCCTGATCTGACCTATTGCCGAGACCCAGAGAGGGAGGTTAGCACCGATGGATTGTTCTTGTGAAGGTGTATACTCCAGGGTGGAACAAGCATGTGGGGAATGAGATTCTGATAGTAGTGGGCGTAAGATGGCATCCTGGGAAGAATCCTTCCAGATTTTATGTGTTATTTTCCCTGTAACCCAGCCTAGCCTAGGATTCTTTGCCTTGGGGTGGAGCTTAGTCCCAGCTCAGGGGTGACCCACTGTTGAGCTGATGAGCAGTGTGGTCTAACGCTGGGAGGTTTGTGGAAGGCCCACACTTGGTTGGTGGATTTTTAATTCTTCTTTTTATATTAGCTTATATGAGGTTTTCTATGCAATTTGGTTCAATCAACATTTGTTTGATTCACCTTTGTTATGGATAGGTTGATCATTGGTTGCATCTTGTTGAATTACTAACATTTTACCTATTAGTTACTTCTTTGTAGTCTTTGTGGTTATACTCTATACATAACATCCAAAACCCTGTAATATTAACCTTGAATGAAAACTAGTAAGGCTATTTGTTTTATTTTTACTATCTTTATTTTGTATCGCCAACCGGCTACACTATTTCTTCTTCTTAATGGCATAAGATAAGAAATTTGCATAACCAATGTAGGGTTTGTAATATGGATTGGAGTTGTATGCATTTGACTTCAGTAGCTTCATAGTATATTTTCCCAAAGATTATAGTAGTTGTATTCTATACTTGTCTCCACACTGTGTATACACACCTCTCATCCAACAACCATGGATTCCTATATTTTTGGTGTAATAGGTCTCAGTTAACATAGAATCATTTCAAATTATATCCTTGCATATGTACTATGATGCATGAATGACCATTTAAGTTATACCTTGAGTTAACATGTGGTATGTTTCAACTACTTGACTTAATTCAACACTAGATAAGGGTAATGCCAAATTTTTTAGTTTTCATCTCTATACATCTATGCTAGTTGTTGTATTTATAGTTGTATCTATTACCTCAATTTCTTTCAAGGTTCCTAGGTTATGTCTACTTTCTTCTGATGTTTTTGTCACATGTTGTCCATTCTATCCTTCTATAGTTTGTGCCAAATATGGTCAAATATACAAAGATAAATATTCAACCCATATAATTTTATAATTAGGAAGGTGGAAGGAGATGAAAATTATGAAATGTGAACACTTATCTTGCACTAAAAGTATCACAAACATGTAGTGAATAAGTGTGGATATTTAAGATGCTGGGATTCTTTTATGATATTAAGTAGATTTTTCAAATTAATCTTCCTTGTGGATCTTTCCATAGTTCTATTCTTGCATGGTGGTTGTGAGCTACCTCCATCATAGAGATGTTGAGTAGTTAATGGAAAATTGATATAAATTGGAATTCATAACTTCTAATAATTTAATTGGTTCATTTGGAGCAATTGGACCCCTACACAGTAACAACCCTTCCCTGTAGCATGAAGCTCTTAAGTTAAAGTGTCTGCATTGGCTCATCGGGATATTTCTCTAAAATCAGTTTTCCACTTAGTTAGCTATATCAAAATGCCAATGAAAAAATCATGGAGTGAATGCTTTCTATTTCAAATACAACCTTACGAACGATTGTTCTAAACAGGTAGGGATATAATACAACATTATTTCTTAGAACATTAGTGAAAATTTCTTTTGGAGGTCAAATAATCCTCTTTTGTTTGTTTGTTACAAATTTGATTCAACTTCAACCAACTTGGTAAGCAATATTGAATTATCTCTATGGCTGCAACTGCAACTGCAACAACATTGTTACATGCTTAATTTAACAAAATTGTTGCAAATACAATTTTTATCACATAAATCTAGTGTATTTTCTGCATACACGTTAGTTGGAAATATAATCCAAATTAGGTTTTGCATCATTTGTTCCCTTCTCTAGTTATGAGATTAAACACAACAAATTTTGTGGGTTTGTTTTAGAACATGTGTACTAGTTGAATATTTATTCATCCATTTGGATCTCCCAGCCGAACTATTTATAGGGAAGTTAAAATTGCATGCTTTCTAAATCATAACTATATTTCAAGCCTCAATGATCTATAAAGACTTCTTCCTTTTTCCACTCAAGGCAGGGAAAATTTGAAAACAACATATTATCCTTTAAGTTTAGGAGCCTTTCTGATTCTTTGTAATTTTTTTAAATGTCAACTATAAGATTTGGTGAAACTTGATTTTTTTTAAATTATAAGGATGTTACATGTTTTATGGAAAATATGGGTGATTTTTTAACAAAAAAATTAATCTGGCTTTTAGCTCGTGGAAATCTTACAAGCACTGCAATTTTTAATAAAATTGTCTGGTTAAGTTTTTCTTAGAATGCATTTATTCCCTCATATTGATGTTTTAGTAAGAGGGTATGTTAAATTACAACACAATTACTTATTCTTGGTGTACACCATTTTATGATATAGTTAGATTCACTTCTCTATGCAGCTCCATGCTCAACATTGTATGTTATTTATTACAATCATTTTTTTTTTTCATTTTGACATGTTTCTATGTTTGTGAGGAAAGTAGAGACTCTTTTGATCAAAACAAAAAGGAATTGATACAGAACATGAGGGAAAACCTACCAAGGAGAGTGCATCACCAACAACACCCTTCATTTGAGGATACATCTTAATTATTTTACTATTTCTTCCAACCTTCAAACTACATACATCTTAATTTATTAATTTTTGTTTGACAAATAATTTAAAATGGACTTATTTTAAAACTATATTTTTTTTTAACCAAATAAGTACAATGAACATTCAATCTAGTTTAAAAAGATATATATTGTATGGTTTTCTTTTATTACTAATCAAAATATCCTATTACTTTTCAGGTAGATCTTGTCGATCATATAATTCCTACAATACATGCCATGTACAATGTGAGGACATGCCTTGGTTCATTAGCACAACACAAGTGGGCTCATTCACACTTTGTTTTTATCACCCAAGCATTAACCACTACCATTCCAGTGAACACTACTAACACTACTACATAACGCCAATATAACATCCATGCTTATAATCATAATCTAGATATACTGCATAACTTAGCATGGACTACACACTACCTATTACATATGGTTTGTGCTTAGGAAGAAAATACAACTCTTCCTTGAGCTATCAACAATGGTCTATGTGAGGCATTATATATGATTTCAATTAGGCACAATGTTATATTCATCACAAACACTTGTCCATTTAATGAGGCTTCTTTTTTACCCACATTGCACACTTCATATTTTCGTTTCATTTATGGTTAGAGCATTATAAGATGGAGGAACCATGCTATCCACATCTACAACAATTATGACACATTACAACCATTTGACATAGGGTTCCACATTCCTCTAGCATTGGCATACATAGGCAATAACCAATGGGAAAATACTTTCTCAGCACAAAGAAACATTCATTCCAACATGTTTTATCCCCCTAGCGACTTTGATAAAATTGAGAGGCAAGCGATACACATTAGCACTTCCAACATCTTCTTTAGCAATGCAATTTATATTACCAATAGACATTGTCTTAGAGACTCTTTTTACCATTCTACCACCAAGTCATCACAAAACCTATTAGGCTTTCTTGCACCACATCATGAATCCATGGATACAGTGATATGGAGTTTAACCAAGTTGGAGTTATTCTAGAGTAGTCATCTATTTAGTTTGCATCAATGGTTAGAGCGTGATCTACACTACAAATCTTTTCTTCAACATTTCTATGATTCCCTAGCTTCTTCTCTCAACATGGGTAGTTTACTCGTTCCAACACGAATATTTATTCTTGGTGTACACCACTTTTCAATATGGTTAGATTCACTTCTTTATGATGCTCCATGATGAGCATTGCATGCTATTTCTTACAATCATTTTCTACTTTTTTATGTGTTTCCATGTTTGCGAGAAAAGCCGAGACACTTTCAATCAAAACCAAGAGGGATTGATTCGAATCTCACGGCACACTTACCAAGGAGAGTGCAACACTAATAACACCCCTCATTTGAGGATTTAGTCCTAGACTTTCAACATGATTAATTAATAGTTAGTTGCACAATTTCAATGCTTTAGTTACATGTGTTGAATTATTTTACTATTTCTACCAACCTTGAAACTACATACTTCTTAGTTTATTAGTTTTTGTTTGACAAATAATTTTAAATTGACCCTTTTTAAAACTATAAAAAACTTTTAACCAAATAAGTGAACATTCAATTTTAAAGTACTATTTTTTGTTTAAATAAAATTTTATATATATATATATATATATATATATATATATATATATATATACACACTAATTAAAAAAATTTCAATTACTAAATATGGGTATGCTCTAGGTGAAGAGACATTGTCTACACAAAGTATCCTTGGTATTGTCAAACAACCAAGTGACAAACATCATGGTGTGGGACTCCCTCAAGAAATGCATGATCACAACAATAAGATTTTGAAAATGGTATTAATTTTTTTTAATTAATAATTATATATATAGAGAGAGAGATCATGATGATTATTAACGTCCACTAAGACGAATTGGTTGGTAGTATGATAAATATTTTGAAAATAAAATCTAATATGGGTATAGGATGAACAATCTAAGAGAAAGTGCTTTTCATCTTCAACCTTCCGTAGTGTAACAAAGGTAACACACTCTTTCATCACTGGGTCAAATATACCTTTTAAACCCCACCCAAATTAATGAAAATAGTGTATCCATCAGAGTTTGGAGGGCAAGCTTGATAGCGTCACCCGGAAACCGAAACCATCAGGTCCATCAGATCTGTGGGGATGAGGGCACTTCTGTTTGGACCGTCATATCCGTGGGCGATGAGAGGCACTTTATGCAACTCGGGCGGACGTCAATCGGCAGCTCAGGCCGGGACCGCCACCATCACCAAATATCGCTTCATATATATATATATATATGGATTTGTATGGCCTATGGCAACGAACTCATTTGTTCTGTTGCAGTTGGCACACAGTTATACAAAGTCGGGAAAGAAGCGGTTGGGTTAGGAGCCATTAACTGTAGTAATAGGTGCTCTCGCTGAGTCCTTTAGCCAAAGGAGAATATGGAAGGACTTGTTCACTCCGATACACGTATTAACTTCGCAATTCATGAAGAAGATCGGGAGAGTGAAATAAATATTGAAGGCGGTGAAGTAGAAGCACAAGAAATTGGTGCAGTCAATGATGGAGGGCAGCAGGTGCAATCTGGGGCACCGGCATTTGGAATTGGTGCAGGCAATGATGAACAGGTGCCAGCGCTAGCTGCAGCACCAGGATTTCCAATTGGCGCATTCAATAATAGAGTGCAACAGAAGCCAGATGACGAATATATAATAGATGATGGTGAGGCACCAGGATTTGGGATTGAGGCAGGCAATAGAGTGTGGCCGGAGCCAGATGAAGAATATATAATAGATGATGGTGGGGCACCAGGATTTGGGATTGAGGCAGGCAATGATGTAGATTGACAGAGGCATAGAGGGTGGCCGGTGCATCTAAGAGGTGGGCCGGTGCATCCAGAAGGTGGGCGGATGCATGGAGTGAGGCCGATGCATCCAGGATATCTAGGAGGTGGACCGATACATCCAGGATATCTAGGAGTTGGGCCGGTGCATCCAGAAGGATATCTAGGAGGTGGGCTGGTGCATCTAGGGCCGGTGCATCCAGGATATCTAGGAGGATATCCAGGAGGTGGGCCGGTGCATCCAGGGCCAGTGTATTCAGGAGGTGGGCCGATGCATGGAGTGTGGCCGATGCATCCAGGAGGTGGGCCGATGCATGGAGTGTGGTCGATGCATCTATCTGGGCCTGTGTATTTAGGTCCACAAGAACTTGGAATTCCTAACCTCCCACACGATTTTGAAGAGGGCTAAGTCTTAGAAATACTGGAGAGAGTGTGTGAATCTGTTGAAATAGATGATCTGGCCGTTGAATCATTGTCTTGACAAGGAGAGGATTGTCCTATTTGCTTAGAAGTCTTGAATCATGTCGAGGACGATAACAATGAAAATGACAATGGTAATCGTACTCTGCATAGGCTACCATGCTCCCACCTCTTTCACTCTCACTGCATTTCAAAATGGTTTCACAGAAACCTCAGCTGTCCCACTTGTGGAACTCTACTTCGGCTGCAGTCGCCACAGTAACCGTATTTATTGTCATTTGGATTATATATATATATATATATATATATATATATATATATATATATATATATATATATATATATATATATATATATATATATATATATATATATATATTTTGAGGAGCATTATTGGATTATAAGTAAAAGTTCATAAGATATATTATGTGGGTTATTATTTTGATTTTCTGTGTGCAAGAATAATGATAAGGAGCAGTTTGTTTATGTCACCATCTAAAACTTTGATTAATTTTTAAAATGTTTTGATGGGTTTAAAATTTTACACATCTCTAAAAAGAAAAATTTAAGCTATCCAAAATTCAGTGATTGTACAATATGCAAGGACATTTGGTCACTTCTTTTGAAAAAAACTATCCAAAATTTTTAGTGATTGTACAATTGTTTTAAATATAGATTATAATATTATAATTGTTTTTAATTTATTTTGCCATCCAAAATTTTCAGTGATTGTACATTAATTTTGATTATATATTATAATAGTATAGTTGTTTATTTATTTATTTTTTATTATATAAAATTGATGATATTAAAGATTTACTAAATTTACATACATATGTGTAATTATATTTTTTATATTTTTTAAATTGGGGTTTTATTAATATAATGGTCATGATCTTTATAATTGTATTTTTTTTTCAAGTTTTTATATTTATTTTTATTAATATAACAAAAATATAAGACAGTCATAGCATTCTTAAGTGTTATTGAACCTTTTGCATGACCATTAGAAAAAAAAAAACCTTTCTGTTGAGTAACATTTTGTAGCCTCTTAAAAAAAATCTCCATTAATTTTGTTTTTCCATTAATTTTGTTTTTCCAAATGAATGGCGTTCCTTTTATTTTCTAGTGCTTAATTCAAATTTTTTTTCACACTCAAATATCCAAAGTTTTCACTATTGTAGAGTACCTCCAAGGCTTTCTCTCAGAATCATATTAGCTTTTTGTCATTGATTGGAACATAGAACTAGGAACTGGGATGTAGGATAATCATTTCTAGGAGCATTAGCTCAAGCTAAATATATTACTTTAATTATAAAGAAATAGGTTTTTCTTCAATATGTGTTTCAATAGGTTCTGGATATGCACCTACCATTGGGGGATCATTGACTGAGTAAAGGTAAAGAGAAACAACAGGGTCTGAGACTAGAGACGAAACTAGGGATTCCACAATCAACTGAGATGTTGGCTGCACCTTTGGTGGTTATAGGTCATAAAATAGATCAATAGCTTCAACCGCTGCTGCTACTGGTTTTTGATCAACTGCAGCAAACATAAAGCCAGGATATTGAACTGGAACATCTATTCAGTAAACTAGATCCATCTCTTGAATTCGATCCGGAACAGGACGAAGGGAAGTTGAGACTAGTATAGGTACTGGAATAAAAGCAAATGTGTGGCTGGAATTTGTTGG
The DNA here is from genome assembly GCA_009831015.1 of Picea engelmannii. Taxonomy (NCBI): domain Eukaryota; kingdom Viridiplantae; phylum Streptophyta; class Pinopsida; order Pinales; family Pinaceae; genus Picea; species Picea engelmannii. The sequence continues at coordinate 201,859 of ML777085.1, forward strand.
AACACTAGTTGGAACTAGAGCTACTTCCACTTACAACTATGTCGGTCCACCACTTAATTTTGCGCCTGCCATATGGATCAACATCTTCTGGCTCAACTTTAATAGGATCAACTGGGTCGACAACGTGAATTGAATATGAAATAGAGTATGCGAGTGTAACCTCTACAACCTTTGTCTCTACCTCTGGCAGAGAGAAATAGGTCACATGGTAAGCTAAATGTAGTGAAGTTGCTGGTGGATATGCAATTGGATTTTCTTCAATGCGATCAACTGAAAATGTTGGTTAGGTATCAACTACAAAGACTTAATATAGTAATTCAACTAAATATTTACTACTATTTATTCCCACTACTAACTAACATATCGCTCAGGGTTGAGGGATGATGGTGTGACAACAACTCATGTCGATGGTGAATCTGTTCGCTATGAATTATCACCCTATACTAGAGGAGCATGCCTTTACATAGGACATTTTAGAGGAGGAGGTTAGCAGTAAAAATATGGACCCCATCTTCATGGAAAGAATAATTTGCACTTCATTATCACATATATAAGGCAAGGTTGTAGCAAGGACAGAATATAAGAATTGCAATGGTTGTGGGTGGGAATAAATAGTACCTAGAAAAAACTATAGAATATAAGAAAATCATAATTAGTAATACATGGCCTTTATGGTTCAAAGATATGGGGACATAGCTTGCTACAGATGGAGCGAGTCCATACCTTGCTTCTCAGGCGATGAAAACACACCATTTCATAGCCCATTATTTAGGGAGAGTTTAGAGACCACGCCTTTCACCTTGAGGTCATATTTTGTTTGGTCTCTTTCTTACATAGAGTAAGGACCTTCAGAAAATCTGCCCTTGGGAGAGATAGATACTCCTACCTAACACTTTGCTCCTCAAAGGCCCTTTCCTTAGCTTGTCCCACAGGCTGCGCACAAGGTTGGTTTTTAGAGGCTTTTACGCTTCTCTAGTCTAATTTCCCCAACCACAAATAGGCCGGATAATGCTACCCAAACAACCTTAACTTTGCCTCCTTTACTTCTCTAATACCAAATTGTAACATCCCCAGCCACCAACAAGCTAGGCAATGCTACTGCGGAACATACATATATACATAACATGCATATTTAATGAATTTAAATAAAATAACATAGAGTTATTGCTACCATACAAATTGAAATGGATTTAACAATATTTCATACATGCAACAGAATACATGATAACATTCAAGAATCACAGACATGCATAACATATATAATTAAGCACAGAAATAATATTTATCTTTTAACTGGAGTAAAACCACCAACTGCGTACAGACCTTCCACGAACCTCCTAGTCTTAGACCACACTACTCATCACTCTCAACAGTAGGTCACCCCCGAGATGGGTCTAAACTCCACTAGGCAATGGATTCCTAGGCTAGGAAGTCACACAGTTAAAGAGGAAGGATTCTCTCCGAGGAGCCATTTATGCCCACTGCTCATAGACTCTCATTCCCCACATGCCTGTCCCACCCCATGAGTATACACCTTCACTGTTACATAGTCCATCGACTGCTCCACCTCCCTTACCTTGGGCTTCAACAATAGGCCAGACCATAATTCTCAGAGCTTTATAGAAGCTACGGGACTCCCTCTAGGAGAACTCACTTCCTTAGCATACTCTCACCTGGAGAGAGTTTCTCATGGGCCTGACAACCTTCCTCTTCAACCATAGGCCTCACAACCCACCTCTTCTACCAATATTCAACTAAGTTACAACAAGGTGAGGACAACAACAAAGGTTCAATACAACTTAGGAAAAGGTAGCAACCCAAAATTGGGTAAGGTATGGCTTGTTTTTTTTTTGCAAGTGCAAATAGGTTGGGTTCTCAGGAAAACACATGTCGACTTTTCCTATTTAGTGGTTTCAGAGGTGTGTGAATATGTCGAGGTCATTTACAGAGCCAAACGGGTTAGACGAAGGATGGAAGGATGGGGAGTGAACCCTCAACATGAGCTGACTATCCAACTTTAACTACATGCACCTAGGTTAACACATGTATTCCTGGTGCTACATGCATTCTATTTAGCATTCGTTCCCTTTTCCAGGAACTTAAGATAAAACATATCATTCTAATCAACTTGTGGAATAATAATAAATTATTATTGGACTTAATTCTTTAATCTTAGCCCCTCTTTCCAACCTCTTAGCCCCCTCTCCCTTACCCAACCTAGCAGAGCTTAGTCCCCATCACTCTTTCTTCATGGTCAGTTTACACACAGCGATGTCTTTATATTACTGATATGAATAGTTGCATGTACAAAAACATGCTCCTGGCCTTTGGCACCTAGGCTCTTCGGCCTAATAAACACATAAGCCCATAGATTATAATTGTTCGTCTCACCAGCCTACAAAACATGTTTACAATTCATAAATACAATTGGGGCTCATCCTTAGGGATATTACAATCCCCTCCCCTTATTTTTGCACCATCCTCAATACAATTTATTTACACAACATCAACAAGATTTTCAAAATCTTCAAAAATATGTGGGTATTTTTCCCGCATAGCATCCTCATGCTCCCATGTCGCATTCTCAGGACCGTACCACGTCCATTGGACCTTTACAAGTCCTATGGATCGATTCCAGAGATGTTTTCTCTTCTGGTCCAATATGCACACCAGATGCACTTGCAAGATGCCTTCTTGCTCTACTTGAATCACATTCCAATCAATAACATGATTAGCATTAGGTATATATTTCTTAAGCAATGAAACATGAAACATATTATGTACAGTCATGGATGCAGGCAATACAAGCATATATCCAATTGGTCCAATCCTTTCTAGGATTTCAAACGACCCATAATATCTGGCTGCCAATTTGGAACAGTTTCCCAACTTCAGGTAACTTCTGTTGGCTTTCACTTTCAAGAAAACATGATCACCCACTTTAAACTACATGTGGATTATGTTCTTATCAGCATAACTTTGTTGCCTGTCTTGGGCAACTTTCAAATTCTACTTAATCTTCAGCATTTGTTCTTCCATTTCCTTGAGAAACTCTTTCTCGACTATTTCTCTATCGGCTGGGTTATCCCAACTTACTGGGGTGTTGCACTTTCTTCCATAAAGTGCTTCAAATGGGCTCATCTTCAGTGATGCTTGATACTCTTTGTTGTCGACAAATTCTACCAAGTGTAGGTAGTCTTCCCATTTAGATGGTTAGTCCATCACATACATCCTTAGCATATCTTTTATCACTTGGTTCACCCTCTCTGTCTTCCCATCATACTCTGGATGATAAGCAGTGTTGAAGTTCAGATTCATTCTGAACCCTTTGAATAATCCCTTCCAGAACTTTGAGGTAAATTTTGGGTCTTTGTCAGACACAATTGTATTGGGAATACCATGCAATCATTCTACTTCCCTCATATAGATATCGACAACATTAGTTGCCTTGTTTGTAGTTTTCAATGGAATAATATGGGTATCTTTCGTAATTTTATCCACCACCACCATGATGGAATCATGCTTCTTGTTGGTTCTAGGAAATCCCATGATGAAATCCATTGTCACCACTTCCCACTTCCACTTAGGAATGGGCAAAGTTTGTAGCAACCCTGTTGGGTGCCCATGCTCAGCTTTGACCTTCTAACACTCCATACATCTGGCGATGTATTCGGCAATTTCCTTCTTCATGCCTAGCCAAAAGTGATGGCTTTTAACTTCTCCCATTGTTTTCTGATATCCAGGGTTCCCAACTTAAGGTACGTTATGCATTTACTTCAAGACCATAATTCTCAATTTCTAGGAATTAGGTACATAAATTATGTTTTTGTACAAGACTGTCCCATCAGTTCCCAACTTATAATCTTCCATTTTCGGTAGCATATTACATTGTCGTAGCTTTACTACCAATTCCCTGTACTGCAAATCTGCATTTTCAGCTTTTGAAATCATGTCTTTAATATCAGTTTGATACATGCTAATGGTCATAACATATAGTTTGTGCACTCTTTTGTTGAGTGCATCAACCACTCTGTTCTCCTTCCCTTTGATATGATCGATATCAAAATCACACTCATAAAGAAATTGCAACCACCTAATCTACCTAGCATTCAAGGTTGGATGATCAAACAAATACTTCAGACCATTATGGTCTGTACTTAGTTCAAACCTCCTTCCCATGAGGTAGTTCCCCCATTTCTTCAGAGCGTGTACAATGGCCGCAATTCCAAATCATGTGTGGCATAGTTCTTTTCATGATCCTTCAGGTTTATGGACTCATAACATATTATAAATCCATTTTGGCTAAGGCCTCCTCCCAATCCTTCTTTGCACGCATTTGTACACACTGCAAAATCTTCATTCGGATCTGTAATCCTTAACATTGTAGCACTGGTTAACACCTGCTTCAATTCCTGGAAGCTTCTCTCACACTCTTCTGTCCATTGAATATTATTCTCCTTCCTTTGCAAGGAAGTTATGGGGTGAACTATCCTTCACAAGCTTGCAACAAACCTTCTATAATAGCCATATAGACCCATAAAGGATATGACTTCTGCCACATTTCTTGGCGTTGACCATTCTCTGATGGCTTCAATCTTATGAGGATCCATGTCTATCCCATCCTTTGTAATGATATGTTCTAAATAATGGATCTGCTTTTGATAAAATGAGCACTTGCTCAATTTGGCATGCAATTGGTGGTCTCTTGGCACTTACATGTTCAACAACATGGGTATTCCAACAGAGGACGAACACCTTCAGTAACCACTCACATAACCAGATAAAAGATCAACACACCGATGTTTTCACGTGGTAAAACCCCTACGGGGAAACATCCACGACCCCAGCCAACACGACCACTTAGAGCAGTTTATTAATGCAAAGAAAAATATTACAAAGATATTTTACAAGAGAGTTTCTCACAATTGATCATCAGCAAATGACCCTCCATGCTCTTTAAATAGAGATCATGGACCAATCGGGTGCTAATCCATGGATCAATGTCCGTTAAGATCGAGGAGAGTATGAACTGTTGGATCACTCTATGACAAGAACATATCACGACCGTTAGATTTCCTAACTACAAATGCACACTACTTCATACTAAATAACACATTAAGAAACACACTTTTACCTAACGACATATTAGACTGAGTAGATCTTAACTAACTCCTAAGTGTCTAAATATCCTAACATCCCCCCTTAAGAACAACTTGGGATAGGATTGAAGGATTTACAATAGTGACACAATAGGAGAAGGAAGGAGGCATTAGAGCCTATCCCCCCTTAATGAAAACTTCATGAACTCCTAACATAGATCGAAGTTTGGAAAACTTCACTTCTGTAAGAGACTTTGTGAAAATGTCTGCAACTTCATCTTTTGTAGGGCAAAAGAGTACTTCAATAACTTGATCATGAATGAACTTTCTGATGAAGTGCATGTGTAGCTCGATGTGTTTTCTACATTGATGTTGAACTGAGTCTTTGGGAAGCTTGATGGCATTATGATTGTCACACCAAAGGCTAGTCGGATGTTGGTGCTGGAATCCAAACTCTAAAAGGATCTGTCAAAGCCACAAGGATTCCTGACTTGCATTTACCATTGCTCGGTACTCTGCTTCTGCTGAAGAAAGTGCAATAGCTTATTGTTTCTTACAGGCCCAAGTGACAGGTCCTGAACCAAGGCTGAAAACATAACCTGCAGTAGACTTCCGATCATTGGGGTTGCCGGCCCAATCTGAATCAGTGAAACCAACCAATAAGGGAGTCCCCCCTGAACTGTAATGTATCCCGAACTAAATTTTACCACAGACATAGTGAAGTATCCTTTTATCTACTTTCCAATGGCTTTCATGGGGTGTTTGCATATATCGGGCAACAAGACCAACAACAAAGGAAAGATCAGGATGGGTATGAGTCAAATATAAGAGGCTACCAACTAACTGACGATACAGGGTGGCATCAACATCAGGAGAAGTACAGGTGGCAGAAAGCTTGACTCCAGACTAGAAGGGAGAAGGGGTTGGTTTACAATCATCCATGTGAAAGTGATGAAGAAGGTCACAAGCATACTTAGACTAGGAAAGAAAAATTCCTTCATTGGTATGCAAAACTTGAAGGCCAAGGAAATAGTACAAAAAGCCTAAGTCTATCATTTCAAATTTCTTCTTAAGGATGGTTTTCACATGGTTTAAAAGTTTTGAGTCACTACTAGTACGTATAAGGTCATCAACATAAAGGAAAATAATAATGAGATGGATTCCTACTTTCTTGGTATAGACATTAGGATCAGAATGGCATCTAGAGAATCCAGTGGCAATAAGAATGCTATCCATTTTGGCATACTAAGCTTGTGGAGCTTGCTTGAGACCATAAAGATATTTCTTGAGGTGACAAACAAGGCTAGACTCATTATGGACATAGCCAGGAGGTTATTCCATGTAGATTTCTTCTTTCAAATCACCATGCAAGAAGGAAGATTTAACATCCATCTGATGGACCTCCCATATATGTGAGGCATTAAGGGTAAGAACAAGGCGGATGGAATTCATTTTGGCTACAGGGGCAAAGGTTTCATTATAGTTAATTCCTTCAACTTGGGAAAATCCTTTGGCAACTAACTGAGCCTTGTGTCTTTCAACACTTCCATCTGATGCATACTTAGTTTTGTATACCCATTTGCATATAACAAGTTTTATTCCTTTTGGAAGAGGTACAAGATCCCAATTATCGTTTTCCATTAAAGAACGGTACTCTTCATTCATTGTTGTATCCCAATACGGATGACCTGAAGCTTCTACAAATTTCTCTGGATCATGAGTTTCTGAAACTTGAGCCAAAAGAGAAGAGGCTCGCTGGAATTGTGAATGTGTTTAACGTTGATCCAAGGGATCAATGACAATATCACCAACTGCTTCTCATTTTGAACAAACTCATCTAGGAAGTGGTGGAACTGGTGCTTGTTCAGGTTCAAAGGACTCATCTGGAGGAATGATAGCAGGCGGAGGTGGAATTTCATCCTCACTTTCATCATTTGAAGAACAATCCAGAATAGGAACAGAATAAGGCACAAATGACAAAGATGGCTCGCAGGCCAAAGAAGGCACAAATGCCGAATTAGGCTCGCATGCCAAGATATTTTCATCAAATTTAACATCTCTTCTAAGAATAATTTCATTAAAATGTGGTTGAAGAAGTCTATAACCTTTGACATCTTCAGAATAACCAACAAATATACACTTCTCACTTTTAGGCTGCAATGCTTTCCTTTTCTCATCAGTAATGTGAGCCCATGCTATACTACCAAATACATGGAAGTGACTTACATCTGGTTTAATTTTAGTCCAGTCTTCTTCAAGTGTTATATTTTTAAGATCCTTTGTGGGAGTGTGATTGACTATGTAATTTGCATAGTTGATTGCTTCTGCCCAATACTGTAGACTTAATCCCTTAGATTGGATCATACAATTAGCCATTTCTCTTAATGTGTGGTTCTTTCTCTCAGCAACACCATTTTGTTGTGGTGTATATGGAATAGTGTGTTTCATTTGGATGCCCTGTGTAGTGCAATAACTTGTAAAATTATTGTTCACATATTCACCTCCATTATCTGTTCTTAACCTTTGAAGTTAAGTACGTATGGAAAAGTCATCAATGAAAGTTAAGAAATACTTGCACCCAGAAAAAGAAGGAGAAGAAAGTGGACCACACAAATCACTATGAACAAGCTGCAAAGGACCCAAGGCGTACCAAGAGGCACATTTTTCAAAACTGTCCCAATGATGTTTGCCAAGAACACAACCGGCACAAATACCATCTCTGCATGAAACAAGAGGAAGAGTAGTCACCATCTGTTGATTGCATAGTTGCTACAATGAGCGGTAGTTTAGATGACCAAACCACTCATGCCAAAGTTTGCTCAAGTCATCTCTATGAATAACAAAAACTGATGAAAAAGATGATGACCCAAAGTTGTCAAACTTGTAAAACTTGGTAATATCATCAACAATTCCAGTTGCAAGAACATGTTTAGGATATTTTAGATCCTTGATTACAACTTGGTGAGGTGAAAACTCGACGGTTTTACCTTCACTTGAATGAGTGATTTGATATACTGATAGAAGGTTACAAGAAATATTTGGAACACATAATACATCATTGAAATGACCATTTTCTCCCTGAATTGTTCCAGATCCTACAACACTAAGAGATCTATCATCACTAACAAATATTTCCTTGGTGTTACATTCATTTAGAGTAGAAAATATGGCTTTATCCTTAGCCATATGATAAGATGCTCCTGAATCAATAAGCCACTCATCAGAAGAAGAAGTAGTAGTAAAAGTTGTATTGAAGTAAAAACCAGAAGCAGAAAGTGCATGTCCATGAGAAGAAGAAGAAGAAGAAGAATCAATACTGATGTTGTGCTTCTTCATCGCTGCTTCTAAGGCTGCCATCTTCTTGAAACATTTGGACTCATCATGACCATCTTTCTTACAAAAGTTGCAATGTTTGTTAGTATCCTTACTTTTATATTTTGCTTCTTTGTCACCATTAGGAGCTGAAACTGTCTGAGCGGGTTTGGGACCCTTGGGTTGTTTGTTGTTGTAGCGAGGATGTTTCTTCTTGAGATACTTGAGTTTATCTTTCTGCTGGGAAACTAAGGCTTTGTTTGAGGTACCTACAGTGTTGATCACTCCAAGTTGTACAACCTTATATTCCTCTCTAATCAAAGAAGAAAAAAAGCACTCAAGAGTTGGTTTTACATAAGCTTTCCCTAGAGCCTCTTTCATGGCATAGCAGGTAGTTACAAACACATAATATGCACTACCTAGCTTAGAAAGAATAAGATATATGCAACGTTGTTCCTCCATTACTATCTTACATTCTTCTCATAAAATACTAAGTGTTTTAAACTTAGATAGATGGTCTCCAAGGAAAGAAAAATCACTTGGACTCAAGGTCAATATTTGATTTTCTAACTGATGTGCTTGAATAATATTGAGTTTACCAAACACAGATTCAATCATGTTCCAAGATTTTTCGAGGTAATCAATTCCTTGAAGGTGGTACCTTAAATCAAGAGAGATGGAAATTCTGATTAGTCCACGTGCTTTGTCATTCCTATTATCCCATTTGGATTTCTTATCATCATCAGTGGGGGTTGTTTCCTTTCCCAAGGTAATCTGGTACAGACCTTTACTTCTTAATAAATCTTCCATATGGGATCTCCATTGGAAGTAGTTGTTGTTGGTAACTACAACATTACTTGTAGAAGCCATATTAAATATGTAGATAATGAAGATTTAAAAACTAAAACTAATGATCTGGATGGAAAGATCTCAAAAAGTTATGCGGTTTTAAAAAAAACAGCACTGAAAATTTACTTCCGATGTGAGAGTTATGCCCTTTTAAAAAAAAAGCATAAACGGTAACCAAATAACCACGTGATAGAATAAGCTACTTTATGAAGTGATCCACTTTTATAAAGAGAAGTGGGGATCACTTTTACAATGAAGTTACATTATAACAGAAAATAAGTGAAATGCACTTTACAATTTTTAGCATGATTTTTCTCAAAAAAAGGTAACAAAAGAGAGACTTGAACTCAAGACCTCTTACTTAATAAGGCAAGTTTTAACCAAATGGTCTATCAAAACATGTTGTAATGTTCAGAAGGAGGATTGTTGTTGTCTAAAAAAACACGTTGTAATGTTTAGAAGGATGATTGGGGGTGTTGTTGTTGTTGTTTTTGTTGTTGAAGATGGCCCTGGAGAGCATGCTAAAAAAAAACTATTTTCACACAAGAAAAAAAATTTGCTTCTCGATGACAACAAGGGTTGGATCTCGGTTAGCTTACCTGAAAGGTGCACCTTTTCCTATCTGTTTTTGATTTGCAGAGATTGCACAGGGCGCGGAGAAAGAAAATACGTAGATCTAAAAGAGTAGCAACCCAGAAATAAAAAATACAAACTGAAATAAAATCAAAATAAAACTTTGCAGAAATTTAAAAAATGTGTATTCAGGCTTTATACCTCCAGATCTGACTGTAATGGCCGTATCTTGGGCAAACGAAAACCTTTTCGAGTGAAACAAAAAGTGTTCCTGAATGAAAAGCATGATCAGGACGTAATGAAACATTCCTTTCAACCCAAAAATGTACAGAAATTCCAAAAAATGGAGATGAGGCAACTTGGCTTCACGATTTCGATCTAGAACAGGAGTGGGTCTTCAAACAGGCTCTGATACCATGTTCGACAACACAGGTATTCCAACAGAGGATGAACACATTTAGTAACAACTGAGATAACTAGATCAAAGATCAACAAAGTGATGTTTTCACATGGTAAAACATGTATGGGGAAACATCCACGGCCCCAACCAATGCGGCCACTTGGAGCAGTTTATTAATGCAAAGAAAAATATTACAGAGAGATTTTACAAGAGAGTTTCTCACAATATATCATCGGAAAATGACCCCCCATGATCTTTAAATAGAGTTCATGGACCAATCGGGTGTTAAGCCATGGATCAATGGCCGTTAAGATCGAGGAGAGTATGAACCGTCAGATCACTCTATGTCAGGAACATATCGTGACCGTCAGATTTCCTAACTACAAATGCACACTAATGCATACTAAAGAAACACACTAAAAAACATACTTTTGCCTAACGACATATTAGACCAAGTAGATCTTAATTAAACCCTAAGTGTCTAAATATCCTAACACTGCAACACCATCCTCAGATGTTGCTCATGCTCTTCCTCCAACTTGGAATACACCAAGATGTCATCCAAAAAGACTATCACAAACTTGTCTAGATATTTCCTGAATACACCATTCATTAAGAACATGAAAAAAACGGGTGCATTTGACAATCCAAATGGCACCACTGTGAATTCTTAATGACCGTACCTTTTTCTGAAGGTGGTATTGCTGATGTCTTCATCCTTTATCCTTACCTGGTGGTAACCTGACTTGAGATCTATTTTTGAAAATATCTTGGCATCCTTGAACTAATCAAAGAGATCATCGATCCTTGTCAAATGATACTTGTTCTTTATAGTAACTTTGTTCAACTATTTGAAATTGATGCACAATCATAATGTCCCATCTTTCTTTTTCACGAATAGGACTGGGGAACCCCAAGGTAACAGACTTGGGAGTATATACCTCTTCTTCAAAAGTTCTTCAAGTTGCAACTTTAGTTCTTTCATCTCTGGTGTACTCATTCTGTAAGGATTTTTTGACACTGGAGCCACTCCAAGCATCATGTTTATAGAGAATTTAATATCTATCATTGGGGGTAGTCTGGGTACCTCCTGGAATACATCTTCAAAATCATTTAATACTGGATGGTATTCAATATTTGACACCTTATCCTTAGCCGCTTCATCCATATGAGTTGCAAATAATTGGCATCCTTTCCTATAGCACATCTTCAACTACATTGATGAGATTTCTATGACAACAATTGCTATAGGAATTCCTTGGACTGTTCTCCAATTTCCTTCCTCATCTAGGAAAGTGAATGCCTTGATACGACAGTCTAATATGGAATGGTGTTGGTCCAACCAATCCATCCCAATTACATAGTCATAGGAACCTAAAGGTAAGATACTCAATTCATACCTTGTGCTCAGTCCATTCATGTCCACTAGACAAGACTTAACCAACTCAACAACCTTTCTCTTGGCTCCTGTAACCAGCTGCACTAACCAATATTTTCCATGATTTCTTCTTGGTAAGAGCAAAAATTCCACCACTCTAGGATCTATATAACTATGACTAGCTCCTGAATCAATTAAAATAGTAATGGCATGGTTGTTGATCATACCTTCCACTTCAATAATATGTGATTGAAACTCATATTGATTTTTGTCGAGGGCTGGATAGATACTTGGTATTCTACTGCCCATGTCCTCCACTATTTCTTCCTACTGAACATTGTGGACAACTCTAACTTTGTGATTTCTATGGGGGCAACATCTGTACCCATGATTTCCTTTACAACCCCAACATTCCATAGTTGACTGTCTTATCATTTTCCCAACTACTTCATCCTTTCTCGGCTCTCTAAAATATGTCTGTCCTTGAAGGATATTTCTAAAAAAGGATGTCTTATTTCTTTTCTTCCTCTGATCCATCTTGAATTTCTTCTTGTCTTCCCAAGCTTTTTGGAAAGTAGGCTTTTCTCTTTGCTTCTCATATAAGAATTTTTCTCTTTTTATTGTTTCTTCCATAGTTTTAGGATCATCATATTGGATCTTTTCACCAATGGAATATGAAAGTCCACTCAGATACCTTTGAATTTTGACAACCTCATCTTTAACGAAAGGGACATATGTTCAGAATATGTCGGAAGAACCACAGTGTTATTGACAGCTTGTCGTCGACGTTTCGGATCCATAAAGTCACCTTCACAAAGTCTTCAAAAACATAGGTTACAAAGAAAAAGAGATTGAGAACGCAATAAGGAAAGCCCTAGAAAAAGAAAATAACAGACCTCAACAGATAAACAACCAAACCCCGAGCCTCACCGCCTACCTCCCTTACATCCAAGGAGTCACTGATAAAATCGCAAAAATCCTAAACAATAAAGAAATTAAGACCTCATTCAAACCGCTTAATACCATCAAACAGAACATGAGGTCTGTTAAGGACAAGCTTGACCAACACAATTTCAAAGGAGTGTACAGAATAGATTGCTCATGTGGAAAATGCTACATTGGAGAAACAGACCACTCTTTCAACACGAGGATTAAAGAGCATAGTGCTGACATCAAGAATGAATGAGCTCGCACCTCAGCACTAGCAGAACACTCTCTCAAAACTAAGCATCACATACGCCTAGACGACACTATAATCTTAGCTAAAGAGGACCACCTCCTTAAAAGACGAATTAGAGAGGCTATCGAAATCATCAAAAATACCGATAACCTTAATAGGGACAATGGCCTAGATATTAGTGACAGTTGGATCCCACTCATTCGGGAAAGAAAACATTATTAATCTTACACTCTTAACTCTAGTACTTACAACCTTTTCCAGTTCTTGGCTTAACCCTATCTTCTAAACCGACCTTCTTCCTAATAATCCCTCTGACTTACTTTAATAACAGTATTATTATTACCTTTTTACTATTATACTAACGTAACCTTAATACCAGTAAAAAACTTAACTAATTCTAATACCAACCTAAGTGACTCCTACGTATAATAAAACCTATAGTTAACAAGAAGATTAATATTATTAATAGTATTAATGCCACCCCCCCTTTTATTAACATTAACATATATTAATATGACTAACACCCTCTTTTTCTTGACTTAACCTAATCTTCTAAATTGACCTTAAACCTATTAACCCCTTTGACTTAGTTTAATAACATTATTACCCCCTTTTTTTCTTTTAAACTAATTCTAAGACCAACGTGATTCCTGCATATAATCTTCTAGGTTAATAATAGTATTAATGCCAAACCTTTTTTGTTAACCTTATTTTGACCTTTAATTAACTTATATTAATATGGTTTACCATAGAGTCAACCCTAAATTTAGCCTTTTTTGAACATAAAAGCATTAATAATATATTTACCCTATTAACCTTATTTTAACCCATAATTAACATATATTAATATTAATATGATTAATACCATATAGTTAAATTTAGGCCCCCCTTTTTGAACATAAAATAATTTAATATTAATAATATGAACATAAAATTAGCCTATAATTAGATTAATATTATTAACCTATAATTAACATAACCTTTATATTGACAAAACTAACATTACTTAGTAAATTAACTTAAGATTATTTGAACTTCCTCAAAACTAGGGTTTACATCATTAATTAAACCTTAATTTAGCCCTTAATTAACATAAAATTAATATTTATTTTTTACTAAAACCTTTGGTCAACCCTAAATCTAACCCACAAAAAACTTAATTAAATCACTATTTATTATCTCTTACGAAAAATTCTCCTAAAAACGAGGGTTTCACTCAACCAACCGTAGTTTTTTTTTTCACTCGCCTCATCACTATTTAATAAAGGCTCTTCTCTTACATTTTTTCTCAGACTTTTTTGTCCTGATGATGGATCATGTTATGGATCCGAAACGTCGACGACAAGATGTCAATAGCACTGTGGTTCTTCTGACATATTCTGAACAAATTTCTCACCATAGAAACCTAAATGAAAGGGACATACTTCAACAATTCCAAAAACCTTCGCTCATATTCATTAATGGACATACTACCCAGCTTGAGTTCAAAGAACTCTTTCATATTTCTGTCATAGTATATCTTAGTTAAGTATTTCTTTTTGAAATACTTCTTGAATTCCTTCCAAGTAACATTTTTCTCTTTAATGTGTTGTACCTGCACAAGTTGATCCCACCACATGGATGTCTTTCCTTTTAGTTGATACATTGAAATTCTTCCTTCTGCATGAGAGGAATAATTCTACAGTTGGAAATATTTCCTCATACCAAGAAGCCATGTCTCAACATCTTCCTCCTTCTGGTGCTCTCCATCAAACGTAGGAGGTTTAATCTTGTTCATTTCACCCTTCAGTTCATCCACTCTAGATCTCCTATGTTTTCTAGTAGGAGATGGGCTTGAACTACTATGTACCCTCCTCTTGGAGTGTCCTTGGGAGTAATTATGTTGTCTTCCAACACTCCTTGATTTTCTCTTATCATCAGGGAGCTTGTGACTTCCTGATTTACTGGAGTCACTCCCCTTATATAATTTCTTTTCTATCCTTTCTAGGCTTTGTATCAACTTTATGTTGAATTCTCCCTGTTGTTCCCTGGTCTTCAAGAGATTTTTGTTATCTGCTCGGTGATGTTGGACATACTTATGCAATATTTCAATGATCTTCATCATGTTCCCCTCCTTATATATTTCTTCTCCATGCCCATTGGAGTTCGATCCTTCAACTCCCAAATGGACATTCATTCCTTTAGCTTCATTCTCTGTACTGAAATCATTCCATGCCTCCTCCATTTTCTGCACTCTGCGGCAATTCGGTTTGGTTCTAACAATCGTTGACTCTTCAAACACAATGTGGAGTCCACATAAATTTTCCAGGCCATCAGTCCTTAACAAATTCACAGTATTCATAAACCATTCTGATTCAAGAAAACATTCAGGTTTCATTCTCTATGATTCTCGTTCAATCAAGAATCCCCACAGATCTCTTCTTTTTTAGTTCTTCTCTTTTTTGCAACAATTTTTCGAGCACTATCCCCTTTCTCTTAGCCCCCAACCCATGTGACCATGGGCCATAGCCAATTTCTAGATCGATAGGTGCTTACTCAGGACCTCGGGCCTAGGGCTTAAGAATTTTTCAAACACATCTCAACAGTCTCTCGAAGTTTTGAATTAACGAACTCGTGAAGTAGGGAGGATTGACGATCCACAACTACTTGGCATCTAGCATATGATACCCACTTTGGAACTTCTGTCATCTGAGCTTCGGGGATTTGGGGTTTCGGGGCTTCGAGTTCTATAATTTTTCATGCTTGCCTCCTTCCAATCTCCCGAATTCTGAAATTCCAGACTTCTTTACTCTTTGGGTCCACATAGTACGGATGTCACCAACTTAGGTGGTGGCATGTGGCATGCCTAGAAAGGTCCATGTCACCCCTGGAGACATCATTCGACCCCACCACATCTATTCTTTTGCTTCAGCAGTTCTGAAATTCAGACTTCGAAAGTTCTCTGCTCAACATACACTAGTTCTCTTGACTTCCGAAATCCGAAATTATGATTTTATCTTGTGCTTTGTAACTTTGGGTTATAGAAGTTTGCGCATCATCACATTCCACTTCTCCCAATCATCAAATTCCGAAGTTAATATCTAAAGGTCGAGCTCTTCTCCTAATATCCACAGCACAGACGAACTATGTTACTCCGTGGATTTCAAAAGGAATTCACGGCTAACTGCCTCACAACATTACCATATATGACGGTTGTGAAAGATTCTCCTTCTCCTGAATGGATCCTAAGGCCCAAATTACTCTGTAGCTTAATACCACGTCTATCATGGTTTTATAATACCACTACACCTTCTCAGCATCATAACACAACCAAGGTAACTTATTGGCACTTAGGAATGCTTTGAAGTTAAAAATTGGTTCCTCTTGACACAATTTCTACCTGAAACCTTGGTTATGATGACCACTTATCTAGTCCATCCAGGGTCAGTACTTGATCCTATGGCTTTGAACTTGAATTTTGTCCATTTTTACAACAATTATTTTCTGAAAATTTTGCTTCAACATTCACTAACATGGCCCATTCATGATCAATGTTGAAACCATGGCTCTGATACCATATTGTAATGTCCCCAACCACCAACATGCCATATAATGCTACCCAAACAACCTTAACTTTTCCTCCTATACTACTCTGATACCAAATTGTAATGTCCCAAGCCACCAACAAGACAAACAAGGCTACTGTGGAACATATGTATATACATAAAATGCATATTTAATGAATTTAAATAAAATAACAGAGAGTTACCACCACCATACAGATTCAAATGGATTTAACAATATTTCATACATTCAACAGAATACATGATAAAATTCAAGAATCACAGACATGCATAACATACATAATTAAGCACAAAAATTATACTTATCTTTTAACCGAAGTAAAACCACCAACTGCGTGCAGAACTTCCACAAACCTCCTAGCCTTAGACCACACTTCTCATCACTCTTAGCACTAGGTCACCCCTGATCTAGGACTAAACTCCACCACGCAAGGGATTCCTAGCCTAGGAAAGGTCAATAGGAAGTCACACAGTTAAAGAAGAAGGATTCTCTCTGAGGAGACACTTACGCCCACTGGTCACAGACTCTCATTACCCACATGCCTGTCCCACCCTAGGAGTATACACCTTCACTGTTACATATTCCATCGGCTTCTCCACATCCCTTACCTTGGGCTTCAACAACAGGTCAGACCAAAATTATTAGAGATCTGTAGGATCTACGAGACTCCTTCCAGGAGAAGTCACTTCCTCAACACAGTCTCTCACCTGGAGAGAGTTGCTCACATGCCTGAAAACCTGCCTCTTCAACCATGGGCCTGACAACCCACCTTTTTTGCCAATCTTCAACTCAATTCCAGCAAGGTGAGGACAACAAAAATGGTTCAATAAATCTTAGGAAAAGGCATCAAACCAAAATTGAGTAAGGTACGACTTGATTTTTTTTTTTTGCAAGTGAAAATAGGCTGGGTTCTCAGGAAAACATAGGTTGACTTTTCCTAGTTAGTGGTTTCAGAGGTGTGTGAAGATGTCGAGGTTGTCGATAGAGCCAAACAGATTAGATGAAGGATGGGGAATGAAACCCCAACACGAGTTGACTCTCCATCTTTAAATGCATGTGCCCAGGTCGACACCTATCTTCCTAGTGCTGCATGCACTCCATTTAGCATTTGTTCCCTTTTCCAGAAACTTAGGATAAAACATGTCCTTCTAATCAACTTTTGGAATAATAATAAATTATTATTCTCTTGGACTTAAGCCTTTAAGATTAGCCCCTCTTTCCAACCTCTCATCCCCCTCTCCCTTACCCAGCCTAGTGGATCTTAGTCCCCCATAACTCTTTCTTCATGGTCGGTCTACCCGCAACGATCTTTTTATATTATTGATATAAAAGGAAAAATTTGACTTATTATTTCCTTTTATTTTGCATGTTCTTAAACATTGGGTGTTATTCATTAGTTACACTATAAGATACACACCTACCCATTCCAGGGATTAGACTTAATTCTTTACACTTCCATTCTTCCCACCCACCCTAAAATCAAAATAACAGGACTAGCGAGATAATAAAATACTACAGGAATCCAAAGCAGAACCCATACCCATACAATTTCCCATATTTGAAAGGTCGGGTTACCGATCCGGGCGCGGGGAGGAGGTTTAAACTTCTTTTATACCTGTTATTCTCAATTACTATGATTTCATTTTCTTTCTTACATTTACTATTCATTTACATACTTACCACCTCTTTGATCTTGAAAACAATATCACTAGTCATCTCTCTTATAACAAAAAATATCACTCCTCCCTAGGCATGGCTCAATTTGAAAACTTTTAACAAAGGAGGTGTAAAACTCCTTATGATACCTTTCTATGACCAGGTATATTGCAATCACTTCATAGTCAACCCTTCGTTGATGTGGCATTAGTTGGTCGCTGATATTTTTTTTCTATGGTTAAACATTAAGATTGCAAAATTCTTTTATTTTATTTTATTTTTTGGGAACGATTTTTCTTGTGTCTCATTGGCTGCATGTGTGACGTGACTTTGATTTGCCAATTTTTATCTTATTGTCTGTTATGTTTTTATTTTGAATTATAAAAAAAAAAAATGCTTTTTGGCAGGGGTACAACTGCATGGTTTTTGGGAAACACTGGTGTATTAAATTGTTGGGTCGATGAATCGTGGGTGGTCTGAGTGGTTTGTGTTTGGGTATTCAATTATATGATCAAGAAATCACTAGAGACACGAAGTATTACAGTCTCTAATAAACAAATGGTTGGTGTTGCAAATGTTTTTCCTTTGGGTGGTACTATGTGTCATTGTTGAAGAAGAGGTGCCATATTTCTTGTGTAACGGTGGAGATATAGAAGTAATTTGAGGATGAGTGGGTGTGTTATTGTACTTGCATATGGTTGTAGAAGGTTTATTTCATGTCACGTGAAGCATTGGACTACGATATGCGCTTGATGTTATGTGAGACATTGAGTTGCAATGTGGGTGTGTTGAACTGTAAATCTGGGTTTTGCAGAGTGTTGTGGGTTGTCATTGTTGTTAGCATGTTGGGCCATGGTTGTTGGTGTATTAGATTGTCCAGTGAACAAAATTTTCGAAAGCCCTATACCTTGCCATCGTTTTTATGTTGGTCGGGGTATATTTCTTAGTTTGTTTTTTTTTCTTAAAGACATTGTGGGTGTCTTCAAATGGTAACCTAGGTTTTGTAAAGTTCCATAGG
Organism: Picea engelmannii; assembly: GCA_009831015.1. Classification (NCBI taxonomy): domain Eukaryota; kingdom Viridiplantae; phylum Streptophyta; class Pinopsida; order Pinales; family Pinaceae; genus Picea; species Picea engelmannii. The sequence continues at coordinate 220,888 of ML777085.1, forward strand.
TTGCGGTCGTTGTGAGTGCCTCGGGTCAAGTTTTCTGGTGTATTGGATTCTTTGGTCAATGAAATTGTCCGCGGCTTGAGTGTTTTGGATTTGTGTAATGCTACTTGTCCTTGTTGATTTTTTTGCTGGTGCAAATTGCTATAGGCTACCATCACTATGAGTACTCTAGTCTGAGATTCTTCGTTTATTTATTTTATTAAGTTTTTTTCAAAGAGAGTAGAAGAGAATAGATTATTTTGGTAGAGTTTATTAGATATTTTGTGGGTTTTGTTGGTTCACAACTATGGTATTATATTTTCCTTTTCTATCCATTGAATTATAGCTTTGTCAGTGCGAATTGCCATATAATGTCGTTGTTGTGAGTACCCTGGTCGGGGCATGTTGTTTTTGTTAGTTCTTGTTAGTTATTAGCTCTTCTTTGGTTCAAATATCTGTTCTAATTATTTGTTTTTGAAGCCATAGTACCTTGGTTCAATTCTTGTTTTTTTGTTTTGTTTTTGATTTGTTGTCAAAGAAAATAGGTTAGTTTTGTGGATTTTATTTTCTACATCTTTTGTTTCTCTGGTTGATGGCTATAATATCATTATACTTTCCTCTTCTAACCGTGGATAAAATATAAACTTTGGATAATACAATGAAACTTTTTTTCTTCTTTGGTTCAAATCTATGGTGCCCTGGTGCAGAGTTCTTATTTTCATTGGTTTTTTTTTCCGTTGTCAAAGAAAATGAATATTGATTGAAGTTTTATCCACGTGGAAATTAGTTTCTTAGGTTTTATCTAGTTCAAAGATATGACTTCATTATTTATGTTCAAATCTATAATCCCTTGGTGTGATTGTTTCCTTTTCTATTTTTTGGTTTCTCTGGTTCATAGCTTTAGTATGATTATATTTTTCCTGTTCTAGTGGTGGACAAAGTAAAAAATTGTGAGAATAAAATATAAACTTTCTAGTTTCTTTGGTTGAAAGAAACATTACCCTGGTCCCTGCTTCTCATTTTTGTTACTTTATTTTCCTGTTGTCAAAGATAATAAAGATGGTGTTAGATTGATTTGATTTTTATTTGCATGGAAACTAGTTTCTTGGGTTTACTCTTGTTCAAAGTTGTGATGTGATTATTTATGTTCAAAGCTATAGTGGGTTTTTGTCAAAAATAATAGATTGGCTTGGTAGACTTTATTAGATATGTTATGGGTTTCTCTCGTTCACAACTATGGTATCTTTATATTTTCTTTTTCTAACCGTGGAGTTCTATATTTCCTGGTGCACGAGGGCTTCACTAAATGAAATTGTGACATGACACATTTGTTCATGGGATAATAAATAATATGCCTAGTTTCACTAACTATTGAAAAGAAAACCTAAAATCCATTTGTTGACCCCCCTCGCAATACATATGTACAATTTTTAAACCCTCTATTTTTACCAGATATCCTAGGTATCCATTTTTTTCATGGCATTTTAATACCCCTTTTTATTTCTATCCTTAGTATGTAAACATGCAAGAACTCTTATATGCTCACAAATCACAAATCACAAATCACAAATCACAAATCACAAATCACAAAGGTAATTCAAAATACGCTAACAAGGGGTGTTCCATCTAAGTTGATGTTAAAGCTTAAGTTGGAGTGATATATCTTCATGAGTCACCCAACTCATTCAAATCCATGTGTTTCCTAACCTCGGAGGGTGGTAACCCTTTTTTCATGAATTGAAAAGAGGTATCCTAGTGGGTAGACATAGGTTTATCACATGTTTAACACCAAGTTGCATACTCATGGGATTACAAGAGCACATGAGACAAATAATGAGAGATCCCTTGTATTTCATCATCTTGGGTGTAGCTTACTACATTTTCTCATTAATTCATTCATTCACTTGACTTGCTTGGTGAATTTTATCACTGACTTAACAGTGATTGGCATCCCAAAGATACTAGAGAGAGTGTGTGAATCCATTGAAATAGATGAATTGGTCGTTGAACAAGGAGTGGATTGTGTTATTTTCTTAGAAGCCTTGAATCATGTTGAGGACGATGAAAATGAGAATGGCAATGGAAATTGTACTCTGCATCGACTACCATGCTCCCACCTCTTTCACTCTCACGGAATTTCAGAATGGTTTCACAAAAACCTCAGCTATCCCACTTGTAAAACTCCATTCCGGCTGAAGTAGAAACCAGTAACCGTATTTATTATGAAATTATAGCCACTGGTAACCCTATTTACTATGACTAAAGATAACATTGTGTAATTATATTATCATTTGAATTATATATTTATGTGCCCATCTACAACTTTGATTAATTTCGATTATATATTTATGTGAACATCTATAACTTTGATTTATGACTATGTTATAAATGAAACATAACATAGTGTGTTATCATTTGATTATATATTTATTTTTGTTTCGAGGAGCATTATTGTATTAGATAATATCAAGTAAAAGTTCATAAGATATTTTATGTTATAAATGAAACATAACATAGTGTGTTATCATTTGATTAGATATTTATTTTTGTTTTGAGGAGTATTATTGGAAGGATTAGATAATAACAAAAATCTAAGATAACATATGTATAGATGGAACCATATGTTATCTTAGATTAACATCATGAAAATGAGAATCATCTCAACATATTTCACAGGGAGGGTAAATGAATATTAAAAGTGTTGTGGGTAAATGAGTACTATCTTTTATCTCTAAAACGTTCACATAGGCCCATGACAACATGTTCCAGAAAGTGCTACCATGATTGGAGCAGGGTTCTCCAACTTCCTGAAGCTCTCCATATCATTCCATATAATTACCACCACCTTCATAAACTAGAAAGCCAATAAATATGCAAATTCAATAAGCATGGAATCAATTGGTCGATTATCCTCCCTTTCTGTAGGGAATTGAGAAACAAAAGTATGGCCGACCTAGTGATCTGCATATTAATTCCTAACCACCTACTTGACACCAACCCTATTAGGATTGTTGGTACATGACTCACCTTTGATGAAACTCTAGGTAAAACAAGGAATGAAATCCCATACTATGGCAAGATGACCTATTGAGATCAATGGAAGGAGCAACCATAGTTCCATGGTTTAATTGAAATTATAGTTGTGATTCCTTTCTACCAAGGTGTGCCCATGTCTAAAAGGTTTCCTGGCATGTGATACAATGGCACACCAACTATGAGATTGTTGAAATATTGTAATTGCAAAGAATATTCTAGTTATTGTTGAGTTATCATTAAATAGATCAATCCCCTTTCGTGGATTGGTCAAAACCTGTTTGTATGAGGCTAATTGAGAAGTCACCCCGTAGGGATAATTAAAGTGGCTTTAGCCACTAAGTGAAGAAGTCAGACCTAGTTAATGAAGAGACACAACCCTAGTTCCTAGAAGATAGTATCAATAAGAGAGGCTAGAGTCTCATTCTCACACTCACCAAAAATTAACTCATCTAGTACGCAAGTTTGAAGGAAGCTGCATTTGCCGAAAGGAGAGAGAGGAGCATTTCTCAGTGTTGTATATTCTCTAGAGTTTGGTTTATTATCTTGGCATGAAAATATATATTAAGGAAGTTTTTGAAGGGTTTTCTCCCCCATGAGGGTTTCCCAGGATAAATTTAACAGAGATCAATCCAAAGTCTTGTGATTTTCCATCTAGATAAGATCCTATCCTTCATAGAAGTGGGCCTTAATGTTTCATTGATAAGGGCCTAGTTAGGATAATGGTTCTATAGATGCCTTCTTGGCTATAGCAGATACTTTCTTGCATCAAATTTCCTCCCATTTTTACCATTCAACTACCGTTGTTTATTTTCTTCCAAACAATTCTCTTTCATGTTTGACTCCATAAGGGATGCATCAATCCTTCATCAGTTGGTCCAAATTTCTCTGATGTTTTGGTTAAATTACACTACTCACATGCGACACCATCCATGCTAGTGAACGCTTTGATGCTCTCGTTGATGGTCCATTGTGTAATCCCAATATGACTCGTAAGGTAGTCCCGATATATAATATCTCCATAGAGGTTGAGAATACTAGTTTGGTCACTCTTATGTTCCCAACTGATTCTACTACTAGAACATAAATAAAGACCATGATTGATTGGAACAAAAGGAAATAGCTAAGAAATACCAGAACATAGAACTAGGAACTGGGATGTAGGATCTTCACTTCTAGGAGCATTATCTCAATATCAGAACACTTTGGTAAGAACAATCTAGAAATTGGAAGTTTGGAACACTCATCGAAACTTGTCAAAATACCATCTCTAAATTAACATGGGATCAGAGCTAAGATGAGTAGATCACCTTTCACTGAGTAACCAAAAACGTCATTGTTGTCGTACAAGAAAATCAGGGATTTTTTTTGAAAGGGAATTTCTGCCTAAAAACCATCTAGGTAAGTGTGACCTAGACTGAAAAACTCATTGGAATCTTGAGTGCATCTTTTCAGTGGTCAGAGGCTCTAAAAAGTGAAACCCTAGTTTTGACTAATACCAGAATACTAGAAAACCAGGAAACCAGAACCATTACCAGAAGTACCGGTTCAGATTTGCGCAGGTTCAGTTTTAAGGGGTAAAATTTGGATTTTCTAAAGGTAGACTATTCTAGCCTACTCGTCTCATCCCAGTGCATCTGAAGCATCTTCTTCTTTATCTCAGATATTCTTCTTTATCGCAGGAAAATAGCTTCTTCTTTATCTTCTATGAACATAGTATCTCAGATCCAACACATTCAGAGGAATAATGCACCCCAGGTCTGATCATATTGATATACATCTATTTGTTATGGAATTATTTTGACCTTATGAACATCTAGGTTGTATGTTGAAGTTATGACCATCATACTAACCCTTGGTCAAAATTAAAATCAAGGTATTAGATTGACTTATATTTCTATCAAGATATCATATTATCTTAGTACAAAGGATATATTGAAGAAATCACTTGTCATATTGAGGGAAGGAGACTTGGAAGAAAATAAACACACTCATTCTTAAGGACAAGACTCCAGGTTCCAGTTTTGATTGATTAAGTTGATAAAATTCAAAGTTTTACATGACAAGTTTAATAACTACCTCATTACAAATAAACACTATAGTTGAGGTAGCAGTCTCTGAAAAGTATTATACTTGGTATCATGTGAGCATATTGAGATAAATACTTATTGTAATAATTTACTAGATACAACTAACATCTCCTCCAAGAGAAAATTCTTGTGTTGGTTCCAGGTTACCATGGAGTAATGCTTGATCACAACACTAGAAGAGTGTTGATCTAATTTCATATTGTATCTCTTACTTTTGACTCTTGTTTTAGGAAGGTCACAAGTAATAGCTCTAGAGGAGCTACTGTGATGGTTGTTCTCACTATTGTTTTATTATTATAGAGAGTATTAGTCATGCTTGTTGTTTCTCCCTTGTTTATCTTGTTTCAAATCACATAGGATAACCTTGAGGAAGCTATAGTGATGGTTGCAAAAGGAAACAGATTAGAAAATACATGAAGAAAAATATGTACATGTTCATATATAAGAAAATAAAGAAGATATAGAAGATAAAGAAGAAGCTATTTTTGATATACATAGTATCTCATATATAGATACATTGTAAAAAGAATAAGGCTCCAAAGATGATCAAATAATAAGTAGACTTGATCAAAGGATAATGAAGCCACCTTGACGAGAAGAAGAAATCGTTTGAAGTTTGACTCATATTTTTATATTAAGACTTGGTATTCAATAAAAAGTATATCCTGAAAATACTATGAAGTTGTTGTAATCTCAGAAGAAATAAAGATTCAGAGTAAGCCTAATCTCATAAAGGATCAGATGAAGAGACATCTTCCAGGACTAGGAGACAAATTCCATGAGAAGACTAGATTGTAGATTCAAAGACTTATAGGAGATATGAAATCTCATGGGAAGATTCCCTTGTTTCAGTGACATAGAAGGAAGCCAGTCAAAAAAACAGAGATATGTATTTTTCTAAGAGACTAGAAGGGAAGTCAGTGTTGACTTTCAAGATTGATCTAACAGATCAAGCATGTTGCAGATAAAAATATAAAGATGTAAAAATATTGAATTGTGTCTAGAGGATTCTCCCAACAAGTGGGAGAATACTATGATGAGACGCTTACTCTAGTAATTGAAGAAATAGTTCAATTATTCATGAAGATAACCAGAACAACCATGCCAGTATGCGATTCAAGGGGAGAAATCCCTATATTTTAGATTGATTTATCTCTAGTGCCAATTGGTGTAGTACATTAGTTGGGCCAGGAAGACAAGACTACAATAAAAAATAGAGCTACCTCCATGAAAGAAGAATATATACTTTTAGTACAGTTATTGAGCCACTCTCAATTTCATATGAAGTTGTTTATGTGATGAAGTATAGGAGTTAATCTTAGAATTCAGTAGTCATAGTGAGAATGGTGCAACCATTCTCAGCTTCAGATCAACTACAGGTGCAAAGTCCCAGTTCCATAGGATTAGTTGTAGAGAGAGAGTAGAGGACATACTCTCAATTAGTGAGACAGATAATGCTTTCCAAAAAGCACATAGAGATAACACATGATTGTGCATATTAAGTTGGAGTTGAAGAAAGTGTACCAGGATGGTACAATATGATGTGGAACATTAGATTTGAAGATTGAAGATATAAAGACTCATGTCTGTAGGTTGAAGGAATGTCTGTACATGTTGAAGCAAGATCTTATAGCTTGGTATGGCATAATTGATAGTTTCCTGATGAGCTTGGGGTTTACCAAGAGTAAAGTTGATTCTAAACTTTACTTCAAGATTATGAATGATGAGCCAGTGATGTTTCTACTATATGTAGATGATTTATTCTTGATAGATGAAGAAAATATCATCACATATTGCAAGACGAAGCTCATTATAGAGTTTGAGATGAAATACCTAATGCATTATTTCTTATGTCTTGAAGTTTGGAAGAACATAGAGAAAATCTTCCTTAACCAAGGGAAGTATGCAGTTGAAATACTGAAGAGGTTTGATATGCTAGAATGCAAATCCATGAACACACCCATGGAAACAAAGTTGAATCTCCTGGTTGATACTTCATCAGAATTGGTTGTTGCTACATTGTACAAGCATATAATTGGATCATTGATGTATCTGACGAATATCATGCCAGATATATGTTTTGTTGTGAACACCTTGAGTCGGTATCTGGATGTATTCACCTTGTCACTACAAAACATGTGATGAGATACCTTAAGGGTACGTTGGACCTTGGTCTTTGTTATAATGGAGATTATGACTTCAGATTGGTTGACTATACTGATTCAGACTTGGAAGAAAGTGTTTCGGACATAAAGAGCACTCCAAGATCTTGTTTTAGTCTGGGGTCATCCATGACTTCATGGCAGAGTAGGAAGCAATCTAGTATTGCTCTCATCACAACAAAAGTAGAATAAATTGCTGCATTTTCCACCAGTTTTGAAGCCATATGGTTTAGGAAGTTGTTGACAGGTCTGTTTGATCTGGAGATGCAAACAACCGTGATTCTATGTGATAACCAGAGTTGCATAAATATGATGGAGAACCCTGTGTTCCATGATAATTCAAAGAACATAGAAATACGATATAAGTACATTCATGATATGGTGTAGAGGGGATCTGTTAAGCTCCAATATGTTGGAACATATGAGAAGGGTGCAGATGTGTTGACCAAGCCTCTATCTCATGTAAATTTTGAATAATTTCTATACAAGATTGTTATAGTTCGAAAATACCTCCCTTGAAAGGGGGAGTGATGCCAATGATACTATGGAATCCTAATCAACAACGGGTATCTCAATTAGGATTTTATATCCTAAAGGATTGATCATCCCTGGATAGATCCTGAAGGTTCGGTAAGGAGAGTCTATCAGAGTACCTATGCATGTATATGGCAAGTATGGTCAGTAGTGATTACTCTATTAGGATTTTTATAATCTTAGGGAATCTTATGATTCCTGGGCATATCCCGAAGGTCCAGTAAGGATGGTCTATCAGAGTACCATGTAGTAGCTTCATTAGGACTTTATATCCTAGGGAATCTTATGATTCCTGGGATGATCCCTAGGAAATATCAAAGTACCACAAAATGTTGTTGATACACTTGCCTCATTCTATTACTATATGATGATGTTGTTGCTCCAGCCTCGTGTTGTGATGATGTTGTTTCTCCAACCTCGTGTTGTGATGATGTTGTTATCTCAGCCTTATGCTAATCATGTTTTCATATCATCCTTGTGTTGATGATGTTGTTCCAGCCTCATGTTGTTATTGATGATGTACCAACATAACGTTGGTGAGATTATTTCTCTAGCTTCATGCTATTGATATCAATGCTTCAACTTCATGATGAAGATGAGATGATGATGCTACATTAGCTTCATGTTGAATATGATGATGATGATGATGCTACTTTAGCTTCATGCTAAAGATGATGATGATGTTACTACGTCAACTTCATGTTGAATATGTTGATGATGATGTATCAGTATTTTACTGATTGATGATGTTGTATTAGTGTTATACAAATAGATGTTAATGCAAAGAATAATGATGATGATGCCATTTCAGCTCCACGCTGTGAATGATGATGATGATACTATTCCAGCTCCATGTTGTGAATGTTGATGGTGATATTATTCCAGCTCCATGTTGTGAATGATGATGTTATTGATGATGAGAAAAACTTCTGATGATTTATAGATGTCCCAGTCGATGTCTCAGATGTTGTTGATATTGTTTCCCTTTCTCTCTCTCTCTCATGATGATGTTGTATTGCAGAGTACCCTTCTTGTTAAGGAGGAGTGTTGAAATATTGTAACTACGAAGAATATTCTACTTGTTGTTGAGTTATTAATAAATAGATCAATCCCCTTTTGTGGATCGATCATGTCGGGACTTATATATGACCAAATCCCCTTTTGTGGATTTGGTCAAACCCTATTTGTATGAGACTAATTGAGAAGTCACCCCCTAGGTACAATTAAAGTGGTTTTAGTCACTAAGTGAAGAAGTCATCCCTGCTTGATGAAGAGACACAACCCTAGTGCCTAACAACTAGTATAAATAAGAGAGGATAGCATCTGATTCTCACACTGACTAAAAAGTCACTCATCTAGTGCGGAAGTTTGAAGGAAGTTGTAGTTCTTGGAAGAAGGAGAGAGAGGAGCATTGCTCAGTGTTGTATATTCTCTAGTGTTTGGTTTATTATATTGGCATTGTATTGACAATCTATATTAAGGAATGTTTTGCTGGTGTTTCTCCCCCATGAGGGTTTCCCAGGATAAATGTCATGTACCTTGTGATTGTGTTTCTTTCAGTGATCTTTCTTATGCTATTATTGTATAATAAATTGAAAAGAACTTAATAGCATCTCTAAATTTAACAGATATCAATCCAAAGGCTTGTGATTTTCCATCTAGAGAATCTCTTATCCTTCATAGAAGTGGGTCTTAATTTTTCATTGATAAGGGCATAATCAAGATAATGGTTCTATTGATGCCTTCCTAAATCTATCAGATAATTCCTTGCATCAAATTTCCCCCCATGTTTACCATTCAACTACAATTTTTTCTTTTCTTCCAAACAATTATCTTTCATGTTTTATTCCATAAGGGATGCATCAATCCTTTATCAGTTGGTCCAAAGTGCTCGGATGTTCTGGTTAAATTCTTCTACTCACATGCCACACCATCCATGCTAGTGAGAGATTTGATTCTCTCGTTGATGGTCCATGGTGTAGTCCTTGTAAGAATCATAAGGTAGTCCTGATATATAATAGCTCCATAGAGGTCGAGAATACTAGTTTGGTCACTCCTCTATTCCCAACTGCTTCTACTGCTAGAACATAAACAAAGACCATCATTGATTGGAACTAAATGAAATAATTAAGAAATACCAGATCATAGAAATATGAACTGGGATGAAGGATCTTCATTTCTAGGAGCATTAGCTCAATATCATAACATTTTGGTAAGAACAATATGGAAATTGGAAGTTTGGAACACTCATTGAAACTAGTCAAAATACCACAAGGAAGTGGTAGGAACACTGGTTGCAAGATTGGATTTTGTCAAAACATAACAAGTGGGAAACACACACTAGATATATCTAATAATAGGGTCAGGTGGCCACACTATTGGTTTTCACAGCACAAAAACACTCGACGAAGCTCACTCTTTATGTGTATCCCTAGGGCTTGGGCATATATACACGTGCATGGTTTATGAGTGCAAATAATAAGGTTAACTAATAGGTCAAAGGGTCTAATAATGAGTACACCTAATTTGACTTATTGAGCAATTTTTATTTATTTTACATGTGTCCTTGCTTCTCTTTTCTCAGTAAATATTTCCCATTCGCTAAATACTAATAATCATCCAAGACTGTTGAGGCCCCCTGTCAAATGAAAATGGATCCTTCTGTCACTGCAAGAACATTGAGACAAGTACTGATATGATACATATATTACTCTAATTATAAATAAATAAGATTTTCTTCAATATGTGTTTTAATAGGTTCTGTATATGCACTTACCCTTGGGGGATCATCGACTAAGTAAAGGTAAAGAGAAACACCATGGTATGAGACTAGAGATGGAATTAGGGATTCCATAATCAACTCAAATGTTGATTGTATCATTGGTGGTTCTAGGTCATATACTAGATCAATAACTTCAACTTATTCTTCTATTAGTTTTTGATCAATTGCAGCAAAAAGAAAGCCATGATATTGAACTGGAACATATGCTTAGTAAACTAGATCTGTTGAAATATTGTAACTTTGAAGAATATTCTAATTGTATTTGAGTTATTATCTTATAGATCAAATCCCCTTTTGTGGACTAATCATGTCGGGTCTTGTAGAAGACCATATCCCCTTCTGTAGATTGGTCAAACCATATTTATAAGGTGGTATTTGTAAAGTAAACCTCTAGGGTTTATAAAGTGGTTTTAACCACTCTTGGAAGAATTCATCCCTACTAAGTGAAGAGACATAACCCTAGCACCTCCTCAACTAGTTTTTATAAATGAGGTTCACGCCTCACTTGTTCATTCATTTCACTCACTCATCTAGTGCACATCTTTTGAAGGCAGTTGCAGTTGTAGGAGTAAGGAGAAGAGAGGCACATGCTCAATCCTATTTTATTCTTGGTGTTTGGTCTTAGTCTTGGAATTGTATTGGAAATCTATTATTGAGGAAGTTTTTGTTGGGTTTTCTCTCCCATGAGGGTTTACCAGGATGAAATGTTGTGTACCTTGTGATTGTGTTTCTTTCAGTGATATTACTTATGTTGTTGTTTTGGAAATGCATTGAATGCTCTAGTAAATTGGAGATAACCTAATAACAACACTAAAACTTAACATGGGATCAGAGCTTGACTCAATAGAGCACCTTTCACTGGGTATCTTAAAATGTCACTGTTGTTGTACAAGGAAATCATGTATTTTTGCTGAAGAGGAATTTCTAATCGAAAAATATCTAGGGAAGTGCATCCTACCCTAGTACATCCTTTGGCATCTTGAGCACACATTTTGAGTGGCCGGATTATCTGGAAAGTCAAACCCTAGTTTTGGCTAGTACCAGAAAACAAGAGAACGAGAACTAGCACCAAAAGTACTAATCCAAATTGTGCAAGTCATGTTTCAAGGGTAAAAATTGAAATTTTATGAAATAATAAGATCCAAAAAACTCACCTCATCCCAGTACATCTAGCCCTTGGATCAACATTCAAAAATTTGAAGTTTGATAAATTAGGGTTTCCTCATAAAACCCTAAGTTGCAACACCAATTGCAGTGCCAGTTCCTTCATGCCAGTTGCAACAACAATTGCATTACCAGTTCCTTCATGCTAGTTGAAACACTAGTTGCATTGCCAGTTTCTTCATGACCATTGTAACACCAGTTGTAGTGGCAACACCAATTGCAGTATTAGTTGTAGTGATAGTTTTTGTGAAGCGTTGAGACTGATTTTATTGTCCTAGTGTGACTTAACCTAGAAAATATCCAACTAAGTTTAAGTTACAAGTTGAAGCACCTTTGAAGTTTTAAAGGTTTGTTATTGCTTGTTGCTATTATCGGATGGTGCCACTACCTGCAAATGTTGTCAAAGGTATGTACTTACATATGTTTAAATTGTATGATTATTTTAAAGGGTACTTGTAGGATATTTTGTCTAAGAAACAATCATAGATCCAGAAGGATCTCAGATCCAACACATTAGAGGAACTATGCACCCCGGGTTTGATTACCTTGATATGCCTCTACTTGTTATGGAATTATTTTGATCTTATGAATATCCAGGTTGAATTTTGATCTGTTAAAGTTATCATACTAATCAATGGTCAAAATTAAAGTAAAGTATTAAATTGATTAAATTTGAGACTATAGATTTTATTCTCTAACCGATCTTTCTGTCAAGAAAGCATATTATCTTAGTACATAGGATAGGTTGAAGAAAATACTTGTCATCTTGAGTGAAGGAGACTCAGAAGAAAAAAAACACACTCATTCTTGAGGACAAGACTCCAAGTTGCAGGTTTGATTAATTAAGTTGATATGATTCAAAATTGCACATGTTAAGTTTGATAACTACCTCATTACAAGTAAACAATATAGTTGTGATAAGAATATTTGAATTTTTTTATAATTGGTAGCAAATGAGCATCATTGAGAGAAGTTCTTAATGTAATAATTTACCATATAACTAACATATCTTCCAGGAGAAACTTCTTGTTTTGTTTCCAGGTTACCATGGAGGAATTAATGATCATAGCACTAGAAGAGTGTTTCTCTCATTTCCTATTATTGTATTTCTTATTTTTCTGTTTTAGGTAGATCACAAGTGATAAATCTAAAGGATATACTATGATGATTGTTCTTGCTATTTTTTTATAAAGAGCATTATTATTGTCTGTTGTTTCTCCCTTGTTGTCCTTATTTCAGGTAGGTCATAGGTGATCAACCTAAGGGAGATATATTGATGGTTGCAGGAGACAACATATTAGATGAGACATGAAGAAGACTATTCAAGTTGTATACATGACAATATACATCCATGTACCAACGAAGATGAAGAAAAATCTACTTTTGAGATACATAGTATCTCATATGAAGATTGATTGTAATGATTAGAAGGCTCCAAAGATGAACAAACATTGGAGTAGAACTCCCAATAGACTTGGTCAAAGGATAATGAGGCCACCTTGAGAAGAAGCATAATTCGTTTGAAGTATGACTCAACTTTTCATATTAATACTTGGTATTCAACACCAAGTATATCCTCTAGAGACTATGAAGTTGTTTTAGACTCAGAGTAATCCTGATCTAAGAAAGGATAAGATGGAGAGACATATTCTAGGATTGGAAGACATATTCCATGAGTTGAGGAGACTATATCATAGCTTCAAATACCTCTAAGAGACATGAAATATCTTGGGAAGATTCCCTTGTTTCAATAATAAAGAAGGAATATATTCAAAAGGATTGCGATATGGATTTTTCCTTAAGACACGAAAGGAATTAAGTGGTGATTTCCAAGATTGATCTAACAGATCAAGCATGTTGAAGATAACAATATAAGTATGTACAAATCTTGATTTGTGTCAAGAGGATTCTCCCAATAAGAGGGAGAAGACTATGAAGAGACACTTTCTCCAGTAATCGAAGAAATAGTTCTAGTATTCATGAAGACAACCAGAAGAACCATGATTATGATATAGTATGAGATTCAAAGGGAGAAATCCATGTATTTGAGATTGAGTTACCTCTATGAAAGAATAAAATCTACCTTCAATATCAGTTATTGAGACACTCTCATTTTCAGATGAAGTTGTTTCCGAGAGTTTAGTAGCTACAATGATTCTTAGCTTCAGAGAAGATGCAAGTGAAGAGATGTAGAAAGAGAAGAGGATATACTCTCAAGCAGTGAGACAAATAGTGCTTTGCAGAAAGCACATAGAGCTAGCACATGATTTTGTAGATTAAGTTATAGATGAAAAAATGTACCAGGTTGGCACAATGTGATGTGAAAATTTGGTTTCAAAGTATAGGATAGGAAGAATAATGCCTTCAAGCTAAAGCAAGCTCCAAGATCTTGGTATGGAAAGATTGATAGTTTTTTGATGAGCTTGAGCTTTACCGAGCATAAAGATCATCCCAAAATTTACTTCACGATTTAGAATGATGGACCAATTATATTGTTTCTATATGTGGATGAATAATTCTTGATAGATGAAGAAAAGATCATCACATATTGCAAGAAGAATCTCACTGTAGAGTTTGAGATGAAATACCTAGGCCCGATGCATTATTTCTTAGTTCTTGAAGTGACGTAGACCCCCGACCCTCTGTCCAAGATCCGCACAGGATCATTCTAAATTCTCCTCGAGTCGAAGCATCTCGCTTGGATCCCTATTGGAACCTCATGAATCCAATCCACAGGTCCTTCATAAAAACCCTCCCTGCACAGCTTAACACCAGACGCGAGCCTTACATCTCCATGTGACCACAACCAGCCTTAGCACAAGCACCTCTCATAAGTCACGAGTTCATGAGTCAAATACCCTCGTATCCTTTTTCTCCCAACGTCGATACCTAAGATGCGATACAGGTCTGGCTCCTTCCTCACTAGAGCCTGCTACATATAGCCTTAGTCTAGGATAAACACTAGCACTACTCGCAACTCGCAAATTTACGAATTGGAGTTTTGAGCCCTTGTGCTCCTCCTCTATGAATCCCCGAAATGTGATAAGTCAACAATGGGTTGACTCCTTCCCAGGAGACATGTGTACACCACCTGTCACCTGCTTCCACCTTTCTATGGGTGCTTGTTTCTATGCCACCTATCAACCACACGGTCCCCACCTAATGGACGTGACATGTGTTCGCACGAGCACTCGGTGCTCGACACTTCGTGACTTCTGCAGTCGAAAAGAAATCCTTTCAACCCCAAACCCCCAATATGTGATACCACACAGAGTTTCTGGTCCAATGGTTCTCTCGTGGCTTAGATACAATAGTCTGGATCTCCTTCCCTACTCCTTGCAACTCAGGACTTCACAAAACCAAGAATTTGGTCTACCCTCCAAACTCACGAACCCCAAATTTGTGAAATGATCTAGATCTCTGCCACCTGTCCTCCAAAATGGATGGTCCTGATGCTTTCGGGACTTGACAAGTCCTCTTCCTTCTGTTGTTACAAGGTTTAAACCTCACGCGCATTTTATGGATCCGACGGATCACAACAACTCAACACTTGTCCCTTGAAGTTTCTTCTATCTCTTCTACCCTTCTATGCAGTTTCCCAAGGATTAAACCCCTCGCACATTCTCCTAGATCTGATGAATATCGATCCTTGGTGATAAATCTGACGGTTCAGATCTATCCTCCTTGCGCTCTCTCCTCCTGTGTGCCTAGAAATATATTCAACGGTCCATATATTCTCCTCTCAGTACCGATCCAAAGGGTATTGTTTCTCCTTCCTGAGTACACACTCTCTCCGAGCCTTGGAAGATTTCAAACGCTTAAAAGGATGAAATATTTGTTCTTTATCCCGCGAGTCCACGACCCTTAGTCTCACTTGCACTAGTGAAAACTCTGCCCTCCTAAGCTTTGTTCACTCTGAAACCTCAAAGGTATTCTCGACCTCTGCACTCCTTGCAGGGTCCCTGCACACAACTGTGCAATCCATCCTGAGTTTTTCCTACTCAAACCTCTAAGGGATTCAACCCTTTCCTTCTCCTTCAAATGGATATTGGTGCCCTCTTGGTAGCCTTTCATTCAAGCACTCCTTACTGAACCAACAAAGTATTTAATGACTCTATGAGTGTCTTCCTCCTTGACCCTTCTCCTTCCTCTGAACTCAGAATAGATTTCTTCTGTACACACTATGCACTTGCTCAATGCCCTCCTAGCAGAGCTTCCACAGAATCCTCAGTGGTTATGTTATCTCTGTAACTTCCTTTTCATAGTCTTATCTCCAAGGTGTTCAACAAACTTGAGGCCTCCTCCTTGAGTCAATGAATTCCTCTAGTGCACCCTCCTGGCACATCTTTGTCTAAATTCCATAGAATTCAGAAGTGCACTCTATGCATTGGCTTAGAGAACCTGCAGTGTTATGTCATGAAACCTATTTCATGAAGCCACAAAGAATCCACACCTGGAATCAAAGAACCCAACAGAAAATGAGTTATGTATGTAACCTGCAAATGCAAACTAACACACATATACAACATATCATAATCACATAAAGACATTCATCAACAAACAGAGAATAACATGCAGTAAAAACTGCTCTGATTATATTAATATGAAATGCCTCTTTACAATGTGAGCTCTGGACTGCAACAGATTCATGGCTTCCTCTACTCTACCCATTCTCTTTGTTCTACTCTTCCCACCTTTTTTTTAGATACAAAGAAGATATTTTTACAAAAGGGGGCTCCTCGAGCACTTCCCTCCATCCTCATCAACTCTCATTAATTTACGTTCAATTACATTCAATGGATATCTAGTCTGAATCAGATCTATATCTCAGCCTTACAACCATTAAAAACTGTTTCTAATCACAACATGTGCACATGCATGGTTTTGGCATTTCGGCCTTACAAACATTAAATACAATTTTTCAAAATTTGAAAAACAAGAGGGTTGTGCCTCTCTCCTTCCATTGAATGCACTCTTGATGTTCTAGATATATAGTGCATAGCTGGGCTTGGAGCGATGCTCCTACATCATGAAGTTTGGCAGAGCCTAGAGAAGATATTCCTTAACCAAAGGAAGTATGTAGTTGAAATACTAAAGAGATTTGACATGTTGGAATGTAAAATATATGAATACACCCATGGAAATGAATTTGAAGCTCATGGTTGATACTTCATTAGAGTTGGTTGATGCTACTATTTACAGATAGATTATTGGATTGTTGATGTATCTAACAAATACTAGGCCAAATATATGATTTTTGGTGAAAAACTTGATTTAGTATCTAGTATAGCCCAGACGTGTTCACCTTGTAGCTTCAAAGCATGTGATAAGATACCTTAAGGGTACATTGGACTATGGTCTATGTTATACTAGCAATCACAACTTCATACGATATTGTTATACTGACTCAGATTGGGCTGGAAGTGCTCCTAATAGAAAGAGAACTTTAGGATGTTGTTTCAGTTTGGGGTCAGCCATGAATTCATGGAAAATTAGGAAGCAATCCAATATTTCTCTTAGCATGACAGAAGCAGAATATATTGCCGCATGTTTCTTCAGTTGTGGAGTCATATGGCTTCAAAATTTGTTGATGGTTCTGTCCAATTTGGCGAAGGAAGCCACTGTGATTCTATATGATAACCAGAGTTGTATAAATATGACAGAGAACCTAGTCTTCCATGATAATTCAAATCACATAGATATCTAGTATCAATACATTTGTGATATGGTGCAAATGGAAGTTGTAAGACTCTAATATGTTGGCAGAAATGAGCAGGTTCAATATGTGTTGACCAAGCCTATGAATCATGTGAAGTTTTAGTACTTTTGATACAATCTTGGTGTTTTCGGAAAGGACCTCCCTCGAAAGGGGGAGTGATGATGATGATACTATAGTATCCTGACCAACATTGAGTAGCTCCGTTAGGATTTTATATCCTAGGGGATCGATCATCCATGTGAAGATCTCGAAGGTCCGATAAGGATGGCCTATCAGAGTACCTATGCATGTATATCCCAGTTGTGGTCAGTAGTGGTAGCTCCGTTAGGATTTTATATCCCAGTAAGTATTTTGATTATTGGGCAGATCCCGAAGGTCCAGTAAGGACAGTCTGTCAGAGTACCACATGGTAGCTTGTTAGGATTTTATATTGTAGGGAATCTTATGATTCCTAGGAAGATCCCAAAGTTTCGGTAAGGATGGTCTATTAGATTACAACAAAATGTTGTTATTGAACCTGCCTCATTCTGTTTCCATATAATGATGATGTTGCCTTAGCCTCGTGTTGATGATGTTGTTGTCTTAGCCTCATGCTAATGATGTTGTTGTCTCAATGTCATGCTGATGATGTTGTTGTTTCAGCCTCGTTCTAATGATGTTGTTGTCTCAACCTCGCGCTGATGATGTTATTGTTTCAACCTCGTGCTGATGATTTTGTTGTCTCAGCCTCATCCTGATGATGCTGTTGTCTCACCCTCGTGATGATGATGTTGTTATATTATCCTCTTGTTGTTGATGATGTTGTTCTATCCTCATGATGTTGATGATGTTTTTCCATCTTCGTGCTATTGATGTTGATGTTGTAAATTCTAACCTTGTACAATATCTACTGCAAACTGATATTCAGAAAAGAACACAAAAGATACAATGGAAAATACAAACATTACATAGAGATTGTTCACTTGGAAACCCAAATCGGGAAAACCAACATATATTATATTCATACATTTTGTTACATTGTTTACAATACAATATACATATAGGAGCCAGCGACATCCAAAACCCTAACCCAATGACCTAGATTAGTCCAAAACCCTAGTTCCTTAACCGGAAATAGAAAACCATCGGCAGAAAACCATGTGCTGAAAAACCACCTAAATATCACGTGGTCCCGGAAATATGTCATCCCAGAAATATGTCGTCCCGGTGCAAAGAATATTACAAATATGGCGGCCCCCCCTCTAACCCCCCTACACTACTACTCATGCAAAGAATATTACACATACCTAACATTCTCCCATTTGTTGTTTTCTTTGCACACAGGGGGTTACAGGGTTAAATAGTCAAGAATCCAGGGCAACAATGCCCATGTATCCTCTACACCAAGA
>ML777085.1:246182-276550 GCA_009831015.1 Picea engelmannii
CACGATGGGTGGTCGACTGAGGCAGTCTGCAACATTATTGGTGCTGCCTTTTTTGTACTTAATGTTCAAATGAAATTGTTGCAGGTATGTGGACCACTTCTGATGGCGATCGTTCTGCAACTTCCCTTGTGTCTGTATGAACTACAGGGATCGATGGTCTGTGTGGATGACTATTTCCTTTCCCAAAATGTAATGCATCCATTGTCGACAAGCCTGCATGGAATACATTTCTTTTTCATAAGTGGGATACTTTTGGACTGTGTCAAAAAGTGTCTCACTATTATATGCCACTGGATGCCCATGTTGAGTAAGGACTACCCCAATAGCATAGTCAGAGGCATCTGTCTCGATCTGAAATGGTTGTTGCAAGTCTAGTAGTGTGAGCACTGGTGTAGAGCAGAGGCGATGTTTCAACTCCTCGAATGCCTTCTGTTGAGATTCAGACCAAAAGAATTTTACTTTAGCTCCTCCCTTGGTTACTTGACTCAAGGGCCAAGTGATATGAGAGAATCCCAACACAAACCTGTGGTAGAAATTGGCAAGACCTAAAAAGCTACGGAGCTCTGTTAGGGTGGTTGGGGCTGGTCAATCCTGAATGACTTGGATTTTTGCTGGATCCACATGCACCCCCTACTCATCAATAATGTATCCTAGATACTAAACCTAGGTTATGCCAAAATTGCATTTCTCCAAATTGGCACACAACTTGTGTTGCCGCAGTGTTTGGAGGACCTGTCGGATATGGTGGAGGTGCTCTTCCCAAGTCTAGCTGAAGATTAGAATGTCATCCAAGTACACCACTACAAATGAGTTGGTGAATGGCTGTAGGATGTCGTCCATTAGCCTCATGAAGGTTGCAGGGGCATTCATCAACCCGAAAGGCATGGCCAACCATTTGAAAAGGCCCTCCTTAGAGTTGAATGCAGCCTTCCACACATTAGAAGGTTCGATTGGTACCTGGTGATACCCAGACTTCAAGTCGATCTTGCTGAAATATTTTGCCCCCTTGAGTTGGTCCAGAAGGTCATCAATCTGTGGGATCGGGTGCCTATTCCGAACAGTGATATTGTTCAGTGCCTGATAATCAATGTAGATTCTCCAAGTCCCATCCTTCTTTTGCACCAATACGATTGGGATACCATAGGGCAATGAACTCGGCCATATGTGACATTTATACAAAAACTCATGAATCTGCCTCTTGATTTCGTCATTCTCCAAGACAGAGCGTCGGTATATGGGTCCATTGGGCAGTGGTGCACCTAGGGTCAGATCGATGGGGTGCTTGATCTGGTAGTGTAGAGGCATCCCTGCGGGGGAGGTGAAGATGTCCTCGTACTCCTCCACGACCTTATCCATCTGTTGTTTTCATGTAGTGGGGCCTTGTTTGGAGGTCATGGCCACAGTATTCCTCTTTCCCTGAGGGCGGATCATTAGGAAAACAAATTTCCTGGTTTGGGAGATGAGCTTACTGCATTGTTTTGCAGTAACCAAAGAGATGGTTGTAGGTGGTACTATCTCTGGTATCCTGAACAACTTAGTGCCCAAAGTGATAATAACAGCTCGAGGCCTAGACTCATACACAACATATCGCTTCCACAAGTATGGTTGGCCTAATAATACATCAGAAACATCAAGAGGTGCAATGTCACATAATACGTCATCCATGAAGGGCTTGATGTTGTAGGGAAGGCGACATTGTCGACTGACGTGGAGGTCTTGTCCTTGGTGCAACCACCCGATGGTGTATGGTTATGGGTGTGTTGTGGTCGGCAATCCCAACCGCTTCATGACCTCTACCGAGATGAGGTTCTTCTGGCTCCCGCTGTCGATAATGAACTGCAACGGGGAACCCTTTACCCACATATTGGAATGGAAGAGACGCTCTACCTCCTCTGGATCTTTTGGTTCCTCCTTCTGGATGTTCGTGGTGGAAACGGTGGTGTTGGGCTCTGCATCGATAATCTAATTCCCCCTGCCATTCCCCTTGTTAGGTTCTGATTTAGAGTTGGAGCATGCATCTGATTCAGAAGCCTTCAACTCAGCTACCAGTGACTGCTTTGCCCGAGACTCACTTGTGTTGTGAGTGGAGCTCTTATGGAACTCACACCACTTCCCCATGTCCTTTTTTGGCTTCGTGGTGTTTTTATTTGCTTGTGGCTTTGGCAGGTTGTCCTAGGCTGCCCCGCCTTGGCTTGGTCCTTTGTTTTGCGGTTTGGGAGTACCTTTCCCGTGCTTCTGATTTGTAGAACCAAAGTCTCACTTCTTCTGTTTGAACTTGTACTCAATCTTGGCAGCATATGGGTATGCCACACCAAGTGAGGAGATGTCGAGGAACTCCATTTCCTCTTGAATGTATCTGTGCAGACAACTGTGGTACTTTAACACCAAATGTTTCTCTGAGTCTTTGATACCCAAATTTGTGCGTAGGGTATGAAATTGATTCGTCATCTCATGCACATCTTGGTCCCTTTGTTGCCACAACGTAGTCCATTGTATGTATTTGTCCTCATAGCTCCCCACAGGATAATATTGTTCCTTGATGGTGTCTCAGAAAGAATTCCAAGTGGGTGCGGCCGAGAACAAAGAGGGTTCTCCCTCGCCCTCTTGTTCCGAGTAGGTTTCCCACCTGTCCTTGACATGGGGGCCGACTTTGAGGAGTGTGAAAATAATCTTTTCTCGATCGAAAAAGTCATGAACTGAGAAATATCCCTCTAACAGATTCAACCATATATCTATGGCATGTGCATCTATTTGGCCATCAAATATGGGAATGCCAAAGTTTAATTGTACCTTAAAAGGAGTGGCACCTCCAGAGTGGCTTCTGGATGTCGATGCACTGCCAGTCGGAATCTGTTGAAGAATCTGGGCAAATTTGTCCATCCTCGCGTTCCTTTGTTTCTCAAGGGCCTCCTCGAGCAACATTTTGATAGGATATCCTTCTCCCTCATCTTTCTTTTCCTCCCCCATGGGCAGTCATCGGGGTTTGCGAGGCTGATCTTGCAAAGGTTCAACCAGATCGAGCCCCGACTCCTTATACCCCGATCTCGTTGGGGCCATACAAAGAAGGATCGAGAATGAGCAGACCGCTCTAATACCACTGATCTAGATTTATGTAGGAACACAATGAAATACATAAATACACATAAACACAGAGATGCAGCGGAAATAAGACTTCATTTCATTAATAACAAATGACTGAAATATGCTTACAGACAGAATGGAAATAAACTATCTAGGGCGCTGGTAGCTTATCTCTGAGAAGGGATGTGGCTGCTACTCGCATCCATGAGAAGATGATTACAATGAGGCTCTAGAGGCATTTTTACAATAGAAGAGAATGAAAAAATTCATAGACATCCAAAAACCTAACCCTAGGAGATGAAGCGCCACAAGTCATGTGGGCCCCGTTTGGGTAAGTTAGTACATCAACTTCCTGGGGTCGTAACTTTTGCATACGATCTTCGTTTTAGGCGTGTGATAGCTCGTTGGAAAGGTATCATCAAGGAGATTAATTTTGGGGGCTCAATCATGCCTTCAGCTATCACTGAGAACCTCTATCTCAAAAAACCTTCATTTAGGCCCTCAAAATGGCCCCAGAAGTTAAAACCTGCTAAAAATAGTAAATTGCCAAAATTTCCAGAAAACTGTCTTGAGCCAGTCGAAAAAGGTGGGTGGCCACCGATATCCACCTAGATAAAATGAGGATGATTATTTTACTCTAGCTTCATGCTGCTATTGATGATGATACTAATCCAAGCTCCATGCCATGGATGATGATATTGATGATGAGAAAAACTTTCGATGATTTGTAGATGTGTTAGTCAATGTTCCATATGCTGATGATGTTGATACCATCTCTTTCTCCCAATGATGTTGTATTGGGTTATGTCAGTAGAATAACCTTCTCGTTAAGGGGGAGTGTTGAAATATTGTAACTTCAAAGAATATTCTAATTATATTTGAGTTATTATCTTTTAGATCAAATCCCCTTTTCTGGATTGATCATGTTGGGTCTTGTACAAGACCAAATCCCCTTCTGTGGATTAGTGAAACCAAATTTATATGGTGGTATTTGTAAATTCATCCCCTACAGTTTATAAAGTGGTTTTAACAACTCTTGGAAGAAGTTGTCCCTACAAAGTGAAGAGAAATAACCCTAGCACCTCCTCAACTAGTATTTATAAGTGAGGATGACACCTCAATTGTTCATTTAATTCACTCACTCATCTAGTGTGCATCTTTTGAAGGTAGTTGCAATTGCATGAGGAAGGAGAAGAGATGCACATGCTCATTCTTATTTTATTATTCATGTTAGGTCTTAGTCTTGGCATTGTGTTGGAAATACATTATTGAGGAAGTTCTTGCTAGGTTTTTTCCCCCATGAGGGTTTGCCAACATTAAATGTTGCATACCTTGTGATTGTGTTTCTTTCAGTGATCCTCCTTATGTTGTTGTTTTGGAAATGCATTGAATGATATAGTAAATTGGAAATGACCTAATAACAACACTAAAACTAAACAAGATCCACCCCTAGAATTCAATCTAGAATCAGGCGAAGGGAGTTCAAGACTAGTATGGGTACTGGAAAAAAGAAAATTTGTTGCCAAAATTTGTTGGAACACTAGTAGGAACTTGAACTATTTCCACTTACAACTATGTTGGTTGACTACTCAATTTTGTGCCTGCCGAATGGATCGACATCTGCTAGGTAAAATTCAATAGGGGTAGTTGGGTCAGCAACACAAATTGAATATGAAACCAAGGATGTGAATGTATCCACTGCAACCTTTGTCTCTACCTCTTCTAGAGAGAAATAGGTCGCATAGTAAGCTAGCTAGTGGGTAATGCATGTAGTGAAGTTGTTGGTGGATCTGCAATTGGATTTTCTTCAATGGGATGAATTGAAACTGTTGGTTAAGTATTAATTGAAAATACATAATATAGTAAATAAACTAAATATTTACCACTTTTTATTCCCACTACTAACTAACATATTTCTCAGGAATGTCAGATGATAATGTGACAAAAACTCATGTCGATGGTGAATCTGTTTGCTATGAGTCATCATATCCTGTACTAGAGGATTAGGACTTTACATAGGACATGATAGAGGAGGAGGCTAGAGGATTAGGCCTTTACATAGGACATGATAGAGGAGGAGGTTAGAACCAAAAATATGGACCCCATATTAGTGGAAAGAATATCTCACACTCCATTTTCACATATATAAGGGAAGGATGTAGAAAAGACTAATATAATAATTGTAATGGTTGTGGGTGGGAGTAAATAGTACCTATAAACAACTATAGAATATAATAAAATCTTAATTAGTAATACAAGGCCTCTATGGTTCAGAAATACGGGGACCAAGCTTGCTATAGACGGACTGGGCCTGGACGGAATGATTCTAGACCGTTCTTCTGAAGTGCATCATCCAATGAAAACACACAATTTCACAACTCATTATTCAAGAAGATTACAGAGCCAACCCCTTTCATATCAAGGTAATATTTTGTTAGGTATCTTTCCTACATAGAGTAAGGACCTTCATAAAATATGCCCTTGGGAGAGATAGGTACCACTACCTAACAATCTTCTCCTTAGAGGCCCTTTCCTTAGATTTTCCCATAGGTCTTGCCTGAGGTTGGTTTTAAGAGGATTTTAGGATACTCTAGTCGATGACCATCTCCCCTGAGAACCTCCCCCCATAAGGTAATCCCTAGATGCACCAGGCCATCTCTTTCCAACTAGAAAAGAAATAAATTGGGCCATCATATCAAAGAGGACATATACATATTATATATTCAGGTTACTAGGACCTCATCTCCGGAGACGTTGGGATCAAATATGTCTTTCTATCTAGAGGACTTATTTTAGTTGTGGTATGGAATTATCGTCCATCCCCCATACACATATAGAAACTAGATGCATTCACTGAGGATCCCTCTGGGAAAAATATATGTTTGCTATCATAGACTCAAAGTGGATACTAATCACCACATTCCTCAACCAGATAGGATTTTCCATATGTGCAACCTACAGAAAATGGAAACAAAGATGCACCTCATTTCACATAATAATTTGAACCCTATGTATGTCTAAAATAAATAGTTCCCAAGGAAGGGTCATTGAATAGAACTTGGAAAGGAAATATGTTTGAATTAACGAACAAAGAGAAAGGGAGTTTCTATAAAGACGATCAAAAGGGAGATGATCTTTAGACACAAAGCCCAACGCATGAAGTAAAGGTACGAGGAATTCATTATTTTACCTTTGTTCACGCTTATAGGGGAGGAAACATTTACTACATTATTACTAGATTCTATGGAGGGGTTACTTATCCTGATACTAGAACCACAACTTATAACACCCACCCTACTTTACCTTCTATTCAATACTAGAGGGTAAAATCCCCAGAGACATTGAACATTGTTCATGCTATTGATTATTGTGGTATCTATGCCTTCTTTTGAGAGCACAATGAAAGTTTAATGGATTACCCACTATTTAGAACACCTGCAACCACGGTTTAGGAGTTCTTATCTCTAGAGAAGGAAAGGGAGCAGTTTGACTTATTCTTTCATTTTATTTTGCATGTTCTTAACGGTTGGGTGATATTCATTACTTACACTATAAGATACACACCTACCCATGCTAGGGATTAGACTTAATTCTTTACACTTCCATTCTTCCCACCCACCTTAAAATAAAAATAAGAGGACCAGTGAGATAAGAAAATACTACAAGAATCCAGATCGGAACCCATAACCATATAGATGACCATATTCGAAAGGTCAGGTTACCGGGCCGGGTGCACGGAGGAGGTTTAAACTTATTTTATGCCTTTTATTCACAATTACTACAATTTTTCTTTCATTCTTACATTTACTATTCATTCACATACTTACCACCTCTTTGACCTTGAAAAGGATATCACTAGTCATCTCTCTTATAATAAAAATAATCACTTATCCCTAGGCATGGCTCAATTTGAATCTTTTTACTGAAGGAAGTGTGAAATTACTTATTATACCTTTCCCCAAATAGGTATATTGTAATCACTTCATCATCAACCCTTCATTGACATTGTATTAGTTGGATGGTGGATTTTTTTTTCTATTGTTAAACATTAAGATTGCATAAATCTTGTTTTATTTTTTATTTTTTGAGAATAAATTTTCTTGCATCTCATTGGCTGTAGGTGTGACATGACTTCAATTTTCCAATTTTTATCTTATTATCGACTACATTTCTTTAGTTATAAAAAAACGTTTAATGCTTTTGGCAGGGGTACAACTGCATGGTTTCTTGGGAACACTGGTGTATTAAATTTTTGGGTCGATGAATCATGGGTGATCTGAGTGGTTTGTGTTTGGGTGTTCTTACTTGTTTCTTGGAACCATGTGTATTCAATTATATGATAAAAATACCATCGACATCATGAAGTATTAGAGTCTTCGATCAAAAAATGGTTGGTGCTACAAATTTTTTCCGTTTGGGTGGTATTATGTATCGTTTGTTGAAGCATGGGTGCCATATTTCTTTTGTAATAGTGTACATTTATCATTTATTTGAGGTTGAGTGGGTATGTTATTGTACTTGTGGATGGATGCAGAAGTTTTATTCCATGTCATGTGAAGTATTGGACTACGCGATGGGATTGATGTTATGTGAGAGATTGAGTTGCATTGTGGGTGTGTTGAACTGTTAATATGGGTTTTGTAGAGTGTTTTGGGTTGTCATTGTTGTTAGCACGTTGGGTCATGGTTTCTGATGTATTAGATTGTCTAGTTGAGAAAATTGTCGAAATCACTATAGCTTTCCATCGCTGTGAGTATGTTGGTTAGGGTCTATTTCTTAGTTTTTGTTTTGTTCTGAAAGACATTGTGGGTGTCTTCAACTGGTAATCTGGGTTTTGCAGAGTGCCATAGGCTACAGTCACTATGTGTGCCTTGGGTCGGGCTTGCTGGTGTATTGGATTCTCTGGTCGACAAAATTATCCATTGCATGAGTGTTTTGGAGTTAGGTAATTCTACTTGTCCTTGTCTATTTGTGTGTTGGTGCAAATTGCTATAGGCTACCATCGTTGTGAGTACCCTGGTCCGATATTCTTGGTTTATTTAGTTTTTTTATTTTTTGTCAAAGAGAGTAGAAGAGAGTATATTATTTTGGTAGAGTTTATTAGATATGTTCTGGGATTCTCTAGTTCACAACTATGGTATTATATTTTCCTTTTCTGGCCATGGAATTCTATCTTTGTTGGTGCGAATTTCTATATGGTGTCGTCATTGTGAGTACCCTAGTTTGGGCTTGTTGTTTTTGTTAGTTATTGTTAGTTCTTAGCTTTTATCTAGTTCAAAGATCTGGAATGATTATTTTTGTTTGAAGCTAAAGTACCTTGGTTCAATTGTTGTTTTTTTTTGTTTTTTGATTTGTTGTCAAAGAGAATAGGTTAGATTCATGGATTTTATTCACTATGTTTTTGGTTTCTCTAGTTGATGGATATAGTATCATTATACTTTCCTCTTCTAACCGTGGATAAAACAAAAACTTAGGATAATACAATATAAACTTTTTTTCTTCTCTACTTCAAAGCTATGGTATCGTGGTGTAGGGTTCTTGTTTTCCTTTGTTTTCTTTGCTAATGTCGAAGAAAATAAATATTGATTGAATTTTTAGCCATATGGAAATTACTTTATTAGGTTTTCTCTAGTTCAAAGCTATGACATCATTATTTATGTTCAAAGCTATAGTCCCTTGGTGCAATTTTTTCCTTTTATAATTTTTGGTTTCTTTGGTTCATGGCTGTTGATTAATTTGGTTGGTTTTTATTGATGTCAACCCTTGAAGAAAGTTTGGTAGCGATTTATGGTAGCACAAAATATTGGGCAATGGACCCAAGTTTGTTTGATGGATAATGGTATGAATTTTGATATATTTGCGGGTAAGACTATTCTAGATGGATATTACATGTCATGTCATTTCCATTGGTATGTGGAAAAACACATAACTCCTCACGATTAGAGAGTTATGGCCATGTG
The DNA here is from genome assembly GCA_009831015.1 of Picea engelmannii. Lineage (NCBI taxonomy): Eukaryota > Viridiplantae > Streptophyta > Pinopsida > Pinales > Pinaceae > Picea > Picea engelmannii. The sequence goes on from ML777085.1 coordinate 255,224, forward strand.
AAGTTGGAGAACCCTCATGAGTCATGGAAGCCCCAAAAGGTCAAAGTAGTCAAAGTGGTTGAAAAGAAGAAATTATTTAAATAATAAAGAGAAGTGATGAGTGTAATATAAGTCAAAGTGGATACAAAATCAATTATTTAAATAATAACATTAATGGAGAAATTACTAAGTGGACAAGTGGTTAGAAGTGGGTTAGCCCTAAAATAAAGAAAGCAAAGAAAAAATTATTTAAATAATAAAGATAAGTGATGAGTGTACTATAAGTCAAAGTGGATACAAAAGAAATTATTTAAATAATAAAGTTAATAAATTACTAAGTGGACATGTGGTTAGAGGTGGGTTATCCCTAAAATAAGGAAAGTGGTTTAAGATGGTTAGAAGGTAACCCCTTGAGGAAGCTACATAAAACTATAAATAAGAGGTAAGGATCTCTCATTTTAATTACACTTGAGAATATTTAATATATACAAGTGACTAAGGTAAACAAAGGATATATAAAGTGAATTTCAGAGGGAATTTGAAGTGAAGAAGGCCAAAATTCAAGGGAGGATAAATTTTTTTGATGATGCTTTCTAAGGTATGTTACTTATAGGGCATATCACCATTTTCGCAATAAAAAAATTTCTAGAATGATTCCGACCGCAAAATTGGGAGGAAGTGGAGGAAAAATATCCAAGTAGTTGTGATAACAATTTCATCCTATGGGTTTTTGTATTTTTGGAGTTACACTCTATGGAAAATAGGGATTTTGGTTAGTCCTGAAACTAGTCTAAAACAAATGTTTCGGATAAAAACATCATAACATCTTCATAACAAATCAAAATTCAGGAAGACCAAATGTATTGGTTAAAGTACAGTCTTTAATAGCTTGTGTACCATTTTAAGATCCATACAACAAATATTTCATGCGGGGAATGTTCTACAAGTTCGATCTCTACAATAAGACAAAATTAAAAAAGGTATGCCATTTTTTTTATAACTCATTCTCGAAGAGGTGCCAAGTAGTAAACCCTGGAGAAATTGCATAAAAGACACTGAAAAACATTGTGTACTATTTTCAGATATCCATTCATTATAGGTACATTGTTATGATTATTTCAAGTTAGGGTTGTTGACTCATCCAAAATTAGTCATGTGAGACTAAGGTAAAGTTTGATGAAAATGCTAGTCTCTTGTTGTTAAAGTTAAGGAAGGCTTGCAGGTATGTGATCATATACACCAGGACTATTACATAGTTAAAAATCAGATTTGGATGATGAAATTGATGAGGGATTTTCATTGAGGCACATGTTGGGTACATGGTTGAGACAAGTAGTTTATGAGTTGGCACATACCTGAGGTGTATAGTTGATGATGTTGGTACATCTTGATGAGTCAGAGATTACATGTATTTGATGCATGATTGATACATATTTGGTCCATGGTTGATGAACTCATTGATGGTACAGGTTGAGGTACAGTTTGGTGCATGGTTGATGCACTTGTTTATGGTACAGGTTGATTACATGTTTTTTGGTACAAGTTGTTACAGGTTGGTTGGTTGTAGGTTAGTGGTACAGGTTGTTATAGTGGTATATATCACAGTGATAGTGTGACAATGGTTCCATCATTATACTTCTATGTCAGGGAGGTTGGACTGGGCAAGGACAGGTGGTTGTAGCCACCTTCTGGTTGTAGCCGATGAACATAGGGAGTTATATCCTCCTTCTAGTTGTAGCCAAAAAATTGGGGAGTTGGAGCTTCCCTCAAGTTTTGTGTTGAGAAACTAGGGGGTTGGAGCCTCCTTCCAGCTTCAGCTAGAAAACAAAGGAAGATCGTTCTTTCAATGAATGTAATTCTTAAATACATATGAGAAAAACCATTCTGTGGTTTTCTCCCGCTTTGGGTTTCCACATAAAAAACATCGGTATACTATGTATGTGTATGATTTATCATTTGTTCATTGTTTATTTACTATGCAACTATTGGATAATGCTACAATGATATAACACTTGCATTTTATGGTTAAAAAGGATTAGATTTCTCTATTATTGATTCACCCCCCCCTCTCAGTAATCCAACGTTAGTATGATCATATTTTTCCCATTCTAGCGGTGGATAAAGTAGAATCATAAGATAATAAAATATAAATTTTCTAGTTTCTTTGGTTCAAAGCTACAATACCGTGGTCCCCACTTCTCATTTTTGTTAGTTTCTTTCCATGTTGTCAAATATAATAAACATGGTGCTAGATTGATTTGTGTTTTATTCATGTAGAAATTAGTTTCTTGGGTTTACTCTAGTTCAAAGCTATGACATGATTATTTATGTTTGAAGATATAGTGGCTTGTTTTCAAAGAGAATAGATTGGTTTGGTAGAATTTATTAGATATTTTCTAGGTTTCTATGGTTCATAGCTATGGAATCATTATATATTTTTTTTCTAACTGTGGAGTTCTAGATTTATTGGTGCACGAGGGATTCACTCAATGAAATTGTGACATTTCATGTTCGTTTGTGGGATAATAAAGAATACCCATAATTTCACTAAATATTGAAAAAAAAAACTAAAATCCTTTTGTTGACCCCCCCCCCCCAATACATATTGTTGGGGTCCTATAATCATAGGTAACTTGATTCTTCAGCTGCTTATTTGGTGTTGCACATGTTATGAAGACATCTGGCTTGCTGGGCTTGATTAATTCCATTTCCCCCTCCCTAATTTGCATGATCCTTTATCACCCTGCTACATCATTCATCCACCTCTGCGCCACTCACTCCCTTGTCCATTTATCCCATTGACTACATCACGCCCATCACTCATCCTTGCATAAACACGCTTAGGATACAAAACATTAGGTTAGTAATAAATACTTAGTGGCATTTTTAACACTAGTTAGCATAATAATGTTAATTTGATTAAATTAGTGTAGTTAGATTAATAAACTAGGTTAGTCTTGTTAATAATAAATAAATTAATAATTAGTAATTAAGTTAGTTTGTTTAAGTTAATAATTAGGTTAGTCTTTTAGAATTAAAACATTAATTAAGAAATTAAAATAAAACAAAAAACAAATAATAAATACAAAGCAATAAAGAATTAAAATGAAAACAAACAAAACAAAACAAAACATATAACAAAATATTAAAACAAAACAAAACAAAACAAAACATAGACAAAACAATAAAACTAGCAACAACCACTTTATAAAAGTGGTTGATATATGTCGATTGATGCCATTTATCACCTTTTTAAATTAATGACGTCGATCGATGTATATCAACCATTTTTATAAGGTGGTTGTTGCTAGTTGACGACCGGCATGCCTTCGGAATGACCATTAATATATTAATACAATTAATTAATATAATAATATAATATATAAATATCAGTTTAATATATAATAAAAAATGTATTAATTAATTGATAAATGTATTAAAGTGTTAATGTATAAATGTAACATATTAATTGAGTGATACATTAATAATGTAATGTATTAATGTATTTAGTAATACATTACATTAACATATAATCTATTAATTATTACATTAATGTAAATATAATACATTAATATTTCAAACTCTAATACATTAATGTATTATAAATTAATATTATACATTATAAATTAATTTATAGCACATTAATGTGTAATATATTAATACATTAAAGTACTCATACATTGATAAATTGATGTGTGTAATGTAACATTAGTAAAATATATAATAAACATTTATAAATTAAATTATTAATTTATATTACTGTCTAATATAACATATTAAATGATTAATAGATTAATAATGCAATGCATCAATTAATTAATTAATATATTGATAAGGTAATAATACACTAATAAATCAATACATTAAATATATCAATAAATACATTAAATGCATTAAAAAATGTAATGTATGAATTAGTTAATACATTAATGCATTTTTAACTAATACATTGTTAAAGTATTAATAAAAAAATAAATAATACATTAATAATACATTATTAAAATAATAAAACATTAACACAAATATTATCAAAGTAATAATACATTAACACATTTATTGAAAATGATTGTGATTGATTATGGTGGACTATCATCATGATTTTTTATGGTCATGACTATGAATAACATTCATGTATATTGTAATGTATTAATTTGATTAATTAATAAATTAATACATTTTTAATAAATACATTACTAAAGTAGTAACACTATATTATATTAATATAATGTATAAATTAAAGTATTAATTTACATGAATGTATAATATAATGTATTAATTAATTAATGCATTAATAAATTAATGTATTAATTAAGTAATTCATTTATACAATATTAATTACTACATTGTTAAAGTATTAATATAATAATAAAGCAAAAGATTAATAATGCATTCTTAAAGTAATAATAAAAAAATCACTTCATACATTTAATACTTTAAATGAATCAATAAATACATTAGTAAAGTATTAATATATTAATGTATAATGTAACATATTTAATTATTAATAACTTAATAATGCTTTAATGAATACATTCCTAAAGTATTAATGCCTTAATAAATACATTACTAAATTCTAAAGTACTAATAAATTAATAAATTATTATTTAAGTATTAATACAATAATACATTAATTGAAAATGACTATGGTTGAGTATGGTTGAGCATGACTATGGTTTAATTTGGTACACCTTGGTTGACTTTGGGAAGGAAAGGTTCGCTATGGTTGACCATGGTTGTCCTTCATCATGGTTGGGTGAGGTTGACCATGTTGATCAAAGGTTATTATGGTTGAACATTCCCATGGCTGACCTTCGTTCACCATGTGGATATCATTATGGTGAGTCATGTTGATTATGTTCACCGTAGTTTACTATGGCACTATTGCATTGCAATGTTGATCGTATTTTGTTCGTCAAATTGTGACATCATGTTTTGTTCGTCACATGCCAACCGTTGTTTTTGTTCATCACATTGTGAAATCAGATTTTGTTCATCACATGTCGACATAAGGTTTTGCGCATCACATTGTGACATTAGCTTTTGTTCGTCACTTGACATCGTAAGGTTATGGTCATCGAATTACGAAGATGGTTTATGTTTCTAATGATATGGAATTGGAATAGGTTTGTCATAGTTTGATAGTGGGTTATGTTCGTCACATTGCGACATTGGAAAATGTTTTTCACATCGACACATTGGGTTATGTACATGAAATTGTGAAAATAGGTTGTCTTTGTCCGATTGTAACATTTGGAAATGTCTATGACATTGCATTTTTCCCATTACAACGCCAATTTATGTTTGTTCGATTGCGATGTTCGTAATTGTCTATCATATTGTGACATGAGTATATGTTCATCACAATGTGAGATGCATATATGTTCATTGCATTGTGATGTTACTATGCATGGTAGATGGTAACTTTAATATGTTTGACACATTACGATGTTTGAAAATGTTTGTCACATTGCAATGTCCATATATGTTCATCACAATGCGACATTACAAATTTTGGTAGATTGAAATTTTACTATGTTCGACACATTGCGATGTTTGGAAGTGTTTGTTACATTGTGACATTAGGATATGTGCGTCACATTGCAACATGAGGAAATTTTTTCCATATTGCGATGACAGGGTTATGTGGGACACATTGGAACATGTATTTCTGTTCATCACATTGTGACATGTATTTATGTTTGTCACATTGTGACGCTACTATCCACATTGCGATGACATGCCTATTTTCGTCAAATTGTGATGTCACTATGATTCGTAGATTACAATGTTATTGTGTTCATAAAATTGTGACGTTATTGTGTTCATCATATTGAAACACTATATTTTCATCACATTGCAATCTTATGTGTTTGTCGCAATGCAAATTTATTATGTTTGGTAGATTTCAACGTTACTATGTTAAAGACATTGGGAAATTTGGAATTTTTTGTCACATTGTGACTTTTCAATAAGTGTTTCACAATGGAATATCAACAAATGTTCATCACATTGTGATGATAAGATGATGTGTGAAACAATGTGACGACATGCATATCCACATCCATATATGCTTGACACATTGCAAAAATTGGAAATTTTTTTCACATTATGATATCTATATATCTTCATCAAATTGCGATGTTTGGAAGTGTTTGTCACATTCTCACATTAGGGTATGTACATCACATTGCAATGCGATGAAATTTTCATCATATTGAAATGACAGGGCAATGTGGGACTCATTGAAACCTATGTTTATGTTTGTAATATTGTGACGTTACTATCCACACTGCGATGACATGCCTATATTCATCACATTGCAACATTACCATGTTTGGTAGATTGTAATGTTACTATGTTCGCACAATGAAAATTTAATATATTCATTACATTTCAATGTTATATGTTCATCACATTGTGACATTGATAAATTTGGTAGATTGCAATGTTACTATGTTCGACACAAATTGCAAATTTAATATATTCATCACATTGCAATGTCATATGTTCATCACATTGTGACATTAATATGTTTGGTAGATTGAAAATTTAATTTTTTTGACACATTGTGATGTTTGGAAATGTTTGTCACATTGCGACATCCATATATGTTCATCACAATGAAAAATTATGATGTTTGATAGATTTCAAGTTGACTATGTTCCACACATTACGATGTTTGGAAGTGTTTGTCACATTTTGATGTCAGGATATGCGTGTCACATTGCAACGTGAGGAAATGTTTTCTATATTGTGATGACAGGGTGATGTGGGATACATTGCGACATGTGTTTATGTTTTTCACATTGCGACATGTATTTATGTTTGTCACAATGTGACGTTACTATCCACATTGCGACGGCATGCCTATTTTCATCAGATTGTGATGTCACTATGTTTTGTAGATTGCAATGTTACTATGTTCATAACATTATGACCTTACTATGCTCTCCATATTGCAACACTATATTTTCATCACATTGCAATGTTATGTGTTCGTCACAGTGTGACTTTACTATGTTTGTTAGATTTCAGCGTTACTATGTTCAACACATTGCAAAATTTGGAATTTTTTGTCACATTACGACTTTGCAATAAGTGTGTCACAATGAAACATCAACGAATGTTCATCACATTGCGATGATAAGATGATGTGCGACACAATGTGACAACATGCCTATCCACATTTTGACGTTAATATGTTTGGTAGATTGAAAAGTTAATTTGTTCGACACATTGCAATGTTTGGAAATGTTCGTCACATTGCGACATCCGTATATGCTCGTCACAATGTGAAATTATGATGTTTGGTAGATTTCAATTTTACTATGTTCCACACATTACAATGTTTAGAAGTGTTTGTCACATTACAACGTCAGGATCCGTGCGTCACATTGCAACGTGAGGAAATGTTTTCCATATTGTGACGACAGGGTGATGTGGCACACATTGCAACATGTATTTATGTTCCTCACATTGTGACATGTATTTATGTTTGTCACATTGTGACACTACTATCCACATTGCGACAACATGCCTATTTTCATCAGATTGTGACATCACTATGTTTTGTATATTGCAATGTTACTATGTTCACAACATTGTGACCTTATTATGTTCTCCATATTGCAACACTATATTTTCATCACATTGCAATGTTATGTGTTCGTCACAGTGCGAGTTTACTATGTTTGGTAGATTTCAATGTTACTATGTTTTTTTTTTGTAAGTAAAAAGGGTGGGACCTGTTATATTACTTTAATCAAAATACAAAAAAGAGAGTTGCTTGGGATGCCAGTTGTCCCGCCTAAATAGGAAACTGGGACAACTGGACATCCCATGCCAAGTGTCATCCTGGTCACAAAATAGCTAAGTTTTTCCCTGCAACGTCCCGCCTGGAGGAAACCAGGACATGCAACTAAGTAACATAAGTTTTATCTAAAAAGACTGTAAACTGGATGGCTTAAAGCCTAACTGATAACAAGATAGGAAAACAAAAACCAAATCTGGACTTCCATTGACCTGCTATTCTGCGCACTTGAGCTGGTCCTCTGTCTACTTCCATCCGGCTGGGAATGCGTATGCACGCACACAAGTTGGACATTGGCACCTCGGATGTGTCCGGGAGTGGGCCGCGAAGTACATATCCAGTCATTGTTCAATCCTCGTCAGCCGGAAGTTCTGGTCCTCCAGAAAGCTTCTGATCTCAAAGATAAGGCTGAGGCATTCCCAGTTGGTTGAGAGCGGCTGCTCCTGACTGTTACCTTCACTGGAATCCTTGTCATGCCCTGGTGGCTTGTCCTTCGTCGCCTTCTTGAACACGTTAGAGGGTCTCTCCTCTTCTATATATCAGGTGGAGTATGGCGCTACGGTGTTGTCGGCTTGGGTAGCTCCCCTATCGTCGGCGGATGAGGGTCGTCTTCTCTGACCAAAGTCCGAAGGCGGGTGCCAATTTTCGGGTACGGTGAACAACAGGTGTTCCCAAATTCTTTCTGGTACGCCTCCTTCTGGAATATCTTCGACCACATACGCCATGGGTGGCGTTCATGGTCTCTCTTTCCTCCGTCGGGTGGCCATGGCGAGAGTTGCCTCGAATTTTTGTTTTCGCTTCCTCCTGGATTTTGCGGCATACCATGCCGCTCCCCTTCATGGTTTCCCTCATAGTCTTGGCATGGTGGAGGTCTGGTGGGATTTCCAAATGCACCCCCGAGAGGTCGCTCTATTTCCTAACACGAAAGGGATTCTACAATGTGTCACCTGCACCTGCAAATTCTCAGGGAGGCGACGAGAATTTTGTTGTTCTGATGGAGCTAGAGCTGCCCAAAGAGGTTGGTTCTCCCCTCCGACGATCTGAGCTATGAAAATGAACGAGAGCCAAACCTCCATAGCTATAATACTCAATTGAATGGTGTTGGCCAGTCTGGTACATCTCCCGTGAGTGAGAGGCCTCGTCGGGTTAATGCTATCGTGCGGATCCATGGTAGGATGAAATGGTGAGGGGATGCTAGCCGGTAGATGTATTAATGGGACGTCCCGGCTGGCTCCCGCGTGGCTCCCTTTCCCTACGTGTCACCTCATTCGGGGGATTTCAATGTTACTGTGTTCAACACATTGCAAAATTTGGAATTTTTTGTCACATTGCGACTTTGCAATAAGTGTGTCACAATGAAACATCAACAAATGTTCATCACATTGTGACGATAAGATGATGTGTGATACAATGCGACGACATGCATATCCACATCTATATTATTAATGTTCATCTCATGAAAAGGTTGGTTTCTATCCCACACATTATGAAAAGTAAGTTTTGGTGAAGCTTTAAAAAAAAAAAAATCAAACAGTGTTTCCTTTGTGAGAAATATAGGAACTTTGAACTGATCCTTTGTGAAAAATATAGGAACCTTGAAGTGATGAGATATATTACATAGAATGAAACTTAGAATCATACTTTTTTTAAGGACATTGATGACATATGATCTTGAACTAAAAAATCTTGATAACATATTAATAATTGATGTAATAAAATATTGATATTAATTTTTTTATAAGAAATCTATCCCTTCCAAATAAGCATATATACTTTTGCATGTTGCAATTTTCAATTGTTAAGAAAGAATAAAGGAATGAGTTAAAAACAATTATGATTTATAGTAGTAAAATATTTAACTTGAATCATTTTATGAGTCACTGTGATCAATGTAGTGGTATTGTTCATCTTGGATTATATTCATACAACTAAAGTGTTCATAGAAGGACATTATAGGGGAAAGTGTTTTTCCTCTTCAACCATTTTAGTGTCACAAAGATGATAAATTGTTTCATATCATTGTGTTTCTTTGTATGTATTATTTTATTTTTATATTTTATAATGAAATAAAATTTTCATCTAAAATATTTTTTTTTTATAATGGAATCTTTCAAAAAGATATTTATATATTTCGACAATTATAAAATATCTCAAATTCAACAAAAATACAAAATGTGGCATTTCATAATATATTTTTATTAGACATTTGGTTTAAAATGTAAAATCTTAAGTCTTTCTTGATATAATAGATGAAATCAAATAAATAATATTGATATTGTGTTTTTCTTAATCAAATAATTAATATTGATATTATATTTTTCTTAATATAATAAATGTATTCAAAGTTTCTTATATTATTTTTTTGTTTATATAATATGTTTTTTTATTCATACAATAAATGTAATCATGATGTGTTTTTCTTATATAATATATGATATTCTTGATGTTATGTATTAACATTTTTTGTAATAAGTGATAAATATAAATTTTTTTCTTGATATAATAATGTTTTTTTTTATATAATAATTGTAATCAAATATTAATGTCTTTCTTAATCAAATAATAAATATAATGTATTTTTCTTGATATAAGAAAGTGATTTTCTCCATATAATAGTAATCAATCATTAATAATTATAATTAATATCGATATTGTTTTTTTATATAATATACTAATATATTAATAATTATAGTATAATTTAATATAATGTAATGTTTTATATATCAAATAGTTATATAATTTTTTTTTTTTTTTTATGATGATGATGATTAACATCCAGAATTGATCTTAATGTAATATTATTTTATACCAAATAATTATATAAAAAAAATGTTTTTTGATATAAATGTTGTATTTTTTCTTAATATCTTATTATTATATAAAAAATGTTTGGTGATATAAATGTTGTCTTTTTTTTTAATATATTGATATTAGACATTTAATTTAAAACATAAAATAATGTAATAAAATAAATAATATTAATATTAATATTTTATTTTTTAAATATAATAAATGTATTCAAAATTTATTTTATATAAAAATGTTTCATTTCATATAATGTAATCAAATATTAATAATTAATATTATAATATTTTTCTTAATATTATTTAATAATATATTAATAATTAACATTTATATTTTTTTAGTAAATATAATATATGTAATCAAATAATCAATATAACCCTAATCTTAATAAACCCTAAAATATTAAAATAACCCTAATCCAATTTTTGTTATAGCGTTATCCTTTCTTCACTAAAATCGGAAACCTAAATTAAGTAGGAACTTATTGTACAATTGAGGTGTGGTTACAAAATCATGGTTTCAAGGACGGTTCTCGTCACCAAATTCTTTGTTGCAATGTTGGTAAAGTTGTAACCATCTATGTATTTGTAACTGTAGTGGAAAACTTTGCAAATGTCAAAAGAGGGTTTCTTCCAAGAGATGGGAACATTGTTGTGGGGTCTCAGTAACTCCCAATTTATTTATTTGATTAAGTGATCGACCATAGCATTGATATAATTGAGAGAATCTTCCTATGTCAATCCAGGGTTGTCTTTTATATAGCATGATATATAAGCTTCTTCTCCACGTGTGTTGTCCGCCTACATTCACCATGCCAATCTCACTATCATCTATATTCCAATTCTAAATTAGAGACAGTAATCAATAAATGCATAACTTATTTGATTTGATATAAAAGGTTACTTAAAATTGAAAATTTTACATGGAAACTAAATTATTAAAAGATAGACTTATTTGATATGTCCTTGTCTTGAAAAATGAACAACGTCATATGGCCCACATATATATTAACATATATTCAGATCCATCCATCTTCATCCTAGAACTTATATTAAGGTTTTGAATTTCTGTCAACATAAATGGATCTATGCAAGTAGTATTTGTGCATTCAACTAAACAAAATCAAAATTTTGAAATTTTAAGATATCTTTAAGATAAGGAAATAAAATTGGATGTGACACGAAGAAATAATGAGCCTACTCATAAATAGTGTCTTGTCCAAAAAAGTCGACGTAGATTCTTGCTTCCAGTCTTGGCAGATTTGTGTGTCAACCATATTCGAGAACGTACTCTATCTGCAATCCACAAAATTGAAACTATAAAACACAGATTGCAACAAATAATGACATATGATGTTAATTAGTGGATGTCATATTAAGGGCTCCCCTCTTGTGAAAGACTGGAGACCGAAATATTTTGTAGGGCTTCTTTTAAATACATTGTATAGAAGATTTCAGCCTCTTCCATAACCATCTCACCGGGAAAAGAAATGAGGGAAGCTCAAAATAAGTTGAGAATGCCTCTTATCTCTTCCTCTGTTTGCACAACAGAACAACTAAACTGCCCCTTCTGGTTTCTGAAGTGTCTCAGCACATCTGATATTAATACATAATATATTATTAGTCGATGTCTCCACGTAAATGGCAGTTGTCATCTGGTGCCTTCTTAGAATGGTTATAACGAAAAATTTCAAAGTATAATTAAAAAGAAAGAATTGGTAATGAACCTCCTCGCTACTGTGTTGATGCACACTCGCTCCTTTGTTGATGTGCAATAGCACTCTCCTTTCTCTTTTCTTGATGTGTAATAACATGCAAATTTAAATGCAAATGTAAATTATTCATTGAAACAAATGAAAATGAAACAAAGTATTTCGAAACAAATGCAAATGAATAGAGGAGTGGGAAACCTTACCATACATAGAGAAGAATGCTCCAGCGAAGCTTCTATAGGTGAGCAATATCATGCAAGTTAATTACTTCATACATGACTTAAATGTAAATACTCCTCACCATTCGAGGTTTTAGAGTGTAGCTGCAGGCCACGTATTCAAATTTAAAATCTACTTATATCCACTCCTCTCGTCGCAGGTTCTGAAATGTAACGACAACCATATGTACCATAGTAGGTTCTGAAATGTAACATGTACTTATTTCCAATCATTTGCCCTGGTAGAAATCGTGGCCATCTTAATGAATTCTTTCAGATAGAGGCAATCATTTCATATTCTCCATGGAAATCATGGCCAACACTTCAAAAGCAAGCGGAGGGGAGGTTGGAGGTTGAAATGCTTCACTTCACATCCACACGGCCATAAACATCCACACTAATAAAAAAATGACTGCGTGTAAATTTTTTTAATCTTATTTAGTAAATGTGAAAAAGTAATCACATAGATGTACGTATTTATAAATTAGCGGAGGTTAATTTATCAAAATCTTATCCATTGATTAGAGAGTAAGACGAAGAATATGCCAGCATCTTCAATTGCCAACCCTAAGATTGAAATTTATGATTAAAAGGTTGATTAATCCAATGATTCCAATAAGGGGGACACCTATCGGTGTAAAAAAATTAAATAAAAACAAAAACAAATTAATTAAAAAATAAATTGAAACATTATATCTTAAAGTTTACGTCCACACACTTTTCCTCATAACTCAGACCCCCCCTTATGTCACTCAACCAAAAGGGGGTTCGAGTAAGTGGTTTTTCCAGAGACAGGTGTCACCTCATGGTGAACTTGTACCCCCCTCCCATTATCACTTACCACTTCAGGGGGGGTCCGAAAACTACTTTCCCCTCTGCAAAACCGACACTCCAAATTAGAAAAATTGTTTTTTCACCAGTTTTACCAGTCGACTTCCGCGAGTTATTCTGAGAAAAAGGAAATGAATTTTCAAAATAAGAGAGAGGTTTTTGTTTAGAACGGGCTGAAGAAAAAAAAACTCTCCCATAATTTACACATGTGTCAACAGTTGGGAGAATTGAATCCATCTTTGAGCCCTATTTTTCAGGCTTCCATTTTTTCATGTTTCAATCATGATTTTGCGGGAGTTGTTTTAACGATCTGGAGATGAATTTGGAAAAAATTAAAGAGGTTTTTTTTCATCATAGGATCGTCTAATAAATTTCCCCTCATTGTTATACATACATCTCATGGATTGAGAAAATGACACCTCCGTTGACCCTATTTTTTCATAATTTTGGGAAGTAGTGAACTTACAGGTGGCAGAGTTCGCAGGAACAGTTTCAACATCACTCCAAATGTCATATGATAAGAGAAACCTATCAATAGAGAATAAACATGCACCCAATCATCTCTAGATATTCGGGCATGATTTTTTCAGAAACATCCACAAGTTGTGGTCAAAGAGACCATTAGTTTAGATTTTTCTGGAGTAATATCACAATCATTAATGACTAGATATTTGGAAATAACTTGTATAAATACTTCTGAATTCAAAGTATTGTGGGTTGATCAGTTTGGTACCATGATTTGATTTTGTATCAGAGCTCACAGAGCCTTCTGTATTCATCAATCCAATAATACAGTCACAATAGTTACAAGATTCATGTGTCAATCTTGGTGGTGATGTTTTTCTTATTCACTGTGATTTGTTTCCATTGTATTTCTTAAGTTATTCATATTCTGAATTATGCAAAGAGGTTGAAAGAACATAATTTGTTGATACATACACTCTATTTCTGGATTTGACATAATTATCAATGTTTTCTGCTCAATGGTTAATTTCAGGATTGTTGATTGCCATGTTATTTCCTGGTCCTCTCATCTTCTCCTCCAAATCCAAAATCAAAATCAAACAATAAAATAAGATTTCCTACCTTTCCATGTAAGGTTGTCTGTAGAACTTGTATTTGATTGAAACTCAACTTGTGACTCCATTGCCCAATGGTTACTCTTCTCTGCCCCTATCCAATTCTTAAAAACAAACCATATACTTCATAACTAGCGTAAGATCCCATTCAAATAAATCTTTATCAGACAGAGAGAGCCCTCTCTGATTCTTAGAAGGCTATATCCAAGACTCCAAGTGGTTTTATGTTACTTCAGTGATTTCCTCCTTATCCTTCGAAAAATTACATAGTGCTAACATAGTGGTGACCATAATGGAGAGTGTTCCTCAGAAAAGAATATCAAGTTCCATATCTGATTATAGATGGTGGACAATGATCAAACACAAGAAAGATTGAATCATTCACCTGGCAACTACAATCATCTCTAGATCAGTTCCAATTTGAAGACTCCACTAGAGGAAGAACTTGAAATATGACCAAGCAATCTGGAAGGATCGGGTATTCAAGCTCAAATTGTATTCAAGATATTTTTGGTTTTATCTGTAATTATGTTCTATCTTATTCTGATCCTGGTCAGGAGTACATTTCTGAATATTTCATTGATCATTTGAAAATTAATGATCCTCAAGAGACTAAGCCCCAAGTTGTGGATCATGTACATACTCATACACTTGTACACATCCAAAATACACATTTAGAAATCCCAATGAGACATGGGCCTCATTATTTATCTCCTACTCTTGCTAAATCTCTAGACAATTATAAGGCTCCTTCTTTACCTTCTATACCTACAAAAATCCCAGACCGATACAAACCTCCAATTTTTCCTCCTATCCTCCATGACCTCCCTACAAATTATAACAATAATCTGCCCAGGTTTGATGGAGAAAATGTGAAGATCACTGCTGAAAAGCACATTCAAATTCTTGAGGATTTTCTTGATCTATTTGAGTTGGAAGAAGATGACGTATGTATCAAGATGTTTTCCTTATCATTTCAATGTAAAGCTAAGAATCGGTTTAAGAAACTTCTAGTTGCAAGAATTAGCAATTTCCATCAATTCATGCAAGTTTTCCTAGATCGATGGGCGATCATGGGAAATGTCTTTCTCATCCTAGAAGAGTATGACCATTTGAAAATACATCTAGGGGGGATAGTAAATCAGTTTTCAAAAAGGTTCAATAAGGTGTACCATTCAATACCTATTGATATAAGGCCACCCCTAGGATCAACTCACTTCCATTACACAGATGCCTTTGAGCCATAGATGGCGTTCTAATTGAGAGAAAGGGACACTGCAACCATTGAAAAAATGAAAAACAATGCAGTGGATGTGGAAGATAATTTTATGAACAAAAAGTCTAAGATAAGGGCATAAGAGAAAGATAGAACATAAGTGAAACTAGATGTTCTGGAAAACATTGTAAAAGAGATGATGCAAAAGATTAGTAGAAAAGATGAACTTGTTGTTCAAATATCACATGTTTCATTAGTTATAGAAAAAAAAAATCTCACTGATATCAAACAATTTGCAGCTCATCCTCGGCATCCTAAAACAAAAGAGGATTATTTCATGTACTTGATTCATAATATGGTCAAAGATGAATCTCAAAATCAGTCTGTAGAGGAGCAATTAACTGATTTAAGGAGTATGTTTGATGACATTCCTTAAATAGAAAATTCACCCAAGTATGATGAGGATATAGTTGAAATTGATGTTGACTATTCAAAACAATCAGTATCACATGGTTGGCAGGAAGAAGTTCAGTTACATCTCAATGATGAAAATCAGTAGTTGCATATGAATCATGACAGCAAGGAGGATAGTGCATAATTTTTTCAAGTAAGTGAAAAATCCTTTCCCTTATATTTTTCCTCATTTCTAAGAGAAAATTATAAGAAATTTGTCCATAGTAGGAATGGAGGAATCTCTTACCAACCAGATGAGGAAATCATGAATGATAAAGAACTTGTTTTATATCTAGAGGTGCGACCCTCGAGTCATCTTGAATGTCAAATCTCAGATGAAATCACAGAGTCTGAGACAGATGATGAATTTATCCATTTTGATGCTATACCATTACGATCCAATTCATTTCATATTTTGAAAGGGAGTTTTGGTCACACTTTCCATGATGAGTATAGTAAAGATTATAAAGTTTCAATAGAACCAATGCTTCATCCATCTAAAGCAATACATGAGTCATGACCCCATAGATGATATGTTGGATGGTTTGTGTTTTCAAGGTTATTTTTCATTTACCCATAATGTTTTCAAAATATGTTATGATATGGATATGATCAAACATTCATCTTCATCGTTTTGTTTAGCAGAAGTGTCATTCCAAAGATCATCAGAAGAGTTTCATCCATGTCAGGAAGTGCATGAGGATATAAATAGCATAAATAAAACATCAAGTCATGAAGTTGAGTTGGTTAAATTTGAACATCAGGAGATAGGTCATTTCTATTAGGATCCTATAGTTGTCTATATGCAGGAGCTATTCTTTTTAGAATTCCCATTGATACCTAAAGTTTCTGTAATTGTCCATAGTACCAGGGACTTGTGTTGTGAAGATTAGGTTGGAAATCAGTCTGTGTTGCCCATGCAAGTTCAATTTCTGATACTGGTTAAAAACAATGAAAGAGCAGAGTTATTAGAGAAGTTGCTTGACTGGATGCAATGGCATTATTGTATCAATATAGAATAAAAAATTATCAGCAGTTTAGGATACGCAATAGTTTTGAATAGGATCAGTCATTTGAGTATCGTTTTCAACATTATATGGTTTCCAGTAGAGTTTGCAGTTGATAGTATATAGTTCAGTGTTCAGTCTAATTTGAGTCAATTTGAAGATTGTAGTTGTAGTGACTCCATGGCCCAATGAATAAAGCACTGGTATGCATGTTAAAAGTTTAGTGGTTCTTGTCACCTCCTGAAATATCCACCATCCCCAAGTGGAGCCTATGTTGGGGTCCTATAATCACAGGTAACTTGATTCTTCAACTACTTATTTGGCATTGCACTTGTGATGAAGACATCAGGCTTGTTGGGCTCAGTTAATTCCATTTCCCCATCCATCTATTTCACACGATCCTTCATCACCCTGATGCATCATTCATCCACCTTTGTGCCACTCACTCCCTTGTCCATTTATCCCATTGGCTACATCACACCCATCACTCATCCCTGCATAAACAAGCTTAGGATAAAAAACATTAGGTTAGTAATAAATGGTTAGTGGCATTTTTAACACTAGTTAGCATAATAATGTTAATTTGATTAAATTAGTGTAGTTAGATTAATAAACTAAGTTAGTCTTGTTAATAATAAATAAACTAGTAATTAATTAATAATTAGTAATTAAGTTAGTTTGTTTAAGTTAGTAATTAGGTTAGTGTTTTAGAATTAAAACATTAATTAAGAAATTAAAATAAAACAATAAACAAGAAATAAACACAAAACAATAAAGAATTAAAATGAAAACAAATAAAATAAAATAAAATAAAAAGCTACATGTAAAACAATACACGTAATATAATAACATGAAATTAAAAAATGAAAATTAAAAAACAAATAAAAACAAAACACATAACAAATAATTAAAATAAAATATAAGTAAAATAAAACAAAATAAAAGATAAACAAAGCAATAAAAAAATAAAACAATAAAAACAAAACCAAATTAATTAAAAAATAAATTAAAACACTATATCCTAAAGTTTACACCCACATACTTTTCCTCATAACTCGGAAACCCCCCTAAGTCACTCAACCAAAAGGGGTACGAGTAAGTGGTTTTTCCAGGACAGGTGTCACCTCATGGTGAACTTGGACCCCCCCCTCCCATTACCACTTAACACTCTAGGGGGGTCCGAAAACCACTTTCCCCTCTGTAAAACCGCCCCCTCCCAAATTAAAAAACCTCATTTTCGCCAGTTTTACCAGTTGCCTTCCGAGAGTGATTCCGAGAAAAAAGGAATGAATTTTCAAAATTAGAGAAATTTTTTTGTTCAACATGGGCTAAAGAACAACAAACTCTCCCATAATTTACACAGGTGTCATTAGTTGGGAGAATCAAATCCCTCTTTGAGTCCTATTTTTCAAGCTTCCATTTTTTCCTGTTTCAGTCATGATTTTGCATGGGTTGTTTCGGCGAGGTGGAGATGAATTTGGAAACACATAAATAGGTTTTTTATCAGTACAATATCATATATAAAAACCTTCCCCTATTTTTATACATACATCCCGTGGAGGGAGAAAAGGACACTTTCGTTGACCCTATTTTTTCATAATTTTGGGAAGCAGTGAACTTACAGGTAGCAGAGTTCGTAGGAACGGTTTCAACATCACTCTAGATGTCAGATGATAAGAGATACCTATAAATAGAGAATCAACATGCACCCAATCATATCTAGATATCCGGACACAAATCTTTGAGAAACATCCCCAAGTTGTGGTTAAAGATATCGCCAGTTTAGTTTTTTCATAAGTAATATCATGGTCATTAATGACCAGATCTTTGGAAATAACTTGTATAAATAATTTTGAATTCGAAGTATTTTGGGTTGATGAGTTGGGGACCATGATTTAATTTTTTATCATAGCTCACAAACCCTTTTGTATTCATCAATCCAATAATATAGTCACAGCGGTTACATGATTCATGTGTCAATCTTGGTGGTGATGTTTATCTTATTCATTAACATTTTTTTCCATTGTATTTATTAAGTTATTCTTATTATAAATTATTAAAAGAGGTTCAAAGAACAGAATTTGTTGAGACATACACTCTGTTTCTCACTTTGACATAATTATCAAGGTTTTATGCTCAATGGTTAATTTCAGGATTCTTGATTGCCCTGTTATTTCCTGGTCCTCTCATCTTCTCCTCCAAATCGAAAATCAAACTCAAATAATCCAACAACAGTGCCTACCTTTCCCTATAAGGATATCTGTAGAACTTGTCTTTGATTGAAACTCATCTTGTGACTCCATTTCCCAATGGTTCCTGTTATCTTCCCCTACCCAATTCTTAAAAACAAACCTTATACTTCATAACTAGCCTAAGATCCTCTTCAAATAAAGATTTATCATACAGAGAGAGCCCTCTCTAAGTCTTGTAGGGATAGAGCCAGGAATCCAAGTGGTTTTATGTTACCTCAGTGATTGCCTCCTCAACCTTGGGAAAATTACAGAGTGCTAACACATACATACATTTAAAAACCCCCTATTTCTACAAGATATCCCAGGTATCCATTTTATTCATGGCATTTTTAATACCCCTTTTTATTTCTATCCTAATTATGAAAACATGAAAGAACTATTATATGAGCTCAAATCACAAATCATAAATGTAATTAAAAAATAAGAAAACAAGGGGTGGTCCATCTAAGTTGATGTTAAAGCTTAGGTTGGAGTGATATATATTCATGATTCACCCAACTCATTCAAATCCACATGTTCCTTGGTGTGGGAGGGTGGTAACCCTTTTTTCATGAATTGAAAAGAGGTATCCTAGTGGGTATCCATAGGTTTATCATGTTTTTATCACCATGTGGCATACTCATGGGATTCCAAGAGCACATGGGAAAAATAGTGAGAGATCCCTTGTATTTCATCATCTCGAGTGTAGCTTACTACAATTTCTCATTCATTCCTTCACTTGACATACTTGGTGGATTTTATCATTGCAATTTTAGACATTTGGAAGGCACTTTCAACCCTTATGGATTGATTTTGTTTTTTTTTTCATGTCTTAGAATATTTTTTGTTTTATCTTGCATAAATAAACTTTTCCCCAAAACCATATTTTTTCACCACTTGAAACATATTTAAAAACCACATTGTTCACCACATGAGCACTCACATTAGTACCTCCATTGTAAACATTATTTTGGAGACATAGAAATCTCATACACTTTGTTGTAGGAAAATCTGCCTGCGGACAAGTAGATCGACCTCTAAGGTTTGACCTTAACCCTAGACAGAAAAGTGATTATCATGGACACTGAATTTCTTTCGAATCTATCTAAGCCTAATGCATGAGAAGGAAGAGTAACAGAAGTACCTCTTAACCGACGTTTGTCCCTGCACGCTCCGAGTTGCGCTCCAATCCTTTTCTCCTCGCTGAGGTCTGTGGAAAAAAAAGGATACGACCACTTCCTACTCTATTGACATTAGCTTGAAAACAGATCTATCACTGAATGATGAGTTCATGTAGCATCAGACACAAACTAGAAAGAAACAGGCCAAGTGTGTCATATTAATGAGAATAACGATAGCAGTACTTACAATCGTAGATGCGAATGCGACAGCTTCGTCAGGTCCTCTTCGTCTAACCCTTGCCTGAAAGATCCACAACCTGGATGGCAGTAGTTGCATTGATGGCTCTTCTCCAACTGACTGCAAATTTCCTCCAAGATCATAAGTTTCACATATGTAATTCCTCCTCCTTTCTCCTCACCATAGAGCTTGCTTATATAGGTTGGGAAGAGGCTAACCACTTGAGTTATGTTTAGAAACAGTTAGGAACCTCTTCCTTGGTTGAGATATCTTTTGACAGAACCAAGAATTCGAGCTTAACTGCCTCCTAAACTCGAATGATTCTCCCCTTATTCTTCTCACCGGGCTAACAGTTCACCCAGAATAGGGAGCGCTCCTTCAGAAAGGTCATAGAGTGCTATAACACTCCCAGAAAGGTCCAGAGAAGCGCTAGTGCTCCAAATTTGGGAAACGCTCCTGCAAAGGGGTGGAAGAGCACTATAATTCTCCTCAACCATGGTGAAGGGGTGCCAGCGCTCCTCAGGTAGTGTTAGAGGAGCGTTCCCCTTCCAAAACCTTGATTATGAAGCCTTCTAAGGTATTAAGAGATGTTTGACTTCAGTAGACCAGTTTCCTTCCTTCAAACTGA
>ML777085.1:290342-342426 GCA_009831015.1 Picea engelmannii
AACCTTGATTATGAAGCCTTCTAAGGTATTAAGAGATGTTTGACTTCAGTAGACCAGTTTCCTTCCTTCAAACTGAGTAAATGAGATGTTTCAAGTGCCTCTGTAATGTCATCATTGAGGTAACATGATTCAACAGTATCTACGACACTCTTATGACCAACTTGCGACATTTGCGACAAGTTGTACAGGAGTTGCGACACTTGCGACAAGTGAGAGGTATGTGCGACACTTATCCAGTTGAGTGATTTGGATGTGTAACACACTTATTTAAAAACATCTAGTTAATTGTAATTATAACCAACAATCACTACTAGATTTGGTTTTAAATTATTACAAACATTAGTGTTGTCAGAACGACATTAGAAATAAGTATATTTCAATTGTTGGATCATGTTGTCATTGATGTCAAAGGATTGCTATTGATGTCAAAGGATTGATATAAACGGATTGATGTTGATGTCAAAGGATTGATCAATGTGTTGTCATATTATGCATAGATGAATATGGATCTATGTGTTGTCATTGATGGTTTGATGCATTCATGTATTGATCGTTGGATCATGTGATCATGCATGGAATTGATGAAAAATGGACAATGCCATAATGATGAATTTCCATGGGTTATTCCAAGTTGGATTGATGTAAAGATGTCTCATTATTGTCTTGTCATGGTTGATAGGAAGTACAAATGGATGGACTCTAAAGTGGTCCCCTTATGGTGAAATTCCTCATGGGAAGATGCTTTGCGGTTGAGTTATCCTAAAAATATGGTTAGAGAAACCATTCTTAATTGTGGAATAATGATATCAATATCAATGAATTTGTCACTAAAACTATCCTAAATGGATAGTTCTTGTCATGCCATTTTTGGTGGTATGTGGAATGTCACATAACTCCTCACGGTTTGAGATTTATGGCCTTACGAAGTTATAGGTCCCTTATATGATGGCTAGAAGCCCCAAAAGGTAAAATAAGTCAAAGTTCTTGCAAATAAGATATTATTTAAATAATAAGGTGAAGTGATAAATTCAAAGAGGATTGTTTAAATAAAAAAATAAATGGAAAAATTTCTAATTATGGAAAGTGGTTATAACAGGGTTAACCCTAAAATGATGAAAGTGGGTTAAGTGGTCAAGTGGATATTGGATACATGGACAAGTGACAAATTAGACAAATTTGGACATAGGTGGCTATGTGGAAAAAATGGATATGTGGACAAAGTGTCTTAGAATATGTTTCTAAGGAACCTACTTGGAGAGTATAAATAAGAGGAAAGGGTATCTTGTAAGAATATCTCTTGAGCATATATTGAATATCTATTCTAAGAGAGATATTGACTGGAGGATATCATGGATGCATCAAACTTTTCGTAAGTCTAAGATCTTGATGATGAAAGTTTTGGAAGTTTAGAAACCCTAGTTTCTGAAGGAGTACGCGAGGAGAAGTGGGCCAGAGAGAATACATACGTGGGTTGCAGTGTGTCGGAGTGCATACACATGTAGGCTGAAGGAGAATAGAGCGTGTATAGTTGGAGGAATTCATGAAGACTTGAGTGTGAATTTATTCCATGTTCTTAAAGTCTGAAGTAAGTTCCAGATATGCATTTTATGGGCTCAGATCTGCCATAGAAATTCTCATATGGTTACATAGTTGTCTTGATGGATACTCTTGCTTATTGTATGGTGAATGATTAATGCATTATTGGTATGTCTATTGTGATATGGTTATGTTGGTTGATTGATAGAGGGAGAAAAACTCTTATGATTCAGTACTGATATGGTTACTTATGATTGAGTAACATTCATATTGTATGGTTGAGGAGAATGAGTGAGTTGTTGGAGAGCATAGATGTGTTGTGATTGGTTATGGTATAGATTGGATAGTGAAAGGAAGAAGTAGATGTGACTGAAGGATGCAGAGGATCTGAGTTTTTCAAGGAGAGAAAAGCCTATTTATTCAGAGGAGATATGCAGGTTGCAATATAGATAGGTCGTGTACATACGCGAGTTGTACTACTGGTAGGGCATGTACATATGCATTATTCACTACTAAAAGGTCACACACATGTTCAAATATTGGTATCTATTGAGGATTGCATCCTCTACTCAGTTGGTGTTGAGTTTTGTAATCTAAGTATTGCATTGCAGAGTTGGTGCTCTTGTGGAGTTGTAACTCTATTCAATTTTTGCTGATAAACCCAAGTATTTTAGTCCATAATAAAAATAAAATTGTATATGCATCTTGTGTTCTTTGTATCCTTTGTGGTGATGGATTATTGATGATATTTTTTTTTGTTATCTGTTGCTGATATATGTTCTCATACAACTGGTTATAAATGACAGTAATCAGTGATGAGTAAATGGTGATTGCTAACTAAGGAGTTTTGTGAAGGGAAGTTAAAACGAGAGCCCTACACTGATTCACCCCCCCCTCTCACTGTCGTCAGTGTGTCCAACAACAATATCATCACTGTTTTGTTGGTATTCCTACATCATTTCAGAGGCATGAATCAAAAGTTGTTCTACCTATGCTCTATCAGACCCCGTGGAAACTTCTTCAATACCTCATTTTTTCTTTATGGATTTCATAATTCCAAGGTCTCCAATTACATGAACCAATTACTTGTTCATTTTATTTATACAATTTATTGTACCATTCACCTTGGCTCATAAACCCATGAACCACCACTTCATTTTATGCCTTCAATTTTTCATCACAATGTTACAAACTTCAATCTATCAATGCACAAGATACATTTCTATGCTTATAAGATTGTCAATTAACCAATAAACCCACACATGAATTCTCATCATATTGTTTTTTTCCCATCAATAAATGTATCTATGGCCTCTATGCTACATTTCCTAAATGAATATTGTGACGTCAAACAAATCCCCATATCTTTTGCATAATCTTGGCGCTATTTATAACAGCAAATTAATCACATTGCATGTCAAAACTTATCTCACACATACTTCCATGCAATATTAATCAAGTAGTCATTCTAAATACTCTACACATATCTCTCAATCACCACCCAAGCATATATCATTGCATATTGCATATCACCTTTCCCTCTTCACATGTCTCATATCCTAAATCCTTCATTGCATCATAGATACCAATTCTTTAGTTGGTTCCAGCGCAATTCATAATTTTGGGGGAAAACAATTTGGTTCCAATTCTAATTACTTTAGCTAGATATGTGGAATAAATTGCTACTAGGGGGTTCATACAACTTAAATTTGTTAACACTCACTGCATTACTGATGGAAGGTTGAAGTGCTCAATCCAAATTTTAAGGTGTTCAAACCCATTTTATTAGTGATAGTGTGTATGGACCATACAAACTATAACAAACATGATTGATCTTGTGATGCTACTGATTTTTGAAGAACTGGTTATCCAAGTGGATCCAAACTCTTTCACCCACATAAATTTGTGGTTCAACTCAATGTTGTTCATGCTATTCCTTATACTTGTCCTATGTCTATTGAAGGATGGAATCTGCTATGAACCTTGTTCAAGTTCTACACAAAACAAGAAAATTTGTCTTTCTCCTTCTGTTGGTAGGATATGAATGAAGTAGGGATAACAACTAGAATCTCATAAGGAGCTAAAGTTTGGAAGCCAAAATAGACCTCAAATGAGGTGTGTCCTATAGATACATGAGTGGATCCGTTGAAGTTGTGTTGGAATATATGCAACTATTTATCATATATATTGTTTCGTTGATAATAGATCCAGAGGTCGCAAACCGAGGTTATGTTCAACACCTAATTTTGGCTATCAATTTTCATGTAATTTGCACATAAAAAGTAGTAAAGAACTATAACTAACAAATTAAAACTTTCATAAAAGTGCATTGTGAGTACCTCTAACAACAACCAATTAATCACTTCAATTGATATCCAAGTATAGATAACAACCATTTGTATTTCAGACGAAATAATTCCTTCAAAATCTAAGTACATATTGTTTTTTTCTATGTTACACTATTGAGGATGTGAACCATGTTTCCTCCAAATAAATCACATGTATAATAAAAAAAATAAAAAATCATGGGTATACTTTAAAATTTGGAATCTTAGGATGAGTTTCCAATGCATGTGTCATGCATGTGTGCTATTTTCCCTAGTATGCTTTAAACAAATCACAGTTCCCAATTAAAAAAAACATCAAAGTTGGAGATCTACAATGAGTTTCCATGCATGTGCTTCTTTGCTCATTGTTTCTATAAACAATTATTTGCAACTCAATCTTATCCAATCATCTTTCAGAAACACCTCGCTAACATCAAAAAAATATGATGAAATATGGATTATACCCAAAATTTTATAATTTTAAGAAATTAAAATCTCAAACCTTGTAAACACATCAAACAAGTAATTATAGCTGAGGACAATGTGACGAAACAAAATATATTTCCGAAGAATTGGATATTTAATCAAAAAACACCAGTCTTCATTTGAAATAAATTACACTCAATATGAAAACGTATTTCACTACTCTACTTCCATAGCCAAGCCCACAACAAGGTGACACATTGAATACCTTTATCTTTTATGGTTTTCTACACAACAGGCCAAGGGATGACGTGCATGCCAATTTGGGTTGTTGTGCATGCCAAATTGGCATGCACAACAACCTTGTTTGATATTATATGTAGACTATTCTACATATTCTTTTGGTCAATAATAATTAACATATTTATCATAATTTTAATATTAATTATAATCATGATTATAGTTATTAAGGTGATGCAAATATGTTTTATGTGAAAATTTTTATTTCTATGAACAATTAATATATTTAATATTGACATAGGTTGATGTATTTGAATGTTTAGAGAAATATGCATCATAAACATCCCTTGAATATAACAAAGAGTCATTCTTCAAAATAATGGCCTCCAAAAGACCAACAATATGTACATGATTTTGTTCGAGGTACTAAACCAAAGTTTCAAAAAAACAATCTCCAAAATATGACATAAAAGATAACAAAGAATACAATGAAATTGAAAGTGATGCAACAAAGATCAACGAGAATGCTTCAAACAAGGAAAAAAAGAATTTTCATGCAATTTTTGAGAAAAAGGGGTCAAAAGACTCAACTAATGCTCAAAACATACACCCAAATGGTCTTTCCATCATAAAACATATTCTACCTATAGACATGAAATAAACAACACAAAAAATTATCATTAATGATTGTCAATAAGAAACTACTATGACAATAATTCTATTAGAAAGATAAATGAACATTGCAACTACACAATGGGTGAAACAAGTCAATATGAAGTCCTAAAACAAGTGCTGAAATCTATGTCTAGTATTCTGCAAAAATGACTTGGTTATGATCAGTCCAAATTATCTTCACATTTCTCAATAAAGTAGTCATAATAACTTCACAATACTCACATGAGAAACCTAATGTATATGTTCCACAAATAATTTAATTAGATCAAAATACATGTCCACTCCCATGATAATCCTATATTGGAAAAAATTGTACTTCATGTATGAAGATTTAGCAAAAGGGAATATATAAAATACATATTCATACATAATAATTCTCCTCACTTGTAGACTATAGATATAAAATACCAATAGGAATGCTTTATTCTCCATGAATCCACCATGGAAGACAAAATATCACGTGTGGAGGAGATGCTACCATGTTTTAGTATCTTCATGAAAAATAATAAGACAAAAATAGTGACACAAAAGAGAATACAAAACTTGAAATGTAACACATACTCACAAAGAGTGTCTTATCTATTAGCAATTCTAACAAAAGTACAAAGGTGAAAAACACAATAGAATAATTTAGAGTATGGAATGGATAATTAAAATATGCATAACATAGTTAGATCAAATAATAAAATTAGCATGTAAACATGTACTAAAGATAACATTAAAAATTAAAGAATTAACAAAAGCATGAACTAAAAATTAAATAAAGAAGCTCGAAGTAAATATTATCTTTAGCATGAGTTAGTTGATTGAGAGCTATTTCATATGAGACCCCAAATGTTGAAGTGTCACATCCTAACAAAGATTTTCCTCAAATGCATGTGGAATATTCTACCCTTGTAATCTCACTATTAGAGTCATATTAGAGTCATTTGGAGAAATCATATGGTGCTTCAAATTTTCATATTTTTGCTAATAGGTATTAAATTTCCTTTTAGCCTTTTTGATCAATGCCAATACCTTTATAGCGGTAGTCTCAAAAAATCAAATAAGATAATAGATAAACATTCAGTTAGTTTGAAAACACTATATGGATTTGAAGGGATTTTTTTATTCTATTTCCATATCACATTATTAATATATGATAGCATTTCCTTTATAAGTCATCGATGAGTTCCATATCAAATTTTATTCTTCATAAGACAATTTGGCATGCACAACATCCCATGGGTTGTTGTGCATGCCAATTTGGCATGCATAGTAGCCCAATTTGGCATGCACAATAGGACAAAGGTTGTTGTGCATGCCAACATCCAAAATATTACCCATATCCATTGATTGTATATATGCATGTAAAGGAATGACTATAGATGACCATATATAACTTTCAAATGTCATTACCTATTAATAAATGTATTGGTCTTGGTTAGTGCTATAATTATCTCTACATATGTAATGAATGATGCAAATCGAAGTGTTGTGAATATGATACATATGGAAGGTACGTACTCTGCTACAAGGACATCATCAGAAACAGTCTAAAACATGATAACAAATGAAATACATAACCATCCAAAAACACCATTATAAACTTACACACTAGTGATTGGATGGGAATTTAACCTCACACTCACCAATGTCCCTCCTAATTGGGCTACTTCATCTCTAAATGTTCATATAGCAATGCGATATATAGTGGTGTTGTATACTTTGAATACTTGTCCATATAACTTGTCATTATTAAGATATGTACTGAAGGTGGAAAATGGGAATAAGAAAGCAACCTCAGAAGGAAGCTCAATACACAACATACATCTTACCTTCATAAAGGAATGAAATGCAAGATATTAATAAAACAATAGTCCCAAATGTGTAACAATATAATTGTCGTACTTAGAATCTTGAATGTTGGAATTGCCAAAGTAATTGTCTTAATGGTTACATGTTTACTTGGAATTATAATAGAGAGATGCATATATTAGACCTTAGATAATATTTCCCAATAAAATATATATGCCACAAAATTTCTTTGTCCTGAAAATATATTGCATCCTTCCAAAACCTTATTGTATATCAATTAGAACTAGAAAATTAATGTTAAGCATGACTTTCCATACATAGATCACAATTTATTGTTGGAAAATTAAAATCATCATAAATTACTATTATCTATTTATAATTTCAGAAAAAATTTTAATGGACAAGGAGGAATCATTTCCCGGCTAGCAAAAGGTGCTCAATATGAACACCCATATTTCTCAATAACTACACACTTATAAAACCCACCAGCCCTTATGTTATTCACATGAGAGCACACCAACTCCAAGAAAACACAGAAAATGATAATTGTAGAAACTAGGTAAGAGAATTACACTTGCCAACCCTCTCAATAGACAAGAACCCTTTCTCTATCCAACCAATGTGTCAGGTCAGATTTCCATTAACCTTTCCTCACAACCCCACTCATTTTTTTATCTTAAATACTATCCCTCCATGGATGCAGAAAAAAAAATCAATGCAACACACACAACTCAAACCCCTTTATCTCAACAATAGATATAGTGGGGGAACAAATCTCCAACCACAGAAGATATTTCCCCTTCAAAATAACATTTCCACGTGAAAGGAAGAGTGCTAATACATACATGAAATTCAAGATGGATAAAGATCTACGTTTTCCGTGAAGAAAAAAATTTACTTTTTCTTAAATATTAGTGGGATACACATCCCCAATGATTTATAAAATAATAGTAAACATATTTTTAGTTGAGCTGAAACAAATGAAACAAACAATTAGCAATTTTAGCACAAAAGTGATTTTCATGAGACAAATAAGCATTGTGAATCTCAATTACACTTCCCATGCTAAACACAATGTACCTTCAAGTGATTCATCATAATCTACTATTGAAAAGTCACCATAAAACAAAAGTTCAAATTTTGTCAGAAAATCTTTAATAACAATTGCATTTGGCTTCAGAATGAGAGGTTCCTTTTTCAGACCAAGAAGATATCCATTATGGGTCACATGTGAGTTCTTCAAGCTACATGATTCTATCACAGAGCATACCAGGAACATAGATATATTCAAATATTTTAGTGAAGGTCCTTACACATCACTTACATGTTCCATTATTAATTCTTGATAGAACCAACAATTTTGTTTCCATATCACAGGTGGATTAACACAGTAAACATAGATTCCAGATACCCATTTCCAACCTGGGCGACATGGTGAGTTTGTATGTCTATTTTTGTCATTGTGAATAGTTTTAGGTATGTGGAGATCCAAATAAAATATAAACACTACAGGAATGGGTTTTCCCAAAATCATCTCATTGATTATACATAGTTTTGTATTCCAATTGGCATACATAGAAGGCCAATGGCCTCTAGTGTATGGATTTCTTTGTTTGATAAATTGAAATACATGTCAAATTGGCATACAAAGACCAATTAGATTTAAAGGATTGTTGTAAACAACATAATCCCATCGCTATTCCAAAACCAACTTAGCAAGTATATGAACACAAAAATAGTTCATTAACATAAGTTTACTAAAAACCATCAAGTTTTTGCATGTTATGAAGATATATGACATCCATGGATGAGTTTATAAATATTTATTAACTCCAATTGGTCATAACACCTCGAGAATGTATTACAAATGTAGACCTACAAATCCTAAAAACCTTTTATAATGTGTTTTGAAATCCAAAAAATATGCATTTGAAATCTGAAACAAAAGAAAGTGGTTGTTGACTTATCACCATGATAATTAGTTTAGAAATTCAAAATGTGCTTGGCATACATAGCAAGCCCCAGGGGCCTGCTTTATATACTCGAAACATACAACAAATGTATACTTGAAAATAAATACAATATGGGCATGGGCCATGGCCACCAAAATTTGATATGGAAAAACTTGTTTCATCATTTTCAAAGTTTCAACAAGGATGATGCCTTGTTTCCATTTCATCGCAAAGCATGACTATAATATCCCAAAAAATTAAAATCCTTATAGTTTTATATTCCAAGGGTACAAGTACCCATTATGAAGCTATTGAAGAAATTTTAAGAACCCTCAAAACCAACTTTGCAAGAAAGAAATAAGAAAATATGAAGGCCAATAATTACTTGTTGAGTTATCCCAACCATTCACCATTCGATACATCCAATGAACTTGAGTCCAAAAAGTATGAGTGAAAACCAAAATACTACAAACAAATCAAAAAGAACAAAACCAATACTACTTTAAAAATAATCTATAATATAGTAATAAAAAATAAAAAATAAAGTATAATGTTTTGAAAACAATGTGAAAACAATACCCTATTTAGATATTTGACAAAATCTTCAAAAATTTTGAAATCATTTTCATCTAGTTTGTATGTGTCATTCCTATTATTAGATTATAAGTTCACCACTACCATAACAACTTCAAGTTGTATGAAATTAATATATGTCAAATCAAACTTGTTGTAACATCCCGCTCTTGCACACACTGAGCGAACTTATTCTTTGAGGACACTTGCTCGCAAGTGATCCAGATTATTATACTATTAAACATTTGATTTGAATTATGAGGTGTTATGGGTTGATCACATGTTGTTTTGTTGCATTGACATAGACAGGTGTTATTGACTCGGTTTTACTAAGTGTGCAGGATTTCCGACCTCGAGGATGCAGAGGCATCGATGGAACCCCTTGGACTCTGGATCGAGTCGGGGAGTGAACTATTGAGGTTTGATTTTTTTATATGTGATATTAGTGCATCTAATTAGATGATATGATTATGGATATATTTCTGACATGGTTCCTTGATGATGCAATCTAATAATATCTCGCTAACCAAAATCACATGTGGAGTAGAGGGGTCACGCAGGACTACCAGAGATATTGAGGGAGAGGTGTGGACAACAGCCCTGCCACAACCTACTAGCACCCACCATGGCTCGAACTGTAGGTTAATGATTACCTAGTTCGAGAGGACCCACGATGCCATGAGGGCAGACTACGACAATCTCTCATGATGATTCTAAAGGGTGTGAAATAAGGCAGGGGCCTTATTACTTAGAGGCCCTTAGTCTGCCACAAGATCACCTGGCGAAGTATTGACTCCAGGGGTCTTTTATGTCTACCAAGTCAATAAAGAGGCGAGTGGCACCCTTGGAGCACGTGTTGCATCCTAAAGGGAACATCACACAAGAAAAATGGAAAGAGGAAAGTGGCACCCTTGGATTACGTGGTATGTCTTGAAGGGCACGCCACGCAAGAAAAATGGAAAGAGGCGAGTGGCACCCTTGGAGCATGTGTTGTGTTTTGAAGGGCACGTCGCGGAAGAATAATGGAAAGAGGCGAGTGGAACCCTTGGATAACATAGTGCTTCCTAAAGGGAATGTCACATTGTTAAGTAATAAATGAATAAACCTAGATGGCCTTAGGATGAATAATGTCATAAGAAAAATTTAAAACATTTTCCCTAGTAAAATGCCACCCAACCTAGGAAAATAAAGTCTAAGTCTAAATTATACTTGTGATAAATTTTTATCTATATATATATATATATATATATATATATATAATAAATAATAATGATAATCTTCATTAATCTTGTGACAAGAAGGGGGTAAGTAATTAAATTGATTTATAAAAATCTTTTGGGATAAAATTTAAAAAGGGGAGATAATTGTTTTACTATATAATGCTAATTAAAAATTTATTCATTAAAAAGAAAAAGGGGAAAAGGGTAAGTTTCGACACCTCCCAATTGAGTTTTAAATGAAAAGGGTAAGAGGGAAATCTAAAATAATTAGGAAACTAGGAAAAAGAAGGAAACATAAAAAGAAAGGGGAAACACAAGGAAAAAGTAGAGAGTCTAACTTAGTAAGGTATCTACCATTAAAGAACCTTGTAAATTSAACTCAACTAGTAAATTAATAAGGGGGGAAGTCATTAAAACTTGTAAGGGGATATGGGGGAACCTAGGAGCGATTCTCAGAGTGCCTTTAGGTGAGTGAGAGAAATAGGGGTAATTAATTAATTAATGAAATTAATTTATGGAGGAATGAAGGGGATGGGTGACACATGTACGGGGAGGATTTTTATGAATTAAATTATTAAACATTAAATAAAATGGGATTTTGGGAAAGTAAGGGACTTTGAAACTCTATATAATGGAGGGAGGAGAATGATGATGGATCTCTTTTGTTATGCGTAATGTTATGTTGCAAAAATTTATACTTAACTGACTTAGTTTGTGGGGGTTGGGATACCCAGTCGGTAAGGAGTGGTAGCTCGACCTTGCGACGCGAGATGGGAGTTAAGGGGGAAGAAGAGTACCCCTAGCATTGGATGGGAGGTACCAGTTAAGTCTCATCGGTTGACAAGTAGGAGTTGCATGAAGCGCGCAGGACATCAACTTATAGCGATCAATTGGGCAACGATATGCTTCCTTTATTTTTGCATGGTAGATTGTTAGTATGATTTATGCCTTTAGTTTTGTATGTTTAATTGGGTAAATAAAATGATTGTCTTAGCATTCTAGTTGATGAATGAAATTTCCCCCATAGCCTTTGGCTTGATGTTGATTGATTCCCAAGGCCTTCGATCCCTTCCTGTCTTGACTGTCCTATGGTTTTATTGATTGTGATGATTGCCATTTATAATTTTTTTTCTTCATCCCCAACTCATCATTCCATGCCTGAGAAATTGACCAGGAGCCTAATCTATGGTTGTGACTTCAGTGTTAATAGACCTATGGATCTAAACACCTTAATTTTTTATGCATGGATGATGAGCGAAGGATGTTCTTGCCAGTTGTCTACCCCTGTTGATTGCTCCAGGTAGTGTGTGGTCTTGTGCCTTGATGCATTTAATTAACCCTACAAAATTTGATTGATGGAGAAGTTTTCCTCAAACTCAATTTTTTTATATCTTATTTGTTATCTTGTTTTATACCTCATTTTTATATCTTGCTGGACTTTTCCTGCATTTTTATATTTCATTTTGTTTTCCTGGCGATTTCTACTTCTTCGGCTACACTTTGTTGAATTGGGGGAAAAATTTTCTGAGCAACCCTTTTTATTTTATGGTCAGTTGCTTGGATTTCCAGCCGCTTGACAAAGCTACTCACTTTTCTTTCTAGATAGCCAATGTATATTGGTTAAGAAGAATTTTTACTTCTGGGTGTTTTATTTGAATGATTAATCTCAATGCATTAAATTATTTGGATGTTTTAACCTCGGTGAAATTTTGAATGTTTAACCTCAGTGAATTTATTTTGGATAGTTATAACTCAGTGATTAAACTCAGCATACGTGACACCTTTACCACCTATGAATTGATGCTAAAACCCAACACCCTTCATCTGTTAAAACTCAGTGATTGGTGAACCATTCTCTACTTTTCTTTAAGGTGTTAGATACAATGTTTTCCCCTTTGCAAATTAATAGATCTGAAGGCGAATTTACCTGCCTCTTGACTGTGAAGTCGCATGCATTTTCCACTGATAAGTTGCCCATTTTTGTTTGTGCTATTCCCCCGATTTGCACAGCCTGTATTCTTCATTTGTTGAATGTGTTTCATTAAAAAGTTAATTAGATATGAAAATTTATGTATCCATTCATGTGTTGATTGTGTTGTAATTATTGTTGCAATTTTTAACCACGACTTTGTTGTAGTACCAATTCATTTGCGATATGGAATACCAATTACTCAGACAACGATCTGGAATACCAATTCCTCTATAATACCAATTCCTCTATGACTGTAACTATGTAATTAGTGTAATACCAATTCCTCTGTGATATGTAATACCAATTACTCATACAACGATTTGCATATTAAATGGTGACAACAATGTGATTTCCTTCTAGTGTGTCTCTATACATCGATTTTTCTTATTTAAAGATGACTATGTTGTTGCTTTAAGACGACAATTTGCCTTAAATGTTGATTGTGTTTGTTGCTGAAATGACCATGATTTGGACCACGAATTTTCCATTAAATGTTGACTGCGTTTGCCGCTAGAATGACCATGAGTTTTCCTTAAAAGAGTGACTGCGATTTACCCACTTATTAGCCCGGTGATTGCATTTTGGAAACTGCAACTCTTACCCTTACTGCTCCATGTTTTCCTATTTAATACCTACGTGTTCATCTAATTTGTCTATCAATCATTATTACTTGTGTTTCATTAAGACTACAATTCCTTATTTTCCATTTATTAGTTGCGTTCCATTTAATGACGGTGTTTTTTTTTCCACAACAATTGATTTAGCATTTGTATTGGATAAATTTTAAGTTGATTTGATAGCCCATGTATAATGTATATAGTAGTTGCAGCAATGGAAATTATATTTAATTGATACATCAAATGATTAGCATATTTAGACAACCACTTCATTTGTTCAGACAACCCTTTAACTAACTTAGAATAGTCTTGTCCTTTAGTTTTAACATTGATTAAACTGAATTTTTAGTAAGAATGTAACTTTGGTTATAGTGTTAGCATTGACTTAATTAAGAGGGCTAAATTTGATTTGCATTAAGGTTAAATTGAAGATACATTGATGACAATTTATAAATTAATGTCGCTAACAAGCGTGATCATTGCATCTCATACATTGATACTATTAATGAATGTTTAGGAGGTTAATTGCTATGTGGGATGGTATTTAGTGGTTGATTTTGGATTGCCAATTTATAGTCTTTAATGTTAAATTAAATTGACGTATATTGACTTAATTGCAATTTAGACTTGTTGAATTTAATGTTAATATAAAATTTTAAATTGTGACTAATTGAAATTTGACTTACTATTAGATTGGTAATCGATGTTAAATTAGACGGTTAGTATTTAATATTTTAGATGTGATTAATGGTTGGGTTGTTGATGAAGTATTATGTTGGTTAGCATCTTCCTTGTGTCGTCCTCTTGCATCTCTTCGACCTATTGTTGGGGTGTGGGTGCAGTCTTGTGTCAATTGTTTCGCCTCCTAGCGCATCAGATTTTTTCTAGAGTCCTCAGTCTAGATATGACATGTGGTGCCAAGGTTGTTGAAATGTCTATCACCTGGGGACGACATGATTCTTGAGGATGGGATCATGGCATGCCTTATTGGATAGCATCAAACTAGAACTTGGTTGGATTTGGTGTGATATGTGTGAGTGTGGTCGAGCGTTATAAGTTGCTTTTGGTGCATGGGTGGAATGCCTTCATGAATTTTGCTCGTACGCCTTGAGGTTCTAGTATTGTCCATCATCTTTTAGGCACATCTTGTTTGTGTTTGGCGGGTAGTTTTTCCTCCTTGTTGTTCTACGCATGTTTCGCCTAGTTTCCCTTGTGCCTGTGCATGGTTTCATAGTATCCTGTTGCCTAGATTGCATGCTTCCATTCAACGTCAGTGGTGTGGTTAAGATGTTGTGGTCGTCACCTTATTGCATAAAAGAAAAAACAAAAATTACACTTCTGCTTCACTTCTAGTCGTAACGAAGAGGGGTCGTTTCATTTGGTATCAGAGCGGGGTTTAACCCGCGACTTGGGATCACTACGGATTTCATTGTTATGATTTTATTATAGTGTTTCTAATTGACTTGAATTGTATCCATGTAGGTAATCATTGTTAGAGGATGTCATAGAGGGAGATGATGGGGTGCTAGGGGAGGAGGCGGGACGCCTCCAACAACGTCCATGCCTGAGGGGTCAAACCCCCAGGGATATGAACAGGTTGTTGGGTAGGAGAAGATAGCAGTGGGTGATGTGGTATTTTCAGAATATGTTTAAGGCACTGATCAACCATTTGGAAAAAGATGAGGCCAGGGAATCGGCACCCCCTAAGGGTCCACCATGTGTTCTGGTTGGTACAGGTAGCATTCATCGTGAACTCGAGAAGGTCAAATTTCTTGAGTTATTTGGTTCCCTAGATGACGCAGCCATCGAGGAATGGTTGGATAATACAGCGATGTTCTTTGTGCTTCACGAATATACCTCCAACATAAAGGTCTGCATGGTGGTATTTCAACTAAAGAGGAGCACTCTTTTATGGTGGAAGATGCTCCTGCCACAACTGAACATGGTCGTTGAAGAAGTCTCATGGGAACTATTCAAGGAACGATTCTGAGAGAGGTACCTATCAAAGGAATTCATTGAGTGTCAACTCAACGAGTTCAACTCCTTACAACACGGTGGTTGTACGGTGCCTAAGTATGAGGCCTATTTTATGGAGCTACTTCGATATGCTCTGCATCTTAATACTGAGAAACTTAAGGTCAACATGTTTGTGTTCTGCCTTAATGGAAGCATACGTGAAAAGGTTAGGATTATGATGCCTCAAACCTTGCATGATGTCATCCAGAAGGCCCTCATAGCAGAGGAGGAACTTATCAGCGGGGGTCAGAGTAGGACTATAGAGATACCAATAGGGCAGGTGTCATATGGTGCACAACAACATCAGACACCAACCAGACACCAGCCAGGATATCGTGGCTTCTAGAGGGGATCCACTTTAACTACACCTTGGGGACTGACGCCTCAGCAGCGGAAACCTTATCAGGGACCATAGAATCAACAGCAGTGTCGACCACAACAACAATAGTTTAGGCTTATTCAGCAAAACATACCAAAGTTCCAAGCCAGTGGGCTTCATCTTCTACTTCGGGTACTAGGAGTACTAGACCGAAGAAGGGGTGTTGGATGTCCGGGGAGCCACACTACTAGCACGACTGCCCAGTGAAGAGGACTAGAGCATCTGGATCAGTCGGACCCACCACCATGGGAGATTTGGGAAAGGCCCATTAGATTCATGCATCGGTGAATAACCGCTAGGAAGAGCACTATTCGACAGTGATCGAGACGTCAAGTACCATTGGTGACCAGACCCTTAGTATTTTGATAGATCCTGGTGATATCCAGAGTTTCATTTATGGTGCAGTGCTAAATAGGATTAAGGTAAAGGCAGAAGAACAAGATGAGTTTAGCTTTGTAGAGATGGAATCTAGAGACAAATAGAAGTTTGGAGGAAAGGTTACAGGATGCACCCTCAACCTGGGAGACTTTGTCACCAGGGCCAACCTGTATGTCACGATCTTAGGATCTTATGATGTCATGATTGGTATGGACTAGCTGGAATCACATGAGGCGATACTCAATTGTAAGACAAAATGGTTGAGTTTGGTCGATGATTAGGGACAAAGATGCATGATTGTAGGTCAGAACCAGGGAGTTTCCTTTAGGTTCATCTCTTCCTTGCAGCTATGGAAGAGCATGCGCAAGGGGTGCAAGATTTATGTGATCCTTTCATTAAACAAGAGGGGAGTAGTGGAAGGTCTAGAACACCTTCCGGTGGTGAGAGATTTTATAGATGTCTTTCCAGAGGAGTTACCTAGGATGCCATCAGAGAGGGAATTGGAGTTTACTATATACCTAAAATTGAGGACTGAACCAATATCTAGAACTCCTTATCGGATGTCAACCTCAGAGTTACAGGAGTTGAGAATGAAACTGAAATAATTGTTGGACCTGGGAATGATACCTCCAAGTGTGTCACTGTGGGGTGCACCTGTTATTTTCATATGAATTAAGGATGGGTCGTGGAGGCTCTACATTGACTACTGTCAATTGAATAAGGAAACGATCAAGAATCAGTATATGTTGTCGAGGATTGATGATCTATTCAATCAAATGAAGGGTGCGATGGTGTTCTCAAAAATTGATTTACGATTAGGGTATCACCAGTTATGGATCAAGGAGGATGACGACCCTAAGACTGCCTTTAAGATGAGGTTTGGAAATTATGAGTTTACTGCTTTACTTTTTGGACTAACAAACACTGCAGGGGTATTTATGAGTTTGATGGAGAGGGCGTTCTGCGAGTACTTGGAAAATTTCATCCAAGTATTCATTGACTGTATTTTCATCTACTCTCGGACAACAGAGGAGCATGACCAACACTTGCGCTTGGTACTATAGTGTCTGCAAGAGCACAAATTTTATGGGAAGTTATCCAAATGCTCATTTTATCAATCGAAGATTCACTACTTAGGGAATGTCATCTTCAATGAAGGTATCTCCGTGGATCCAGCGAAGGTCGAGTCTATTATGGAATTTCTTATGCCGACGAACGTCCCAGAAGTATGTAGCTTCATGGTTCTAGCAAGATACTATCGACGGTTCATCGAGGGATTTTGGAAGATAGAAAATATGATCACAAAATTGTAGAAGAAGAGAAACAATTTTGTTTGGACCAAGAAATGTGTGGTAGCATTTTGGAGGCTCAAGGAGTTGTTGACAACAAAACCGATACTAAAGGTCCCTAACATGGATGCAAAATTCTTGGTATGCACTGATGCATCCAAGGAAGGCTTAGGCAGATTCATGATGCAAGATGGTCGAGTGATCGCATACATCTCAAGGAAACTAAGAAGACATGAGGAGAACTATGCAATGTACTATTTGGAGTTGTTATCCATCATATATGCCTTGATGGTTTGGAGACACTACTTTGTGGGACGAAAATTTGGACTAGACATGAAACATTATGGACTACAACACATCTTTATGCAAAGTGACCTAAACAAGTGACAACGACATTGGTCAGAATTGCTTAGCGAGTACGACTTTGAGATTACTTACATAAACGAAATAGTGAACCAAGTGACAAATGCATTGAGTCAGAGACCACACATATTTTTGGTGCTGCCTCTTCAAATGAATCTACGTGAAAAGATTCTAACTTTACAGTGTGATGATGACTGGTACAAAGAGGTCGAGGGTTTTATCAGAGAAAACACAATTATGGTACCAAGATTTGAAGGATTTAAGCTTGACAACGATGGATTATTGAGGTTTAAAAAATGGATTTACGTACCACTGAACGACGAGTTGAGGAGCTTGATCCTAAGCGAGGCTCATAGAGAGGTGTACATGGATCATCCGAGAGTCATGAAGATGAGGGAAGACCTTAAACCCTTATTCTTATGGAAGGCAATGAAGGAAAACATAGTAAACTATGTGGACAGATGTCTAGAATGTCAGCAGGTAAAGGCTGAACATAGACACCCAACAGGATTAATACAACCACACGCTATTCCAGAATTGAAATGGGAGGTTATTTAGATGGATTTAATTGTTGGATTGCCACTGACGGCAAGAAGACACGACTCAATCTTCGTAGTAGTAGACACTCTGATGAAGAGTGCTCAATTTTTTCCTATGCATACAACATATTAGGCACCTGACATAGCTAGAGTTTTCATCAGTGAGATTGTGAGGCTGCATGGCGTGCCTAAGAGGATTATATCTGATCAAGGATCGGTGTTTACTAGAATATTTTGGATGAGTTTCCAAGAGGCCTTGGGAACCCAACCTAAATTAAGTACTGCGTATCACCTGGAGACTGATGGTCAGACCGAACAAATGAAACAGACCTTGGAGGAAATGTTGTGCATGTACATGATGGAACAACAAAATCGTTGGGAAGAATTCTTGCCACTAGTGGAATTCTCTTATAACAACAGTTACCAAAGCACCGTTAAGATGGCGCCTATTGAGTTTCTTTACGGGTGACCGTGTCAGACGCCTTTGATTTTGGATTGGCTTGAGGATAGGGGTGGGACCAGAAGTTATCTAAGAAATGGAAGAGAAAATGCAAACAATAAGACAAAGGATTAAGGAAGCACTGGATTGACATAAGAGTTATCCCGATGCACACCATGTCGACCGTAGTTATGAGGTTGTCGATCGAGTCTTATTCCAGGTTAAATCACATAAGAAGTTTGATCAAGTTGGGAAAGGGATATAAACTCTCTCCTAGGTTTGTGGGACCTTTTGAGATCATGGAAAGAA
Source organism: Picea engelmannii (assembly GCA_009831015.1). NCBI lineage: Eukaryota > Viridiplantae > Streptophyta > Pinopsida > Pinales > Pinaceae > Picea > Picea engelmannii. Next base: position 309,387 of record ML777085.1, read on the forward strand.
AGGGGCCCATGGCCTATCAACTAGCCTTGCCTGATTCCTTGAGGAATATGCACGATGTTTTTCACGTATCTTTTTTGATACATTATATTAGTGATCCTACACATGTTATTGACATGAGATCCTTGTAGGTATCAGACGAGGGGGATCTCATGATTGAGCCGATCCGTATCTTGTATCATCGCATTCGACAACTACGGAGTCAAACAATAGAGAAAGTCAAGGTCCAGTGGGACAACTATAGTCCACACTCGATGACCTGGGAGGATGCATATGATATGCGCCAACAATTTCCATTTTTGTTTGATAGATAGACTTATGATACTGTGATACACATTATTTCGACACTTATACTATGAAACTTCAAGACAAATTTTAGACCAAGGGGGGGTGTATGTAACATCCCGCTGTTGCGCACACTGAGCGAACTTATTATTTGAGGAAACTTTCTCGCAAGTGATGTATATTATTATAGTATTAAACATGTGATTTGGATTATGTGGCGTTATGGGTTGATGACATGTTGTTTTTCTGCATTGACATAGACATGTTTTATTGACTCGGTTTTACTGACTGTGCAGGATTTTGGACCTCGAGGATGCAGAGGCATCAATGGAACTCCTTGGACTCTGGATCGATTCGGGGAGTGAAATATTGGGGTTTGATGTGTTATATGTGATATTAGTGCATCTAATTAGATGATATGATTATGGATATATTTCTGACATGATTCGTTGATGATGTAGACTGGCAATAGCTTTACAAACAAACTCACATGTGGAGTAGAGGGGTCATGTAGGACTACCATAGATGTTGAGGGAGAGGTGTGGACAAAAACCCTTCCATAGCCTACTACCACTCTTGACGTGGCTCGAACTGTACGTTAATGATTACCTAGTTTGAGAGGACCCACGATGTTGTGAGGGAAGACTGTGACAGTCACTCACCATGATTCTAAGGGGCTTGCAATAAGTCAGGTGCCTTATTCCTTAGAGGCCCTTAGTCTCCCACAAGATCACTTGGTGGAGTATTGACTCGAGGGGTTTTTGATGTTTACCAAGTCAGTCAAGAGGAGAGTGGCACCCTTGGAGCATGTTGTGTGTCATGAAGGGAACGTTGTGCAAGAAAAATTGAAAGAGGCGAGTGCACCCTTGGAGCACGTGGTGCATCTTGAAGGGCATGTCGCACAAGAAAAATGGAAAGAGGCGAGTGGCACCCTTGGAGCACGTGGTGTGTCCTGAAGGGAATGTCGCGCAAGAAAAATGGAAAGAGGTGAGTTGAACCCTTCGATCACGTAGTGCATCTTGAAGGGCACATCGCATTGTTAATTAATAAATGAATAAACCTATATGGCCTTTGGATGAATAACATAATAAGAAAAAATTAAAACAATTTCCCCAGTAGAATGTCGCCCAACATAGTAAAATAACGTCTAGGTCTAAATTATACTTGTGATAAATTTTTATCTATATATATATATATATATATAATAATGATAATCTTCATTAATCTTTTGACAAGAAAGGGGTAAGCAATTAAATTGATTTATAAAAATCTTTTGGGATAAACTTTAAAAAGGGGAAATGATTGTTTTACTATATAATGCTAATTAAAAATTCATTCATGAAAAAGAAAAAGGGGAAAGAGGGTAAGTTTCTACACCTACCAATTGAGTTTTAAATGAAAAGCGAAAAAGAGAAATCTAAAATAATTAGGAAACTAGGAAAAAGCATGAAACATAAAAATAAAGGGGAAACACAAGGGAAAAGAAGAGAGTCTAACTTAGTAAGGTATCTAGTATTAAAGAACCTTCTAAATTGAACTCAACTAGTAAATTAACAAAGGGGAAAGTCATTAAAACTTGTAAGAGGATATGGGGTCACCTAGGAGCGATTCTAGGAGTGCCTTTAGTTGAGTGAGGGAAATAGGAGTAATTAATTAATTAATGAAATTAATTTATGGAGGAATGAAGGGGATGGGTGACACATGTACGAGGAGGATTTTTATGAATTAAATTATTAAAAATTAAAGAAAATGGGATTTTGGGAAAGTAAGGGACTTTGAAACTCTATATAATGGAGGGAGGATAATGATGATGGATCTATTCTTTTATGTGTAACATTACGCTGTAGAAATTTATACTTGACTGACTTAGCTTGTGGGAGTTGGGATACCCAGCTCGGTGAGGAGTGGTAGCTTGACCTTGCAAGGCGAGTTGGGAGCTAGTTGATTCTCTGGTTAATGTGTTTGGCACCTTTGTGGCTCGAGGGGCTAAGGGGGAAGAAGAGTACCCCTAGTGTTGGTGAGGTACCGGTGAAGTCTCATCGATCGGAAAGAGGGAGTTGTACGAAGCACGCGAGACATCAAATATGAGCAAGCGATTGGGAAACAATACACTTCCTTTATTTATGCATGGTAGATTGCTAGTATGATTTATGCCTTTAGTTTTGTATGTTTAATTGGGTAAAGAAAATGTTTGTCTTAGCATTCTAGTTGATGACTGAAATTTCCCCCATAGCCTTTGGATCGATGTTGATTTATTCCCAAGGCCTTCGATCCCTGCCTGTCTTGACCGTCCTATGGTTTTATTGATTGTGATCATTACGGTTTATAATTTTTTTCCTTTGTCCACAACTCATCAGTCCTTGGATAGTTATAACTCAGTGATTGAACTCAACATACGTGACACCTTTACAACCTACGATTGATGCTAAAAGACAACACCCTTCATTTGTTAAAACTCAATGATTGGTGAACCATTGCATAATTTTATTTAAGGTGTTAGATATAGCGTTTTCCCCTCTGCAAATTAATAGATCTGAAGGAAAATTTACCTACCTCTTGACTACGAAGTCACATTCATTTTCCACTGAGAAGTTGCCCGTTTCTTTTTGTGTAATTCCCCCAATTTGCACATCCTGTATTCTTCATTTGTTGAATGTGTTTCATTGCAAAGTTAATTAGAAATACAAATTTATGTATCCATTCCTGCGTTGATTGCGTTGTAATTATTATTGCAATTTGTAACCATGACTTTGTTGTAGTACCAATTCCTTTGAGATATGGAATACCAATTACTCAGACAACGATCTGGAATACCAATTCCTCTATGGCTGTAACTATGTAATTACTGTAATACCAATTCCTTTGCGATATGTAATACCAATTACTCATACAGTAATTTGCATATTAAATGGTGACAACAATGCAATTTCCTTTTGGTGTGTCTTTGTACAATGATTTTGCTTATTTAAAGATGACTGTGTTGCTTCTTTAAGACCACGATTTGTGATGCAGAAGCATCACTCCACATCATCAAGTGTCATTCAACCAACGTGGGTTCAATGGAAGGAGAGAGGTGCAACCCTCTCGTTTTCAAATTTTGAAAATTTATTAAATGTTTGTAAGGCTGGTAGAGCCAAGACCTTCCTTTGAGAAGGATTTAGTTAGTGTTGCCTTTAATGGCTGACATGTTGATGGGGATCTAGATTCGATTCGAAATAGACAGCCATTCAATGTAATTGAATTTAAATTAATTGAGAGTTGGTGAGGATGGAGGGAAGAGCTCGAGGAGCCCCCTTTTGTAAAAAGATCATTTTTGTATCTGTAGGAGTTAGTTAGTAGAGTCAATAGAGACTGAGGGAAGAGTAGAGAAGAGGAAAGAGATAGGAAAGGAGAGTCGAGATTCTGTTGCAGTCCGAGCTCGAACACATTGTAATTAGACATTGATGTTAATACAAACAAAGCAGTTTTTCCTACATGGTGTTGTTCATGTGTTTATCAATTCATGAATGAATGTCTTTATGTGTGATGATATGTTGTAGATGTATGTTAGTTTGTGTTTGCAGGTTACAGAAAAAAGTTGTTGTCTCTTGGGTTCTTTGATTCTAGGTCTGGTTCTTTGAGGCTTCATGTAAGAGGTTGCATGACAGAACGCTGCGGGTTCTGTAAGCCAATGGAACGAGTGCACTTCTAAATTTTGTGGAATTTTAGACAGAGACATACCAAGAGGGTGCACCAGAGGAAGTCTTAGACTTAGGGAGAAGCCTCAACATTGTTGAACACCTTGAAGGTGAATATTGTGTAGAGAAAGGCATAGAGAAAACATAATAACTGAGGGTTCTTTAGAAGCTCTGCGAGGAGGGCATTGAGCGTGTGCATAGAGTGCACAGGAGGAACTCTATTTTGAGTTCAGGGAAGACATAAATACTGAATCTTCTATAGAGATCTGCTAAGAGGACATTGAGCAGTTGTATAGAGTGCACCAGGGAACTCTATTTTGAGTTCTAAGGAAAAGGGAAGTGTCAAGGAGAAGGCACTTATAGGGTTATTAAACACCCTGCAGGATCAACAAGGAGTTCTTGAGCATAAGTTTCCAGAGGGCGCTTATATCCCTTCAAGGAGAGAAAGGGACATAAACACTTTGATGTCATATCCACAGATAAGCTCAGGCCAGATAGCACACTTGTGTGCAGGGACCCTACAAGGAGTACAGAGGTCGAGAAACCTTTTAGGTTTTAGAGTCAACAAATCTCAAGAGGGATAGTTTCCTTAGAATACAGGAAGGAGCCAAGGATATAGGCTTCGCACCAAAGACAAAGGATGAAGCCTCTTTGGAACAAGAAATATTCCAAGGGAAGAAAGAAGCATGAGCTAAAGAGACCACAACTGCTGTTGATTCGGGCACTGGAGAAAAGATCTAGACTGTTGTGTTTCGTGTCTAGGCAGCAAGAGGAGAGAGCGTAGAAGAACAGATATGGGCCATCAGATCTAGCACAGGGAGTCAGTAGCCATCATATCTAGGAGAAGGTGCACGAGGTTTAACCCTTGTATATGCAAAGGGAAGGACTTGTCAAAGTCCTGAAAAGATCAGGACCATCCATCGTTGAGAGGACGCGTGGAAGAAATATGGAAGACATCAGGGTTTCAGATACAGGGATTTCAAGGAGAAGGATTTGTGAGACAAAAAGTCCCAACTCATGAAATCCCAGAAGCATTGTGACCATCCACAAGGAGGACACATGGCAAGCGGTCAAGGTTTCAAGGAAATCCCTGAAAGGAGATTTTGACATTTCGGCTACCTAAGGATACAAAGGGAAAGAGTTTGAACTCTTGACACACAAAATCCCAAAAGAACATAAGACGTCGGATCAGGGGAGGCTCACAGCCATTGATCTCCCTTTGAAGTGGAATTTTGACATTTTGGGGTTCAGTATTTCAACATTTTGGGACCCGGGAGTTCGAAGGGTCGAGAACTATTGTAGCCGGAATCGCGAAATCCCAAAATGTGAAAACCTGAAAGCATTAAAAGGAATAGCACCAGGTCATGAGATAGGGTCACATGGACAGGATCTAAGTGGGGAGCTTGTCACTCACCAGCCCTTTCGGTGTTTGGCATTTCAAAGTTTCAGGGTTCGTCATTTCGAAAATCCTGAGGACAAGGAGTCGAGGAGCTTTGAGTTGGAAACCCCCAAAGTCACGAAACGCGATGTATCTTTGGAGAGGAGCTGCGGTCACACAATTCAAAATTTTGCGGTTTGGCTTTTCGACACTTCTGATGAAAAGGAGACGAGGATCTTGGTGTTGAAACCCCCGAAGTCATGAAACCCGAAACCCATTTTTGGAAAAGGCCATGGTCATATTTGGTGGCCGTGATGGAGGTGAAGACTTACGCCTGGTGCATTTCTTGTGCCGATGCAATTTTCATGAAGGACGTGTGGATCAAATTCATGGGGTTCTAGTGAGGGCCCGAAAGAACTAATTCGGTTCAGCAGATTTGAAGGAGATTGATCCTGTCTGGATCTCGGCTCGAGGGAAAGGGGGTCTGCGTTAGTGTGGTATCATAGCTTGATTTTTATCTGTATATTTTAGGCAGAGGGAGCCAGAGGAAAATAAATATAGAGTGTTGAAGCTCTATGATGATTGTTGCAGGGTGCACAACAGTCAATAGACAGTCAGTTCGACTCTAAGAAAAGGCTGGAAGCACTCACGGTTGTAGAGTGACAACAACAAGTTTGCCAGGAGGGTAGACAGGAATAGGAAATGGTTGTTGAAGGCCATGGATGTGGTGGAAAGAAGAACCACCAGCAGAAGAAAGATGCTGAGATGGAAAAAGAACTCATCGAGATAAGAGAAAGGATGGAGGAGCTTTCATTTCGAATGCAACAGGATGCAAAATCGCGATGGGTATGTGAATTGCCCATGAAAACGAAAGTGAAATGGCCAATCCAGGAGTTACTGACCCGAAGATAGTGGAGGTTGTTGAAGGAATGGTTGAGGTATGTGGAAGACCTCAAGGTTGAAGAAGAAGTGTTTCATGTGTGTGAACTAGAAGCTGGGAGAAATGTCAGTGATGATGAGGAGAAGAGACCACTGGAAGATCTCAAAGTCTGCCAAGCGGGCAGTGAGGAATTCCCAAATTTTTAGGGGGGCCATGGAAAATAAGGTGAGACTATTTGAAAGTCTCGGAAGCTCAGAAGTGAGTTCATGTCAGCAAGGAGTGTTGATGGAGATGAGATCGTTGGAGGATATCATAGACTGCCAGGAGGGCAAAGAGGAAATCCCATACTGCCAAGTGGGCAAGGGAGAGCAGATGAAGTTAGAGGTGAGTTCATATCAACAAGAGGAGCTAACAGAGAAGGAAGGTCAGAAGAGTGTTCTGATGATTAGAGGGATAAGAGTATCCATACCAAGAAACCGAGTGGAGGCCAATGCATAGGATGAAGGTGAAGCAGAGGAGGAAGGACAACCAATAGAAACTGTCATGAAATAAGAATTGGGGCAAAAATCGGGAGATACCCCAACAAAAGGAGAGGAAAATGAGCATTCAGAAGAATGGCTTAAAGATTTCAGCCAGGTAGCTGAAACAAAGACACCTGCAACACTGAAGATTACGACAGAAGAAGAGCATGCAGATAATATGCTCACTCCATGGGAGATGCAGTTGGAGATGCTCGAGGATTGGTTGAACCATCCAGAACTAGTAGATGACTTCCATGAGGAGAAAGTCATGCATATGTTAGCAGAGGAGCATTCTAAGTAATTGCTCAAAAATTTCAGCCAGGGATATGAATAGTTGATGATGACTATAATTTCGAGGCATGCAATAGAAGATGAAGGAGAATACCAGTCTAAGGAGCGGTTGGAGGAAGCTAGAATTGAACTAGTAGAAGAACTAGTAGAAGGAAAGTTGTCAGAGAAGGAAGTTGAGAAACAACTCAATGATAGGATTGAAGAATTGGAGTCTACAACAAAGTGAAAACTCAATGCCACAAAAGAGGAAGAATATGGAATGGGAGACCTAGTTGATCTACCCATTTGCAGGGAAGAATTGCAGTGGAGCAAGCTGCAAAAGGAGAGCTAGTCATGGGAGAAGTTGGATGAGATAATTGAGTAGATCAGAAGGATGATGATCATATCAACAGAAGTGGTCAGCAAAGGGAAGCTGAGTAGAGGAGAACCTTCCATAGCAGCAGGGAAATAGATGCAACAACAATAAGGAAATGGAGCAGGACAACTCCAAAGAACTGTTTGGGATCCAGGTGGATTTCAATAGTGGTGTTGGGAAGATCATGAGCAGGAGCTCATGATTTTTTTAGCTGAGGAGTATGATCCAGCAGCATCGCTCCACTTCATCAAGTGTCAGTCAACCAATGTGCATTCAATGGAAGTAGAGAGGCACAACCCTCTCATTTTCAAATTTTGAAAATGTATTAAATGTTTGAAAGGATGGTAGAGCCAAGCCGTGCCTTTCAATGGGCTGTAGTTAGTGTCACCTTTAATGGCTGACATGTTGATGGGGATCTAGATCTGATTCGAACTAGACAACCATTCAATGTAATTGAATGTAAATTAATTGAGAGTTGGTGAGGATGGAAGGAAGAGCTTGAGGATCCCCCTTTCGTAAGAAGATACTTTTTGTATTTGTAGGATTTAGTCGGTAGAGTGATAGATTCTAAGGGAAGAGTAGAGAAGAGGAGAGAAATACGAAAGGAGAGTCGAGACTCTATTGTAGTCCAAGCTCAAACACATTGTAATTAGACATTGATGTTAATACAAACAGAGCAATTTTTCCTGCATGTTGTTTTTCATGTGTTTATGAATTCAAGAATGAATCTCTTTAAGTGCAATGATATGCTGTAGATGTATGTTATTTTTCATTTGTAGGTTACAGACATAAGTCATTTTCTATTGGGTTCTTTGATTCTAGGTCTGGTTCTTTGAGGCTTCATACAAGAGGTTGCATGATAGAATGTTGCAGGTTTTGTAAGCCAATGCAACGAGTGCACTTATGAATTCTGTAGAATTTCAGACAAAGATGTACCAGGAGGGTGCAGCAGAGGAAGTCTTAGACTCAGGGATAATCCTCAAGGTTTCTGAACACCTTGGAGGTGAAGACTATGTAGAGAAAGGCACAGAGAAAACAGAATCACTGAGGGTTCTGTAGAAGCTCTGTCAGGATGGCATTGAGTGTGTGCATAGAATGCACAATAGGAACTCTATTTCAAGTTCAATATAGAACTACTAAAGGTTTTGTAGAGCTCTGCCAAGAGGGAATTGAGTATTTGCAAAGAGTGCACTAGGGAACTCTATTCTGAGATTTAAGGAAAAGGGAAGTGTCAAAGAGAAGGCACTTACAGGGTTACTGAACACCCTGCAGGCTCAGCAAGGAGTGCTTGAGCATAATTTTGTAGAGGGTGCTTATATCCCTTCAAGGAGAGAAAGGGACAGATACACTTTGAGGTCAGAGACACAGATAAGCTCAGGACGGATAGCATAGTTGTGTGCAGGGACCCTGCAAGGAGTGCAGAGGTCGAGAAACCTTTCAGGCTTCAGAGTCGACAAATATCATGAGGGACAACATCCTTAGAATACAGGCGGGAGCCGAGGATACATGCTTTGTAGAAAAATATGAAGGCTAAAGCCTCTTTGGAACAAGAAATCTTCCAAGGGGAAGAAATAAGCGTGAGCTCAGGAGAGCACAACTACCATTGATTGGGGCACTGGAGAAAAGATTTGTACTATTGAGTTTCATGTCCAGGCAACAGGAGGAGAGAGCGTAGAAGAACAAATATGGGCCGTCATATCTAGCACAAGGAGCTGATAGCCATTGGATCCAGGAGAAGGTGCACGAGGTTTAACCCTTGTATATGCAAAGGGAAGGACTTGTCAAAGTCTCGAAAAGATTAGGACCATCCATCGTTGAGAGGACACATGGCATAAATCCAAAAGCCATCGGGGTTTCAGATACTGGCAGTTCAAGGAGAAGAAGTCATGACACAAAAAGTCCCGACTCACAAAATCCTGAAAGCATCATGACCATCCGCAAGGAGGACATGTGGCAAGCGGTCAAGGTTTTGGGGAAATCCCCGAAAGGAGATTTCAGCATTTCGGCTACCGAGAGATACAAAGGGAAAGAGTTGGAACTCTTGACCCACAAAATCCTGAAAGAACGTAAGTAGTTTGATTAGGGGAGGCTCACAACCGTTGATCGCCCTTTGAAGTGGAATTTTGTCATTCTGGGGTTCGTCATTTCATCATTACGGGACACGGGAGTTCGAAGGGTCAAGAATTGTTACAGCCAGAATCATGAAATCCCGAAACACGAAAACTCGAAAGAATTCGAAGGAATAGAACTGGCTCACAGGACAGGGTCACGTGGACAAGATCCAAGCAGGGAGATTTTCACTTGCCAACCCTTTTGAGGTTCATCATTTTGGAGTTTCGGGGTTCAGCATTTCATAAATCCCGAGGACAAGGAGTTGGGGCACTTTGAGTTGGAAACCCACGAAGTTGTGAAACATGACGTATCTTTGGAGTGGAGTTGTGGTCACATAATTCGACATTTCGGGGTTCGACTTTTCCGCACTTCTAATGACAAGGAGCTAGGGAGCTTGGTGTTGAAACCCCTGAAGTTTTGAAACCCAAAATCCCTTTTTGGAAAAGGTCGTGGTCATATCTGGTGGTCGTGATGGAGGTGAAGACTCACACCTGGTGAATTTCTTGTGCCGATGGAGTTTTCGTGAAGGACCTGTGGATCGAATTCGTGGGGTTCCAGTGAGGGCCCAAAAAAACTAATTTGGTTTTGCATATTTGAAGGAGATCGATCCTGTGTAGATCTCGGTCCGAGGGAAAAGGGGTCTGCATCAATTTACCTTAAATGTTGACTATGTTTCCTGTTGGAATGGCCACGATTTGGACCACAAATTTGACATTAAATGTTGACTGTGTTTTCCGCTGGAATGACCACGATTTTGCCTTAAAAGAGTGACTTTGATTTTCCCACTTATTAGCTTGGCGATTTCCTTTTGGAAACTGCAACTGTTACCCTTACTGCTCGACGATTTCCCATTTGATACCTGCGTGTTCATCTAATTTGTCTATTACTATTTATTACCTGTGTTTCATTAAGATTGCAATTCCTTATTTTCCATTTATTACCTGTGTTCCCATTAATGATGGTGTTTTTTTTCCACAGCAATTGATTTAGCATTTGTATTGGATAACTTCTCCCTTAACCGCCTTTGATCAATACAATTTTTAAGTTGATTTGACAGGCCATGTATAATGTACATAGTAGTTGCAACAATTGAAATTATATTTACTTGATACATCAAATGATTAGAATATTTAGACAACCTCTTCATTTGTTTAGACAACCCTTTAACTAATTTAGAACAATCTTGTCCTTTAGTTTTAACATTGATTCAACTGACTTTTCAGTAAGAATGCAACTTTTTTTATAGTGTTATCACTGACTTAATTAAGCGGGATAAATTTGATTTGCATTAAGGTTAAATTGATGATACATTGATGACAATTTATAAATTAATGTCTCTAACAAGTGTGATCATTGTAGCTCGTACATTGATACTGTTAATGAATGTTTAGGAGGTTAATTTCTATGTGGGATGATATTTAGTGCTTAATTTCAGATTGCTAATTTATATTGTCTTTAATGTTAAATTAAATTGACGTATATTGACTTAGTTGCAATTTAGACCTGTTGAATTTAATGTTAATATAAAATTGTAAATTGTGACTAATTGAAATTTGACTTACTATTAGATTGGTAATCGATGTTAAATTAGATGGTCAATATTGACTATTTTAGACATGATTAATGGTTGGGTTGTTGACAAATTATTATGTTGGTTAGCATCTTACTTGTGTCATCCTCTTGCGTCTTGTTGACCTACTGTTCGGGTGTGGGTGCAGTCCTGTGTCAATTGTTTCACTTTCTAGCACATCGGATTTTTTCTAGAATCCTTGGTCTAGATAAAATGTGTGGTTCCAAGGTTTTTGACGTGTCTATCACTTTGGGATGGCATGATTCCTGAGGAGGGTATCATGGTGCACCCTATTGGATAGCATTAAACAAGAACTTGGTCAGAGTCGGTGCGATTTGTGTGACTATGGTCGAGCATTGTAGGTTGCTTTTGGCACATGGGTGGAATGCCTTCATGCATTTGGTTCATGCACCTTAAGGTTATAGTATTGTTGATCAAGGATGTGCTGTTGAGAGGGGGATGTTTTCCCTTAGCTTGTACATGTGTCTTGTTTGCGTCGGGCAGGTAGTCGTTCCTCCTTGTTGTTCTACGCATGTTTCACCTAGTTTCCCTTGTGCCTATGTGTGGTGTCATAGTAGCCTATTTCCTGGACTGTGTGCTTTATTTCATCTTCAGTGGTGTGGTTAAACTATTGTTTTCATTGCCTTATTTCCTAAAAACAAAAAACAAAATTGCACTTTTGCTTCGCTTGTAGTTGCAACAAGGAGGGGTCGTTACACTTGTAGATGTGTTTCCCCTTGATTCATTTGTACAAACAAAGTTGAAGATAAACTCCTTCTGGCCTATCCAAGATATCAATGTGATTATGGTGATGAAATACCCTATTACCATCCTTATTTATTGTTCTTTTAAATCTTCCAATGTGACAAATCCCAAAATAAATACCCTATTTTTTACTTCAAGAAACACCTTTTGTTGTAGCACGGTCAGTGACATGTATAGACTCACTCTCAAACAAAACTACGCAATCCGAGACAATTCCAAAACCAATTGAAACACCCTTTTTGAGATCCCTATCATCTCACCTAAAGTAGACCCCATTTCTCACTTTAAATTCAAACTATCTTTGGATAATGTCGGGTTTCCATTCAACTGACTAACCAAACAATATTTATACATATCCTTACCATCAAGCTCCACCATTGGTTTGATAGTTGTTTTTACATTCTCATCAATGAATATAAAATTTCATTCAACTCATGTCTCTAATCACTTTGCATTGTTTGCAATTCACTATCATCGAGAACCATTTGGGGAAAAGGTTGGAATGAACTAGTGAAGTATCATCAACTAATTCATCCACAAATTGGAGTGCTGGAAAATTATGATCCTCTGTCCATGGTTTAAACCACCAAGAATTTTTTTTGCCTCCCTTTGGTTGCATGCCAAGATTTGATAAAATTCCATGTGCATCCTCCAATCCTATCTCGATGGCTTCTATAATTTTGTCATATGTAGATATTGGATCATATTGTGACAACACATAAATATCCCTACTCACTTGTTGGTGAAATGTTTTCCATATGCTCATTTGTTTCTTATGATATTTTTTAAAATGAGTCCCTTGGGGATTAAATTCTTCTTCAAAAAATCTATTAAGGGTTCCATTGGAATGGAGTAAGACTGTGAAATCATAGGACCTCTCTAGTCCAACCATCCCACCAACTTTGCTAAAGAAGTTCTCACATACATCTAACCTAGTCAGGTGCAATACACATGACAAGTTAGAGTATTGAACCCTAAACAATCTCACCAACAAAACTACAAAGTGAAAAGAAATTTACACATCTTGATATGCCTCTTTGTTGATTAAATTTATGTTGGCATTAGTATGATATTTTTTTCATACCCAACATAACCATAATGTAAAGAAATAGTGAACTCTTGAAGCATTTTCTACTCTTTCCCAAAGAGTCAAGATACACAACATAAAATATCAATTTAGTCAAAAACAATTGTTATATAGGTCTATGTACCTAATTTCCTCTCTTTCGGACCACATGTTCCTCGCATATCTTCCAAACACCTCTGAACATGCTTTCAATCAATGCGTTGTGTTGAACCCCAATTTTATCTATCAAGCATCTCTACATCTTAAATTCTAATCTTGTGATCATCCACTTTGAAAGTGTTATAAACCATTTTTACATGGTTAAAATTAACCACCTATTTTCCAATAATCAAATCTCGTCTACCACTAAACAAAAGATTCACTAACTTTTTTCCATTGTGGATGTAATCCTAGTCATGAAGTCTTGTTCCTTTGAAACAATCATACAACACAATTAACCTCCCTCCTTCCCAAGGAATTTGATATCTAATGCCTGTAGTTGAAGAATATTCCTTCAACATAATTTTTCTTATTCTACTATCTCCATCCGAGGAATGACCAATAATAAGTCCCAAAACAATTTCAACATGTTTCTTCCATAGGTCTTCTATTTTTTCCCATTTTTGTTGAACAAAATTTTCATTGAATCTATTGCACATTGGATGAACAACCACAACCAAACGAGGAAGATCATTATGTAAAGGGTTTGCAATAATAACACATGCATAATGGCCAATCACACAATTCTTAAAAATATCTGGGACAAATTCCCAGACTACATATTTACCTTGTAATTTTCCTTACTTATGAGTCTAACACACATCCTTGAAAAGCCTAAAAACAACCTTTCTTTCTATAGATTCAAACAACTTTTCCTTCAAGGACATCATTCTAATAGACAATGTAGCAACCTTCTTCCTCTCCCGCCAAAAGTATCACATTGTTGATCTATGGCTAGCATCTATAGCTCCTGCAACAATTTAGAGTTAAGTTTGAGTCAAATTGATCCAAGATCTTTTCATCGTGACCTTAAAGAATTGCATTAAATGAGCATAAATTAATGTGCACCATTAAAGAAGGGAAATATCAAAAATGAGGAATCATAAGCCTAATATCTGAAAACAAAAACTTGATAACAGAGTTCATCCCTAGTGGACTATGTCTCTGGGTCTTGCTCTCAAATGGGTAGGCTCTTTCATTAACTCAGTAAAAGAATTTGGAAAAATACATAAGTATACCTCATTATGAAATCAAGTTGTAGAAATAATGCTCATATCAGAAAAAATACAACACCATTTAATTCATGGAATCAAATTACCCAAAAATGGTTATCTCCACGTCTCGATCTGACTCTCGAACTCCCAGGCCCAAGAAGAATTTTGTCTTGGTTTATGTGCCCTCTGCAACCTGCAACATTGATTGTACCTCGCCTTGAAAATCATGCTCGAAAGGACGTATGGTCCATGCCTCCTCCTCCCATAGTTGGGTGGATAGAAGTTTTAAATATTAAAACTAGAGTTATACCCCATGTGGTACCCATGACTTAGTGGTTAGGGGTAGATATATTAAGGCATAGGCTTAGGTGGAAGTTCCACGGTCAATTCTTGCGGACTCCACTTTTGGTTTGGAATTGTAATGTGTTATATACAATTCATTACCATCTCGCTAGATTTAGTGGTGTCACTAGAAGGTCCTCTAAGGATATTTAATCGTGGCTATAGTTGGCATGGTCCACCAGATTTGGCAGACCCGCCAACTATTTTATTTTTCCAAATTCGTTCATGGGATGTCTTTGTACATTTCTCGCCTACCACGTGGAAGCCCTTGATTGGGCCACATGGAGGCCTCTCATTGGCCCACACTTCCCCCTTCCACTTCAACATGCCACTTCATTCATATGGACTATACAAAATGTCACATGGCACAATTCGATTGGTCCATGGATTGGTCCAAAAATCCAATAACTAGGTGACACATGGCAGCCTATGGTGCTGCCATGTCATCATTTTGACATCACATTGACATCAGCATGCCATGTGTCACTTTCCTTTGCCTGACATGTGTGTTGTATGGATGATGACATCATCCATACAAATGTTGATGTCAACAGTACAGACGATGACTCATCCCTTGTTGACTGGGCTATGTTGACAAAAATTTGACCGCGAATATCTTTCAATCTGTAACTTTGTTTGACGAGTTGTTTATGCCGTTAGAAATATTACGATGCTCTCTTTGTAATCATGCCATTTTCACTGAATTTTGGGAAATTTGAATTTTTTCCCTTTCTTTCTTTGTTGGAGCCATTATGAGTGTTCTGAGTTGCCTCTATGAGTTATGAGTTGTCCCTAACCTTCTCTGTATACTTTTTGGATCATGCCTTCCCACTGAGAGATTTTGGACCACCAAAATATTTCAACATCCCATGCATTACAACACTGCAAAGGAGCTATGGGATAAACTTCAAAAGATTTATGAAGGATATGCCAAAGTCTAAGGAGCTAAGATTCAAAGCCATATATATAAGTTTGAGGAATTGAATATGAAGGAAAATGAAGACATTGCAACCTACTTTCTATGAGTTGACGAAACAATGAACACTATTAGAGGATTGGGAGAAGCAATTGATGAATCAATGATTTTTCAGAAGGTTCTAAGATCTCTTCCTATTATATTTGATCCTAAGATATCATCTTGGGAAGAAATAATAGATCTTGATAGATTGAGCATGGATGAACGACATGGAATATTCACAGCTTATGAAATGAGGATAGAAAAAGATAACCCAGTCATGAAGGAAGAAACATTCAATAAATCCAAGAAGACAAAGAAGCAGAACAAAGCAAAGTCAAAACCAAATTCTAGATACAACGACGATTCAGAGGAAGATGAAGAAGTGGTAAAATTCGTAAGAAAGTTGAAATAAGGAACCAACAAGTACAAAGGTACGCTTCCATTGAAATATTTTAATTGTGATGGTATTGGTTATTTTTCTTCTAAATGTCCTTATTCTAATAATAAAGGTATAAATGAGGAAGAGGATCCTAAGAAGAAAAATATAAAAAAAAAGGGAGACAAGAGAAGGAACAAAAATAAATTCTTCAAGAAATGTTTCTACTCAACGGAAGACAACTCCTCATTAGATGAGGATGATGATAATGATACTGATTCAGAAAGAGTACTCTTCATGGAAGTATATGATGATGATGCAATAGATTCTGAAGAAGAAGACAAAGTCAGTCTCATAGCAGAATTAATCAGTGCCTTAGCAGAACCGAGGAAAGAAATAAAGAAAAACAAGTCACTCAAGGAAGAATTAAAGATGGAAGAAGGATCTTATAATTCCAACTCAGAAGAAATCAATTATATAGTCATGAAGTTAAAAATATAGGTAGAACAAGACATAAGGATTGAAGAGACACTCATAAGTCATTTAAAAGAAAAGGAGAAGATGATTGAAAGATTGGAAGCACAAATATTAACTTTAAGAAAATATATTTATAAGAAGGATATGAAGTAGAATAGCACCCAAATATTGGATGATATCATCAACAATCAAAATCCATACTATGACATATATGGGATAGGATACAATGAGATGTAGACTAAGAAAGGTTTGATCTCCAAGATGATAAAAAAGGAAGCAGAACAAAGAAACTACGCATAAATCATTAGAGGTACTATCAAGAAAGAGGAATACATAAAGACTCAAGAAGAAAATAAAAGAAGAGTTGGACCACCTAGAATATTTAAAACACATAATCAATAATCAACAACATCTCAAGAAGAAGAATGCTTCATAAGAGAAACACCATTCAAAATATCCCCTACATCCAGGTATCAAACTATTTTTGTTGGTTTTGTTATTCTTTGAACAATTTTGGACACAAATCTATAAATTGTAGAGCCTATGTGAAGAAAAAAAACAACTATGAAGGATATTCAAGGAACTGCTATTCTACAAATTCACATGAAGCATAGAACATAAATCACAACAATTTTGGTTCAATAAGTAATAAAGTAGAGTTCTACAATTGCAACAATTTTGAACACAAGGCCAAAGATTGTATACTAATTGTTCCTCCAATGGAACTAAAGAAGAATATAAATAAGGAACCACAAAGGATATGGAGAAGGAAGAAATATTAATTCAACATTGAAGAATGTTCACTTCCTCTACAACTCAACACAAGAAATGTGGGTGGTATGTTGACAATGATTGTTCGAAGCATATCAAAAGTGACAAGAACAATTTTCTGACCCTAAAGAAGGAACGAGATGTATCAGTTTCGTTTGAAAATGATAATTCAACCAAATTATAGGTATAGCCAGAGTCAATCTTGGAAGAAAAGATGCTAAGGAAAAAAATGTTCTATTGGTCGAAGATATGAAGCACAATCTACTAAGTGTAATTCAAATGTGTGATCAAGGACACAAACTTTTGTTTGACTCAAAAAAATGTGAGATAAGGAAAGAAGGATCAGGAAGGTTGGTGGATACAACTATAAGAACTCCAAACAACATATATGTACTGAATGAAATTGGAAAGGAAATATGTTTTTTAGGAAAGGAAAATGAAAGTTGGATCTCACACAAAATAATGGGGCACATGAATTTTAGTAACCTTGTCAAAATCAGGAGAAAGGAAGTATTGAAGGAAATTCCTGAGATTTCAAAGCTAGAAAATGCACTATGTGAGCATTGTCTACAAGGAAAACAAATTGGAACGAAGTTAAAATAAAAAGAGTAATCCATGACAAGACCATTGGATATTGTACACACTAACCTATGTGTACCTACAATAATTGAGGGATTAAATGGAAAACAATATTTTATGCTATTGGTTGATGACTACACAAGAATGACTACGATTTTCTTTCTCAAGAAGAAGTCAGAGGAATTCAAACACTTCAAGATATACAAAGATAAGGTTGAAACCAAGATGGATTTGAAAATCAAGTGTTTGAAATCAGACAATAGTTGAGAGTTTACATCAATGTAATTCATGTATTTATGTGGTGAACATGGAACAAAAGGATAGTTCTCAACAACTAGGACACCTTAGCAGAATGGAGTTGTCGAAATAAGAACATAACAATACATGAAATGGCTAGAACTAAAAGAAAGATTCCAAGTTGAATGACATATTTTGGGCATAGGAGGTACATACAACAATTCATGTCTTTAATAGAGGAATGCTTAGAAGTAACAATGATAAGACTCCCTACGAGTTATGGAAAGGAATGCCAACAAATTTGAAGCATTTCAGAGTATTTGGAAGCAAATGTTATATCAAAAAAGAAGATGGCAGGATTGGAAAATTTGACTTCCGATTTGATAAGGGAATACTGGTTGGGTATTCAAGATAAATAAAAGCATATAAATTATTTAGTCCAAGAATCAACATAATAGAGGAAAGAATCAATGAAACAATTGACAAAACAAGTGAATGAAATATTAATAAAGAAGAAAATATTTAGAAGAGAAGGATGACAAAGAAGGTCTAAAAGAAAACGAAGTATAAGAAGAAGCAGAATAATAAGAAGAAAAAAAAAGAAGAAGAGAAACCAGAAGCAGAGCAAGCAGAATATGAGCAACAAATACCTCCCAAGACACCTAGCCGAAGATCATAAAAATCATCCACAAAAAATTATTGGGAATAAATATGTAGGAGTTGAAACCTGAAGAATAATATGTTCACCAGAACAAAGGAATATGACATTGTTATATGCAGTTGAACCAATAATTTTTCAATATGCCAACGAATATGAAAACTAGG
This sequence comes from Picea engelmannii, assembly GCA_009831015.1. Lineage (NCBI taxonomy): Eukaryota > Viridiplantae > Streptophyta > Pinopsida > Pinales > Pinaceae > Picea > Picea engelmannii. The sequence goes on from ML777085.1 coordinate 328,063, forward strand.
TCAAGGCTATGGATGAATAATTGGACCATATAGAGAAGAATGACACATGGGAACTAGTTCCAAGACCGAAGAACAATAACATGATTGGTACAAAGTGGGTTTTCTTAAACAAACTGAATGAGGATGGACAAGTAACCGGAAACAAATCAAGGATAGTATGCAAAGGATACACTCATATTTAAGGTATAAACTTTGAAGAGACATTTTCCCTAGTTTCCAGGATGGAAGCAATCAGATTGATCTTAGCCTATGCATGTTCCAAAATAATCAAGGTGTATCAGATGGATGTAAAATCAACTTTTCTAAATGGGGAATTAGAATAAGAAGTATACATCGAACAAACTAAAGGGTTTCTACTATAAAAGAAAGGAATATTATGTTTGCAGGTTGAAGAAAGCATTGTATGGACTTAAGAAAATGCCTAGAGCATGGTATTGAATGCTGGACATGTATCTACAACAACAAGGATTCATGAAGGGGAATGCAGACAAAAATATCTACATAAAAATGGATCGAGACAATATATTGATAATTTAAGTTTCATATGTATCTACAATATATTGATATATTGATGAATCCAATTAAATAATCTTTTGAATGATTTTCATATACATCATATATTTACACAAGGAAGCACCATGAAGAGAAAGAAGAGGCTTGTAGAAAGGGAGAGAATCCTTAAAGAATAATTACCCTTTTTCATTGATTTCAAATGGGGGAAGAGAGAGAACAAAGAAATGAAAATAGAGAGCAAGAATAATTGCATGGAAATAGGAGGATCAATGGTCATAGGGGAGCGATGGTCATAGGGGGAGCATGAGAAGGAGCACGGGTGTTATCATTCCATCAGTGTTTCCATCAATGCCAAAGGGGGAGATTTTTGAAATATTGGTTGTCATTGATGTCAACCATTGAATAAATCTGGTATCCTCAATGGTATGGTCATGGAACTCGTAAGTTGAAGAAGGAAAAAATCATACATGATATTTTAAATGTAAATAACTCGTTCATGGATGGATATTCCTTTTCATGCCATTTTCGGTGATAGGTGGTACGCCACATGGTTCCTCATGGTTGAGGAGTTATGGCCTTGTGAATTTATAAGCCCCAAATAATGGTTAACAAACCCTAAGTTGGTTACAAGTCAATTAATGTAAGAGTAAAGTGGTTGTAATAAGAAATTTAATAAGTCCTAAAATTAAGGAAAGATGTTACCTATAAAAAGTATATATACACCTAAAGAGGTAATTCACAAGAACATTCACTCAGACATTCTATTGAATATCTCTAAGTGAGCAAGTGATCTTTTAGCAAGTTTGTGATAGTGAAGTCTGAGGTAGAAAAAGAGTGAGAAGTATGGGAGTTTCAGGGTTACAGAGGCAAGTGAGAATTTTATAGGAAATCCTAATTTGGTTGACTCCCATGGGTCAAACAACTAGTTTCCTACGAGGCACCCCTACGGGTTTCCCAGTGTTTGTCACACGAGGCCCCACATGACAAGAGGTCTTAGTCCCGCGAGTACAAAACATTTTTTGGAGTATGCTAGTTCTAGGTTGTTGAAGACTGGTGAATGGCTACATGTTTGTAAAATATTATATCAAGTCAGCTACAGGACTACAAGTATGTTTATGTGTATGAATTGAGGGTTACTTGTTGGGTTTGGCTATGGTACATGATTGATACATTCTTGGTATATTAGTGAGGCATTGGAACTTGATTGAGGTAAATCCTGGATACATGTTTGAGTGAGGCATAATATTACATCTATTTCGGTATATGACATATCTTTGATATGTTGGTATATGATTGAGGTATACACTTGGTTTATGGTGAGATATGCATGAGGCACATGAGACACTTCATTGATGATATTGTACAGGTATATACATGATTGATGTTATGGTATATGGTACAGGTTTTATATATGATTGATTCTCTAGTACATGGTACGTGATTGGATACATGATTAGATACTCATTATTGATGTTATGGTATCTACATTTGGGATATCTTATGGTACATGATTGACTCATGTAATGCTACATATGTTGGTACATAGTTGATGCATGGTACAGTATGGGTTTTGGCATAGCACATGTTGATGATCAATTACATGTTGATGGTATAGTGGCAGTGACAGGTTGTATGTAGTGACAAGCTGGATACTGTGACAGGTTGATAGGTTACATAGGTTGATGTGATAGTGACACTGACACTGACAGTGATAGTGACAATGACATTGACAGTGGCAGTGATTGTGGTAGTGAAAGTTTGGTCTACACTTATATTTTAGGGAAACAAGATGGGGCAAGGAAATGTAGTTGTAGTTTCCTTTTGGTTGGTGCTAGAGAACATAGGGAGTTGGAGCTTCCTTCAAATTGGAGCCTGAGAATCAGGGGGTTGTAGCCTCCTTCTAGTTGGAGCTAGAGAATTCAGGGAGTTGTAGCTTCCTTCAGGTTGGATCCTATAAATATGGGGTTGTAGCCTCCTTCCAGTTGTAGATGGAGAATTGGGAAATTGGTGTGTCCAATGAATGTATTCTTTGAGATATAAGAAAAGTGTTATGTGGTTTTTTTCCATTTGAGTTTCCATGTAAATTATAGTGTATTATGTCTATCTGATTGTTTATTATGCATTGTTGATTTATGTTGTTGATGATATATTGAATGCTAATGATAAACTGTTGAAAAATGACGATAAATTTGAAGTATATATATTGTTGTTAAAAGTGAGTATATTGATTCACCCCCCCACCCCCTCTCAGTATTCCAACAAGTTGTTGCACTGGTATTCTTGGATTTGCATCTATGATACTTCCTCATTGGTTTTTTATTGGATCCTAGAGGGGAGTGGTATATATTGAGGGATTTCATAGTAGAGAAGGGGGTACACTACCTTGGGGCTTGTATATTAAGGGGAAAGAGAGATTGTTGGTTATAATTGTTGGTAACATTATAAATTATAAAATCCTTATGTATGGATTTTTGGGTCGGAGTGCCTATGTATCCATAGCTTTTGGGTTGGATTTCCTACACACACACACACACACACACACACACACACACACACACACACACACTAGCCTCTAGTTAGAATATAGGCTCTGTGGCATAATATCACATAGGAATTCCAACACACACACACACACACACACACACACACACACACACACACACACATATATATATGGGTTGGAATTCCTATGTGATATTATGCCACAGAGCCTATATTCTAACTAGAGGCTAGAGAGCCTAACATTGTGATATATGTGTACACATGTATGGTGTTCTGTAGAGAGGAAAGTGAAAAAATAAGGGGGAGGGATTGTAACATCACTGGATTTAAATTCCCACAAATTATAATGTAATTGTATAAATGTGATTTAGTTTGGTAAGCTGATATGTTTGGGGCGAAGAGACCATATTGATTAATATGGCTTGGGATTGAATTGTATATTATTTACATCAAAATAATTAATAAAATAATAATCGCTAGCTATGATACGAGAGAGACGGTAACTATGGGGGGTTATGATTCCACAAGCAAGGAGGATAAAATGGGGATTCAAGGGAAATGCATGTCATTTGCTTGAGTTAATGTGTACTTACCAAATAATCCTCCCTTTGAATTCTTATACACTCAATCATTACATTCATGTAAGAGGGTCGGTGCAACAAGTCACTTTCCTTACTTATTGAGAGAAAGGGGTTGAAGTACAATCATATTTGGGAAGAGTGAGAGTGAAGCAAGCAAGGGGGAAGAAGGAAATTTGTATGGAAAAAGAAGGAATTTTTTACATGCTAATATTGGGAAGAAAGACGGAATTTGAGTGTTTGGAAGAGAACTAGCCATGTTGTGATTGAAGGAAACCATTGCTAGTATGTGCTTATGCTAGAAACATCGATTGTGTTCTTATAAAAATGGGTTGTGTTCCCGTGGCACATTTCCCATTGAGGAGATGGCTCAAGAGCCTTGTGAAGGTTGTTATGAACACTCTTGGACCATCTGAGAGTTACCAAAGTTGCCAATTGTGATATTCATGGCAAACTGAGTGCACTGGATCCATGATAAAAGAATGGTACAACTTGACTAACTGCATGGCAGAGAAGGGGGTACATTACCTGGGTTGTGAAGGTTGTGGGGAAGAGAGTTGGTGGATTGGAATTATTGTTGGAATAGAACCTATGTTTTGGGATGATAAATGTGGAGAGTGGAAAACAAAGAGGGACAAATATCCTTGTGGACTCATAGCCTCGTCTTGGGAGTGGATTTCTATTGACAAAAAATGAACAACAAGCCTATGGCTTGGAGGAATGTCCTTCGTATGAAAATAGTTGGTTATTTTATAAACATGTAAGTTTTCTATTAAGTTTATGGTGTTAATTCTACTGTGTAAATGGTTTTATATAATGCTATGCATTTTTTGTTATCCTTGAATAGTTGCATTCATATTTTAAATTATGATGTTATATGCATGTAAAATTATGGGCCTGCTTCCCTTTGATTTAGTTTATATGTATGGGGGAATTTACATTTTGTTTTATAAAGTGAGTATGTTACGTATCTATTTATACTCGTGATTTAGTTACAATTTAGTTGTAATTGTCTAACTACTTGGGTCAGTTGATCCAATTCAGTAATTGACCAATTTACAAACTCGACTACATTCCTAGTTGACTATACTTTTAATCTAGTCGACCATCGAGTCTAGTCAACAGGGTCGACTAGCCCCTCAAACAAGTCTTCTTATGAGGGATTTCTCTTACAACATCAACCACACCACTTCAATCCTTTTTGAAATTGCCTAACTCACAGAGGACATGATGGTTAGTTTGTAATGGAATCATACCATTTGGATTCCCAACATAGTTACCATTGACCTAAACCAAATGAAAAAATAACATGAACTCAAAGAACTAAGGAGAGGTTCCCTATTTTATGCAATTTATCACTCTAATGTGTGGTTGAAGAATATAGAACCAAAACAAGGAAGAACCAAAACCTATAGGTCCACAATAAAATATGTTTGTACCTCACTATTAACCCACATTTCTTATTGAATTGAAATTCCTTGCACCTAATTATAATTTACATAAGTGAGAAAATAAGTATAATAGTGAAATGCCACTGCTTCATAACTAGCAATTGTTTCATCCTTGAATTGTTTTCCAAGTAACTAGATATTAAATGGTTTTTCATCTTGGGGATATATTTGTTTATAGTTACTTTTAGAGTGATCATAAAATCTCCCACCACAAAAATCACATCAATCATTTTGGATTTAAGGATCAAGAAGCCTTTGTATAGGTGTAATGCCGCAGTTTCATTATTCATGGTAGTCTGAATCCTCCAAGCATATTTTACTTCTCGGTTTCCCTTCGATTCAATGATGAATCCCTCCAAACCTACCAGTTGACATGTGAAGGTTTGATTTACAATATGAAATCCAGGGTTGTGAGAGGTTTAAAGGCTTTGCGATCTAAGAAAGAGGTCATGACAAAGGTCACGTTCGTGGTTTTCAATTTGATGACAAGGCTAGAGTATTAAGAGCATTTTTTTATTTGAACCTACGTAAGGAGTGAGGGCATGTAAAGCTATAAATTGTGGTAGAATATTAGTATAAGGAATTTTAATGATGTCTTAGTATGAAATATTGATTTTTTCAATGGTGACATAGATAAAGATTCAGTTTGAAAGATCATGCAATGTTGACAAAAGAGAGATCTAAATTCCACAATTCAATTGATGGGCGCTATGTGAGATGTAACAAATACTACACCCTTATTTTACTATTCAGGGGTTTCTTACCTTGAGTAGTCATGCCTACTCCAAGGGAATTGAACATTGAACCTCTAGGATGCATTGCAACAACCAATATTGATAAACTTGTTGGAGAAAATGGTCAAATCGACCATGTATTTATAGGTGTTTAAGGAAGATTCAAGGTAGAAGTTTGAGGATAAGTGCACATTGTATTCCAGGTGGGCTCCTTGTTTCAAATGTAGTGGTAAAAGATCCTTTTTCAACCAAGTATCATAAGTTTAACATTTAAAACAAATTCAAACACTAGAATATCATGATCACAACTATGTACTTGAATATCCTTTGTTCTCTTAGTCATCAACGCTAGAAAAAATGAACTAATGTGCACAGTGGTTAATGAAGCAAGATTTATGACAAGGAATGGTAACTTTGCAGCATCCCATAGCCACAAAATTAGTGGAAAAACTACTTACAACTAGATGAAAAATCTACTTTATAAGTATAAAACATTGTTTTTTTAATAAAGTGAATAAATGATTTTCGCATAACTTGAAATATGTAGTCTATATTTTTTTTATTTTTTGTGAGGAGGAGAATCAGGGTGAAATAAATATGCTCACCAAAAATCCTCAAGACCTAGATTGGCATATGTGAAAAAATTGTTGTTCTTTAGACCTGTAGTAGCTTTTGTCCCCTACAACACTGTTTAGTCAACAATGAAAGATATGGCATAAGAAAGAATGAAGTTTGCATAACATTCCTTGATATGGTTGCTATTAGATATGGATCGTATATCAGTTGTATGACTTCTTATACAAATTTATGGGTTATTAGTATGAATGAATGCACATGGTTTACTTTTCAATTTGATAATATTTTTGTTGTTTTCCTACATACATGTTGGATAAAGTGATATTTCTTGTTGCAATGGAAAAGAGAACAATTGCAAGAAGTAAGTGCTACCACACAAGAACTAGAACTTACAAAAATTTAGGTTGTTACACAAGAACCAACCATAAGAGGATCAATTTTGTTGGTTTTTCATAAGACATGATATAGTATATGAATTCAATATCTTATTACAATGATGAGTGTTCTATATATAATGAACATATGGTGACCATCCATGAAGAGATGCATCCCTTGGGTAATAAATATATTTATACTTTATATTATACATACAATATAAATATATTTTATGTTTATACTTTATACGTTATTATATATATTATTACATTAATAATATTATAATTAATAATATTGCTTAATAATTCATAATCGTATTATTAATTATCAATCTAGTAGAATGTCTTTGTGATGCTACCCAAACATCAACACTCACTCTTAGTGAGGGAGACATTCTACATTATGCCAAGATTACCTTTGAAAAATACCTTTGAAGATTACATGTGGGTATCTCTCAAATAGCTTTAAAATGTTACCATGAAATTCATTACCTTGCAATACATATTTACTTCATCATGTGCACCCTTGTGACTTCACAACCAATGCATGCAATGCCCATGGGTAGTTCTCAAATAACTACAACATGTCCCCATGACATCCAATACCTTGCAATGCATCTGTACCTCATCATGTGCACCATTGTGACTTCACAACATGCATCCATGGTTGGTGGGTATCTCTCCAATAGCTACCACATGTCATCATGAGACTATCTTGTTTCCCACAGAAAACTTGGATATCTTATGCATGACATCCATTACCTTGTGATAACATCTGTACCTCATCTCTTCAACATGCATCTAGGGTCGGTGGGTATCTCTCTAATGGCTACAACATGTCATCATGACATCCACTACCTTGCGATAACATCTGAATCCATCACTCCCTCTGAAGAGGGACTATGCCGAGATTGTCTCTGAAGTACTCGAACTTAGTCCTTGACAATGACTTTGTCATCACATCCGCAACCTTCTCATTGGTAGCCACATATTGGAGCCTCATTGATCCCTTCTGAACCATATTTGAGCCTCATTGCTCCCTTTTGTACCACATAACCAAGTTTCACTTCCATGATACACAGACTCCAAGTTTGATACCACATGAGCTCACATCCATTGACTGTTGAACATGCAAATATATACATCCTCAGATATCCATAGTGAAACATGACTTCAGCCCATGCAACTAGGGTATGTGGGTAGCTCTCAATAATTGGAACATGTCCCTAGGAAATCAACTCCTTGCGATGCATTAATAATTGATCATGTGCACTCTTGTCTTAGTGCCAACCCTTTTTCATGCTATATGAGTTCCACCTGTCTCAGTTCCAACCCTTTTTCATGCTATATGAGTTCCACCTGTCTCAGTTCCAACCCTTTTTCATGTTGGATGAAAACACTTAGTTCCACCCCTTTTTCATGATGGATGAGTTCCACATGTCTTAGTTCCAACCCTTTTTCATTCTATATGAGAACACTCAGTGCCAACCATTTTTCATGTTGGATGAGTTCCACCTATCTCAGTGCTAACCATTTTTCATGATGGATGAGAACAATTAGTGCTAAGCCTTTTTAATGTTGTATGAGTTCCACATGTCTTAGTGCCAACCCTTTTTCATGCTAGATGAGAAAAATCCCTCTGAAGAGGGACCATGCCAAGATTGTCCCTGAAGTACCCAAACTTCATCCTCGACAATGACTTGGTAAACATGTCTACAACTCGATCCTCTATAGTCATGAAACTGGATCCTCATTGCTCCCTTCTGCACTATATCCCTGATATAGTAATATTTGATCTTGATATGATTCAACTTGTCATAGACCATGAGGTTCTTTGATGAATTCATTCAACTATGGTTGTCACACCAAATGCAGGTTGCCTCCAGTACGAGACCAAATAAACCAAACAATATTTCTTGAAGACACACTACTACTGCAAATATTTCCAAATACTCAACTTCATCCGTATTGAGCACCACACATGGTTGCTTCCTACATCTGGAAAAGCCTCTTTATCCTTACTGTAGTGCACAAGTCCTTATGGAATTGACTATCTAGATCCCTCTTGAGCACTGAATATCAATTGGATCTTCAACCTGCTGACTTCATCCCTTGTCCTCCAGAACAGGTCTTAACATCTTCTTCTTGTAGGTATTACCTACAAGTCAAATCCAGTCCAATATTCAACAATTTCTGAAGCCACACTACTTAGCGACTTGTTGCACATGCTTCCAAATACTCTACCTCAACCATACCGAGTGCTACATACAAATGCTTCTTGTTGCTCCATGAAATGATATTGTATCCTATACTGAAGAAATATGTCGAAGTACTCTTTCGATCATGAATCCTACTGACCCAATCTGAATCTGAATATCCATATAACATGAGCTAATGGTCTATCACATACCTAAGACCATAATACAATGTAACTTTTAAGTTACCTCATCACATGTTTTTATACGACAAAATGAGCCTACCTGGAATGCTCCACATATTGACTCAGGGTGTTCACAACAAAATATATATTTGGTCTTGTGTTCTTCAAGTACATTAATGAACTGACCATCTTCCTATATAAAGTAACATCCATAGTCTCTGAAGTCATATTGTGAAACAACTTCATATTTGATACCATAGGTGTAGCCATTTCCTTGCATCTTCACCATCAAATCAATATTGTCCTCTACATAGGCACCAATGCACACATGATCAATACTGTTGTTATTGGTTAAATTGGTGAATGTAGAGAAAAACTAATCTCCCTAGATCCACTTGGATCTAGAGCAAAACAAGACAAGATATGACCCTTTCCCTAAGTTACTATCATTGAATTTACTACCAGAAGGAATGGATGACATACCTTTAGATATCGCTTCCTTATATCTTTGTTGTCCCTCCTTCGCTCTGACGCTCTTGTGAGATCAAATATTCAATGACACTGACCAACCAAAGTGAAAGAAACAATAGTATATTCAATGATAACCTATGCATGTGATCAAGGAGTCATGCGAAAAAATGAGAATGATTTTATGGGAAAGAAACATGTCACTGTATTAAAGAATGTGGAAGAAAGATACAACTAGATTCCTTGATGTTGTCAGGTTCCTTCCAACATTTCCTTGCTTCCCACACACTTCTTTCTACAATTGATTCCGAGACTGTGTATCTGATAGCTACTCACAATCTATCTTGACAAATAAAATCTCAAAGCCAACATAAATTTCCCAAGCTCAATCCAACTAAATTTCTCCATGAGAGCTCCTCTCCTTTTATAAGTTGAATAAGATATGATAAGGAGGTTAGGATGATCCCAATAGATAATGAAATTGAGTAAGATCCAAAACATTCAGAGGCCACCTCACCATAGAATATTCTCCTTCTATAAGCATCGAGAAGATGCTCATTTTTCCCATGTACAGGAGGCCGTCGCACCCTAGCTATAGTGCAACCTGTGTAAACTCCACACCCTAGCTATAGAGAAACCTGCAAAAATCAGGAATTTCCGCACACTGTGTATATAGAACCTAAAGAAAACCTCCAATATAGGGTTTTTAGAAAGGAAAATACAACTTCTTCTCTCAGGGAAAGCTCTTCTCCCTTCTTTCTTCACGTATTCAGGCAATTGATCCTTCTAAAGACAAAGGATAGGTTTACATCATTAATGGTCATAAGGTTGACGAAAATAATGTGTAACAACTGCATTTCCAAATAAGAGACCTCTCCCATGCTTTGCTTTTGTCCAACACCTATCTTCACACTAGCTCTCCAAAGTTGTTGCTATAAAACATATTAATCCATTGGTTGTTATTATTTTACTATTGCACATCACACATAGCAATAACCTTCCTATCATATGGTATTCAATATGCTCATTCCTCCACAATCATCATCAATATATGCATCAATACTACCATGATGAAAATTATATGGTAATATATTTGTGAATGTTAGTTCTGGTATCAATACTACCATGATGGAAAGTCCATGGTAATCTAGTTTCCATGAATTTTCAGCCTCCTTTATTCTTCGAAGAGCCACATCAACATAATTACACTGATACAAGCCTATAATCACAATATCTCGGTCCTTCGTCTCTCTCCGTGCACCAAATCCTCCTATTAGATATCTTCATGCAAATGCAACTCAAGGACCTATATCATGACCACCTCATAACTTGATTTTGTTTAGGCAATGGATTGATCATAGCCATGCACAACAACTTTATCACAATGAATTCAAAACCTACTTACCTTCATCAATGAAAACACTGCAATTATCATGCACCGAGGTTCACATATCATCCTACTCAACAATAACTTCAATTGGGATTCACAACAACACTTGATCAGTACAATGATCCAATAAATTCTTGATGCAGTTGCACCACAGGGATTGACTCACAGTCAACACCTATTAATGATGCGTAACTATGTGACTCCTCTCAGGATGCTTTTTCAATATTAAAGGTCCAAAGTTATTGCATTTTATGGAGATCTGTCCAATTGTCCCTGCTAGATTATGGAGATTATGTGTCTCCATGACCAAGGATTCCAATTATTTTTCCATCAATATAGGTTGGTTTGATCTAGATCCAATCATGTTTATGTATTAGGTATCATTGTCTAGAAGAGATAACCATTGAGAAGAAAAAACCAAATTCATCTACATATGTACAGATCATCCATATGCATCTATTTTTGGCAATTAAAGAATAGTGCAAAAACCCAACTTCATGAGTCTTGAGCCAGCGCCATGGATGCCTTATAACATTGGATTCCCATTCCTTGAGAAATTTCCCCAAATTTCATACCATAGTGCATGCAAATAGAACTTCACGATCTCTTGATGATACATAATAAGCCTTTGGAAATTCATAATAATACACATAATGAAGCAACCCTCATTTCCATCTCATAGATACTTTAGTCCCAATGAGATCAAACTTATATAGTTTATCTTGAAGCAGACATATGAAAACCTCTTGGTTTGATATAGTCATGGTTGTATCCGTTGTCCCATTGAAGACATAGTGAAGATATTCAAAATTTATGTTTAGTCCTTTCTTGTGATTCAGCCCTTTAGCCAATATAACCACATCTGTATGCATTGACAACTTTTCATAAACCACAAAATCCCACTTAATTGGGCCCTGTAAAAGATGATTTTTCTGTTTTATTTTCCTTCTAGTAGGGGTGTCCAATATAAACAAATTTCTCACATACCACTCTTTTTCAGGTTGATTAAACCTCACAATAGTTCTCCCTCACAAGTATTCAATACCACTAACTCCAGTAATTCATCGGGGAGTAGAACCAGGTCCCAGATATAAAAAAGGTCCAGTGTTTTCGTATTGGGATGAAGTGGTTTTACTATCATCAACTTGTTTTCCTCTGATCTTGCTATTCAATTTTCTCTTTAGAATCTATGTATTGCATTTATATGATTCATTTCCAAATTCTTGATGAGATGAGCTTCAAATCCAAACACAAGTTATCTCTCTTATTTTCCCACTCCCTCTTGTGAGGGAGTTAATCCCGATCCCGCTCTGATACCATGTTGGTTTTTCATAATAGATGATATTGTATATGAATTCAATATCTTATTACAATGATGAGTGTTCTATATATAAAGAACATATGGTGACCATGGTGACCATCCATGAAGAGATGTGTTCCTTGGGTAATAAATATATTTATACTTTATACTTTATTATATATATTATTACATTAATAATATTATAATTAATAATATTAAAATTAATAATATTTCTTAATAATTAACATTCATAGTATTAATTATCACTCTAGTAGATTGTCTTTCTGATGTTGCCCAAAAATAAACAAGTTGCAACTCAAGTCCTTCTAATATTCCTGCTGAATTTTCTGGACGAAGAAGACCTAATCACACAAGTGCAAAAATACTTAGTTACAAGGTTACATGGGGAAATGCAACATACTCAACTAGGGGGAATGTCAAGTCATGAAACATACCATCTTTTCACAACCTTTTCCCCTAGATTTTTAATCCTTTAACCCCATTTTACTCCCCTTTTATGCTTATATGTGGGATTAGGCTCAATATTTACCAATGCATTTATTTTAGCATTTTAACATTTTAGGCTCAATAAAAATAACATGCTTTCACTTATCTTTGAAAATTGGGTTAGTTTGTTGATGATTACATGAACATTTAGATCTTGCATTAATGGATTTTTTTATCACTTAGCTCCAAATTCGAATTTCCTCTTCAACCATTGAGGATTTGATGAGGATTTTGGATCATTGTTGAAATATCTCAGATTTAGAAGAATATTGGAGCCCTTGATAAGATTTTTTAAAAGGTCCTATATATTTTGGAGAAATTATATATTTTATAATTATTGGAAATTTGTTGTAACCACATGAGAGATTTGTGGATTTGAATTTATTATTGCTTATCTTAGTTTCAAAGTAAGTTTTTGTATAAATAAGAGTGCCTTCTCCATTCCAAAGGGGAGGAATCTTGGGGCATATATCCAGATTACGATGGAATAGAATAAAACTTCTTGATAATTCTTTTTATATAGACTCTCATGCTCTAGTTTTATATGTAATATGTTTTGATTTAGTTTATGATGTTATAGAGTTTTCTACCTTGTTATTGGGATATTGAAATCACTCCAAATAGATCACGATGGTCTTTTATTTCATTTTATATGTCTTTATTTAATTTTTCAATTTGATTCCATGAACAATATTTTCCTTTTGCAAGTTATATTATTTTTGTTTTAAGCAATGATTCATGGAAACAAAAAGTCCCTAAATCATGCCAACATATAACTTGGTGACAATAGGGTCCTAGCAGCATGATCATTTCCATGAATGATTAAGTTTTCTTTTGATTGATGAAGTGTGGTGTGTTTCATTTCCATAATTAGTTCCACTAAATTATATTATGAAATATACCAAATGGAGTATTGTTGTAGAAGGTTCAAATCTCGAAGATTTAATACTTAAATACAACTTGATTTACAACACTCATGGATATAGTAAGGTATAATTCAATGATATTTTTTTTCTTTCGTTATATTTATTTCATGCAATTGATTTCATAAGTAAGATAATCATTAAGCATTATAGATAAATCGTACTACAAATAATACAATTATGGACTTACTGTGTTTTCATTTCACAAGTTTACATACTCCAGATTGATAATATAATGTAACACGAATTATACATATAAATCGCCTGATACACACATTAGGGAATTAACTTATCTATAATTTTGTGTTGATTACTAGACCTCATAAATGTTGTATATCCTAAATTTCAGGGTGATGTAAAAGTATATGATAATGCAGAAACACAATTGGTCAAAGGTACCAAAGTATGTTGCTATTTCAGAAGAATATTGTTGGGTAGTCTGCCCACATGTTCTTCCATTTATACCTTGCCAAAATTTTAGAAAAGGAATAGCCAAGAGATGGTGAAACTACTCAACAGATTCTTATTGTTGGATTACTGAGAGGGGGGGTGAATCAGTAATAGAGAAATTTAACCATATAATCCAAGTTTTATATCAATGAAGCATTATTATCCAATAACTGCAGAGTAAATAAGCAATGAACAAATGAACAATCATACACATACAC
>ML777085.1:351952-372837 GCA_009831015.1 Picea engelmannii
CTCCAACTTCGTAAGGCCATAACTCTCAAACCGTGAGGAGTTATGTGATGTTCTACATACCACCAGAAATGGCATGACATGTACTATCCATATAGAATAGTATTATCTGAAAATATATCATAAATCATACCATTACCCATCAAGAAAACTTGGGTCCATTACCCAAACCTGGGGTCTCCAACTTCTCAGGGCCACAACTCTCTAACCGTGAAGAATTATATGATGTTCCACATACAAACGGAAATGACATGACAAGAACTATACATATAGGATATGTTCCCTAACAAATTCACTTTCCTTCATCTCATTATTCCACAATTAATCATGGGTTCTCTTACTCCACAAAGTGTCTTCCTGTGAGGGCTCTAACCATAAGGGGACCACTTTGGAGTTCATCCATATTTACTTCTTATCAGCCATGAAAAAACAATAATGAGTCATATTTACATGACTATTGGGTCCATTACCCAAACCTTTGTGCTATAGGCCTTTCTACAGGGGTTGACATCAATGACAACCAACCTTAATCAACAATCTACCCCTTTGGCATTGATGGAAACACTCTAATGCAACACTGAAATCATATCACTCATGCTCCCCCTGAAACCATGCCTCTGTCCTCTGCATCTGATAAATCTTCTCTTCCTGGAACCATGCTTCTGTCCTTTGCATCTAATAAATATCTCCCCCTTTGTCATCAATGGAAAAGGTATCTTTCCATCCGGGGTTTCTCCCCCTGACAGACTATCCTCTTATGGTGCTTCCTCATGTACATCTAAGACATATAAGATAAGAATTCAAAAAAAATTCAAAAAGCATTCATAGTTGGAGTAGAAATAAATCCAATTCTTTGGCGAAGATATTCAAAGGTTTCCCATGGAAGTGGTTTTGTAAAGATGTCTGCCACTTGGTCTTTTGTGCCCACATACTCAACTCTGATGTTCTTTTCTACAACCTGTTCCCGTAGAAAGTGTAACGAACCTGCTTAAATAGATGTATAGGATTATTAATTATAATTAATTTAATAATATAACTGTCCTAAAAGTTAGCTAAACAATAATTATTTCTTAAATAATATTAACTAATTAATTATTATTAATTACGTGTTCATGTCTGTCAAGGATTAATTAATTATTAATTGACTCATTAATTAATTAAGTGAAGAATTAAAGGGGTTAATAAGTTTAATTTGTTAAAGACTTACATATTCGGGAAGGGATAGGACATTAAATATAAGGATAAGATATTAATAAGGGATAAGATAAGATAATAAATACGAAAGGATAAGATAATAAATAAATGGATAAGGAAAGTAATGAAAGGGGAGAGAGTCGGGGAAGAGGGAATATGATGGGGAGAGCCTTACGATGGAAGGTATTCTTTTGGAGGAGGATTTTATTTTGGAGCGGGACAAGAGTTCTGGTTTCTTGGCTTGGATTTTCTGGTCCTATGGTAGAGTTCTACAGTCTTTGAGTATCATTGCAGGGGGCACCAAGTTACTAGGGGTTTTGGGCACGAGGGCCATGATATCCATATGGTATCCTAGAGCTAGGAAGCTGTCCTAGTTGGCAGGGTGGAAACACGGTTTGGGTAGAGTTGGTTCGTGGCTTCAAGCTGGGCAAGGTAGTAGCAGGAACAACAAGACAAGCAGAGGGTTAGCATCAGACAAAGGTATGCTAATTTACGTATTTGTTTCATTCTGTCATGAAATTATTATTCGTTGATAAATTTAAGTTACTGAAGTTACTTTTATGAAGATTATTATTCTGTTATGAAGTTATTGTTTCAGTTTATGGAATAAATTGATGTTTAAATTAATACAGTTACTACACATGGTATCATAGCTATTTGTTTGAAATCTAGGCCTAAGGGCCAAGCTCCAAGCTCTAGCTCCAACCTCCACTAACCTGCAAAGTAATACCCAAAAATAAATATCAGACACACGAATCAAAATGCACCTATTCTATTAATTTTTCCCCTTTGAAAACCTGCTAACAATAGAAAATTTAAACTTGAGAATAATGTGGAAATTCCACTGTTTAATAGGTACGATGGTTACCAGACAATTGGAACAACAAAAAAATCTAAGAAATAAATTGATCCAAGTATGTATGTTGGAATGGAATATATAACACATAATGTACTGTAATCTTTAAGAGGAACATAAATTGTAAAATGAGGAGAAACTTGTAAAATGGTACTGAATAAATTCGTCTAACTATATTTAAATACACGGGGAGAGAAACTAGAAGCCACCATTATGTTGTTCGGACTTTGTAAATATACACCTCCATAAACATAATCAATAGCTAACTGACAATCACCGCATAGAGCGAAAGAAATCAATGTTAACAAAATAAAAATTCAATATATTCAAAAACGACCATATATAATCAAAATATGATATAATAAAAGTGAGAAACTAAACTATTCTGGATCATCTTCCATGTGCATGAGCTTGCATGAGCTCCCATACTGATTATATTAGAACAACGAGAGCAGGAAACCAGTAATATTTACCCACTCTAATTTAATTAGAGTGGCCACGGGAAAGAAAAATAATCACACGGGAAAGAAAAATAATTACACAGTAATATTTAGTTGAAAACGACGAACGTATCTATCATTACACGGGAAAGAAAAATAATTACCAAAACATTGAAATACGATTGAGTGGACTGTATGCAACTATGATATTAGTAGAAGCAGTTGAAACCCTATGGCAATTCAGTGATGCCGAAAGTTCCTCCAAACACTTCAGCGAAATGCTTTCGAATTCAGCTAAATCCGAAAGCGTATGGATTCTCCAGCTAAATCTGACCAGATTTCGATCGAATCACAAAACCGTTGATAGATTTTTGGTTACTATGAAGCTCACAAATCTCATAAGTGTTTTTGATGGAGTTCCTATGGATACATATATTGGTTGCTCATTTCTGCACCACTGACATAGGCCTCATGATGGTCCAAAAAATCCAGATGCATATGGGTTACTGAATTTGAAGATAGTAGCTCTCATGTGTGTCTGTTGCTGGAATTAAGCCATCTAGTCTGTTCAACAGCATGTCGATGTCTCATCAGTTCAATTTCATTTCTGAGATGAGCAACCTTTGATTGCAACTCTGATATCTTGATATCAAGTCTCATTTTTATGCCAGTTGCAAAAACATTCTATTATGGGTATCATACGCAAGGAAGGGGGAAAGCCCAGTTGCGACATTATTTACAAGGGTTCTTGCAGCTACCCCTCCTTGGAAGTTTTGTTCACCAAGTAAATCGAAAATACAGACACTGAAGGAAGTGGAAGTCTATTTCTGAAGGTTGTAGAGATATAACCAAGGAAAATTACTAGCAGAAAATACACAAATTAAAAACAATTCTTCTAATTAACTTTATGTAGCTTATGAACTATGAATTATTATTTAAATGCAACCACATGATGCTAACCAACATGAATGTCACTCCCTCACTGAGTCAAACCATGCACACAACAACCTTTATAACATCCATGACTGTAACATCCCACTCTACTAAGTACATGTTATCGACTTATTCATTGAGGAAACTTGTGTGCAAGTGATATGGTTATAGTGCAATGTTATTTGTTTCAACTATGAATTTATCATGATGATGTTGATGGGTTGTGATTTAGTGTTAATTGATATATGTATTGACAGATATTATTAACAAGTTTACCTGAGTGTGTAGGACACATGACAGATTATAGATGTTGATGGAATCAGTGAACCTCCTTCGACATAAGATTGAGTCAAGGAGTGGATTGTATTGATTTGATTATTTCATTTATACGTATGTGACATATGATTGATTATAGTATGATTTTGTATATGGATCATTGACAATGTTTCATCAATGGATGCAGGCTAAAGAATTCTTACTAATTTGATTCACATAAGGAGTAAAGGGGATGTTTATTAACTAGGTTGGTTGTCATTGATGTCAACCATTGAAGAAAGTCTAGTAGCGAATTCCGTTAGCACAAAGGTTTGGGTAATGGACCCAAGTATGTTCGATGTATAATGGTAGACAATTGACTTAGGTTGATGGACAATTGGTATGGATTGTTGGTTTTTATTCATGTCAACCATTGGAGAGTGATATTTTATATTGATCTCAACCCTTAGTGATTGATTTCAACCCTTGGAGAAAGTCTGGTAGCGAATTATGTTAGCACAAACGTTTGGGTAATGGACCCAAGTTTGTTTGATGTATAAAGGTATGAGTTTTAATATATTTGAAGGTAAGACTATTCTATATGGGTAGTACATGTCATTCCCTTTTTGGTGGTATGTGTAACATCACATGACTCCTCATAGTTAGAGAGTTATGTCCATGTGAAGTTGGAGAACCCAGGTTTGGGTAATGGAGCCAAGTTTTTTTATCGATAATGGTACGAGTTTTGATATATTTTCAGGTAAGACTCTTCTATATGTATAGTACATATCATTCCATTTCAGGTGGTATGTGAAACGCCACATAACTCATCACGGTTAGATATTTATGGCCATGTGAAGTTGGAGAACCCTCATGAGTCATCTAGAAGCCCCAAAAGGTCAAACTAGTCAAAGTGGTGACATTTTAGAAGGTAAATAATAAAGTGAAGTGATGAGAGTACTATAATTCAAAGTGAATACAAAATAAATTATTTAAATAATAAATTTAATGGAGAAATTACTAAATGGACAAGTGGTTAGAAGTGGGTTAGCCCTAAAATAAGGAAAGTGGTTTAAGATGGTTAGAAGGTAACTTATTGAGGTAAAATGTAGTGATGAGTGTACTATAAGTCAAAGTGGGTACAAAATAAATGATTTGAATAATAAATTTAATTGAGAAATTACTAAGTCAAAGTGGATATAAAATAAATTATTTAAATAATAAATTTAATGAAGAAATTACTAAGTGGACAAATGGTTAGAAGTGGGTTAACCCTAAAATAACGAAAGTGGGTTAAGATGGTTAAAAGGTAACCCCTTGAGGAAGCTACTTGAAAGTATAAATAAGACGCAAGGATCCCTCATTTTAATCACACTTGATAATATTGAATATACGCAGGTGACTGAGGTAACCAAAGGATATCTAAGTTGAATTTCAGAGGGAGGTGAACTAAAGAGGACAAAATTCAAGGGAGGATAAATTCTTTTGATGATGCTTTCTAAGGTATGTTATTTACAAGTCATCTCACCATTTTCGCAATAACTATTTTTCTATAATGATTTAGACCGTAAAATTTAGAGGCCATTGAGGAAACATATTCAAGTAGATTTGGTACAAATTTCAGCTTGTAGGTCATTGTATGTTTGTAGTTACACCCCGTGGAAAATAGGGTTTGTGGCTAGTCTTGAAACTAGTCTAAAACAAGTGTTTCAGGTAAACACGTCATAACTTCTTCATAACAGATCCAAATTAAGTAAGACAACATGTGTTTGTTAGAGTAGATTCTATAGTATTATGTGTATAGATTTTAGATCCATGCAACAAATATTCCATGCGGGGACGCTCTAGAATTTTGCTCTCTAGAATAAGCCAGAATTCAACAAGGTATGTCATTTTTGCTATAACTCCTTTTCTGAGAGGTTCCAAGTAGTGACACATGGAGGAATTGTATAAAACACACTGAATAACATTGTGTAATATTTTAAGATCTTTATTCATTACAAGTACATAGTTATGATTATTTCAAGTTAGGTTTGTTGACTAATCCAAAACTAGTCATGTGAGACTAAAGTAAAGTTTGATGAAAATGTTAGTCTCTTGTTAAATTTAGGGAAGGTTTGCAGGTATGTGATTATATACACCAGGTCTATTATAGAGTTACAAATCAGATTTGGAAGATGAAATTGATGAGGGGTTTTAGCTACGGTACATGTTGGGTACATGGTTGAGACAAGTAGTTGATGAGTTGGCACATACGTGAGGTGTATAGTTGATGATGTTGGTACATATTGATGAGTCATAGTTGATGAGTAGTTGATACATGATTGATACATACTTGGTACATGTTTGGAGGTGCTTATTAGTAGTATTATGGTTTATGGATGATGTAGCATACTTGTATTGGTATATTATTAGAAGCACATATTGATCTTGGTGATGATTATGAGTTGTTGTGTTATGCTTGGTTGATGCACATATTTGAGAGTTGTATTGGTGATTGATGTTGGTGAGTAGATCTGATTTGGTTGATAATATTGATTAGACATGGTGTTGTGATAGGTTGTTTGTACATGTTGTTGTGACAGGTTATTCATACAGGTTGGTGCATGGTTGATGCACTTGTTCATGGGACAGGTTGATGTACACGTTGGTGCATGGTTGATGTGCTTTTTTATGGTACATGTTGATTAAAGGTTGTTTGGTATAGGTTGGTGCATGGTTGATGCACTTGTTTATGGTACAGGTTGATTATAGGTTGAGGGACAGGTTGATGCAAGGTGCAGGTTGATTGGTACATGTTGTTATAGGTTATTGGTATAGGTTGACAGTGACAGGTTGACAGTGGCAATGGTTGATAAAATGACTGTGACAGGTTGTCTAAATTTGGCATTTATATTTCAGGGTTGTTGGATGAGGAAGGCATAGGTGGTTGTAGCCACCTTCCAGTTGTAGACAAAGAACATAGGGGGTTGTAGCCTCCTTCTGGTTGTAGCTAGAAAAATGGGGAATTGGAGCTTCCCTTAGGTTGTAGCCTGTGAAACTAGGGGGGTGGAGCCTCCTTCCAGTTGCAGTTGGAAATAAAAGGAAGTTGGTGCTTCCAATGAATGTAATTCTTAAAGAAATATAATAAAAAGCATTATGTGGTTTTCTCCCGCTTTGGGTTTCCACAAAAAAACATTGGTGTACTGTGTATGTGTATGATTCTTCATTTGTTCATTTCTTATTTACTCTGCAACTATTGGATGATAAAACTACATTGATATAAAAATTGCATTTTATGGTTAACAAGGATCAAATTTCTCTATTACTGATTCACCCTCATTCTCAGTAATCCAACAATTGGTATCAGAGTAGGTTCCTTCATGAAACAATATAACCACTGGAAGGAGATCATGGATTATTATGAGAATGGATTACCATTGTTTAATGGTTGGAATGGTTTAAAGTATGGGCTATGGAGTGGAAGGACAAAAGTATTTTTACAAGAACATGGTTATTATATTTGTCTATCAATTGTTACAGGATATGATATTTCAAAAAGGGAAAAGATTGCAACCAAGAAGGAATTGAAGAAGAATAGAAAAATAGCAATGGATTTCATCTGGGAATGATTACGTAATACAATAAGAGAAAAGGTTGGTAAATGTTCATCAACCAAATAACTTTGGGATAAGTTAAATGATATATATTCTTCACCCATCGGAGATTCATAAAATTCCAAAGAAGATGCAGGTATAGATCAAGAATAAATATGTTCACCATGCCAAATAGATTCAAGAGATGAATAATACATAATCAACAAAGGTATGTTTTTTTTCTTTAATTTTGAAAAATACAGACATCTTGAAATACAATTCCATGAAGGAAATGAGACAAAAAAGGAAATTGAAAAAGAAGACAATTATGAGGAAGAATTGATTAGTGATTTAGATGAACTAAGAGAAGAAAACAAGTCACTCAAGAAAGAATTGATGAAACAAAAGGAAAGTTTTCACATTTTTGAAGAAGCCCAAAATGTCATCGAGAGCTTAAGAGCTCAGCTAGAAGAAGACAGAAAGATCAAAGAAAGTATTCAATATCAAAATGAGTGTTTGGAAGCCAACATAGCAGCACAAAAGTAAGAAGCAGAAATGAGAGAGAAGATATTGACAGATCATCTTAAGGAAATAACTAACGATCTAAACAATCTTGAGTCAAAGTTTGGTCAAGAAGAGAAAGCACTTTAAGAATAAATAATCACATTAAAAATTCATCTTGAAGAAGTGAAGAGAACATAATAAGTCATGAAGTCTCAGATATTAAAGAAAGAAGTAGAGGTTGAGAAGCTTGAAGAAGAAGTTGTCACAGTGATAAGTAAAATCATCAAGCTCAGAAAGAACGTTGAAGAGACAAAAACATCCACATCAGTTATAGAGAATGAAGAGAAGCACTATTGGTTGCTAGAAAAGAAGAATGAAGAAAATAGAAAGAGTTATGCAGAAGTACTCAAAGGAAGGAATCATGGTCAACATGAATCTAAGAAAGCTATTGAAGATACATCTTCAAGATGACCATTCATGTTCAAGCCACAAAGAAGCTTCAATCATGATCATGATCAGTCAAGGTAGAAATTCAGAAGGACTACACAACAAATAATATCATTCACTCCCATGTATGAAAATTTATTTTATGGTCATTGTTTTTATTGTACTAATTTTGGACATAAGGTTGCAGATTGCAGGGATTATAAAAGAAATTTTCAAGCAAGAAGTTTCTATGTGGCTGCATGTAACATTGAGTGTTAAAAATTTCATAACTATGGACACATATCCAGTGATTGTAGAAGCATGATCGATACTTCCATGAAAGATAACATTGATGTTATATATAAGAAAGTATGGATAAGAAAATAGGAAGAAAAAGTGAACAAAGACCAAGTACCAGAGATCGCAATATTGGAAATAAAACGAGATGAAGAAAATTCTACAGAGAAAAAGAAAGATGTCAGATACATAAAGGTTTTGAAAATAACTGAAAGAAAGGAAGGATAGGTAAATAAGGAGCAGGTTCAATAGATTGTACTTTCAGGCATTATAGTGAAAGATGAATCCATAGATAGAAATAAAGAAGTCAGATATTAGAGAGATAATGAATCTACCAATGAAGATGATGATGAATTTAGAGCAGGAATTTTTCTGATCCATCCATCTTAGAGACTCCTGGGTAATATGAATATTAGACAAGGGGAGTCTATGCGATAGATGTGATAGACCAAAGAACCATCCTTCAAGAATATTGTAGAGTTTAAGAAGACAGATTTAGAGCTATCAATTAGCAAAAGCACAGTTTGATAGATTAATCAAGACTTCATGATAGTATAGTGATAAATGGGTCAACATTATGGACAGTTATGCAAGTAGAGTCTTAGATAGTATGGACATAGATGGATTCGTAAGAACACTTAACATGTTTGGGAATATATATGATAGTGGAAGAGAGCATGGATTCATAGATTGGTCCAGAGACAAAGGAACATTATCATAATAGATAATAATTACACAGGAAATGGATCGAACAATGCTAATGCATTCTAAATTGATAGATATTTTTTGGACACATGCAGTGCATACAATAGTTCACATTCAAAAAAGAGTAATGGTTAGAAAAAATAATGACAAAACTCCGTACGAACTATGGAAAGGAAGCGCAGACAACAACCTCTACATCAAGGTAACTCAAGGTAGTATTTTATTAATTGAAATTTGTGTTGATGATATTTTTTTCGAAGTACTAATGACAGGTTAAGCCAGGAATTTTCAAAGGATATGCAGAATGAATTTGAAATGTCATTACTTGGAGAACTATCCTTATTTTTGGGTCTTCATATATGTCAAAGCAACCAAGGAATTTTTATTTCTCAAACCAAGTATATCAGATAAATGTTAAAGAGGTTAGGAATGGAAGATTGCAAACTAGTTACCACTCCTATGCAAACCAGTTGCAAGTTGAGAAAATATGATGATTCAAAGTCTACAGAACAGAGGAAATACAATGCAATGATTGGTAGCTTACTATATGTGAAAACATCCAGACCAGATGTAATGTAGGAAGTTCGATAGGTGGCACGATTTCAGGCAGCACCATAGGAATCACATGTATTAGTAGTAAAGAGGATTTTCAGATATCTGAAAGGAACGAAAGATTTTGGATTATAGTATCCAAAATGAAATGATATATCACTTATTGCCTACATAGATGCAGATTGGGCAGGTTGTGTTGATGACCGACGAAGCACCAGTGGAGCAACATTCTACTTGGGTGAGTGTTTAGTGTCATGGTTAAAAAATAAATAATCACTAGTATCCTTATCTACAACCGAGGTAGAGTATATTGCAGCAACAACATGTTGTACACAGGTTCTATGGATGAAGAAAACTTTGAAAGATATACACGTTGAGTATAATGAGCCCATTCCAATCTATTGTGATAATACACACCACGTAAGTATCTCAAAGAACTCGGTGATGCACTCCAAGATGAAGCACGTTCCAATCAAGTATCACTTTCTACGAGAACACGTTGCAGAGAATAACATCAGACTTGAATATGTGGTCACAAAAGAACAAGTGGCAAACATCTTCACAAACCCACTTCCACAGGAAGCCTTTGAGTATATTATCTAGAGACTAGGAGTAATTTCTACTCCAAAATGACTACTTTTGAATTCTTATCCTATATGTCTTATATGTACATAAGGAAGCACCATAAATAGGACAATTCAGGTTGAGATATCAGTTTCATGAAGAGTTTTGGTAGGGGGAGAAGCCCCGGATGGAAAGAAACATTTTCCATTGATGACAAAGGGGGAGATATTTATCAGATGCAAAGGTAAATGCTTGGAGAGAGAGCATAGATGGATTTTTCCAAGGGGAGCAATTGTCACAAAGGAAGAATGAGTGACATGACTTCAAAGTGATACCCTTTGTCAAAGGGGGAGATATTATTCATATGAAGGGAGAGAGAGTAATCAGAGGATTACAAAAATAAATAAAAATCAAAGGCATGTATACAAGGGAGCAACCCCAACAAGAGTTCAGGCAAGGGGAGCAGCCCGAAAGGGATATACCCTTTTCCATTGATCTCAAAGGAGGAGAGATAGAAACATTGATGAGGAGTATAAGTATGAATGTTATCATGACTAAGTGTTGTCATAAATGTTGGTGTTGCCATTGATGCCGAAGGGGAATATTTTTGAACAATTGTTTTTCATTGATGTCAACCATTGGAGAGTGATATTTTAGATTTATATCAACCCTTAGTGATTGATGTCAACCCTTAGAGAAAGTTCGGTAGTGAATTCTGGTAGCACAAAGGTTTGGGTAATGGACCCAGGTTTGTTTGATGTATAATGGTATGAGTTTTAATATATTTGAAGGTAAGACTATTCTACATGGGTAGTACATGTCATGACATTTCCAGTGGCATGTGTAACATCACATAACTCCTCACGGTTAGAGAGTTATGGCCATGTGAAGTTGGAGAACCCATGTTTGGGTAATGGACCCAAGTTTGTTTCATGGATAATGGTATGAGTTTTGATATATTTTCATGTAGGACTATCCTATATGGATACTACATGTCATTCCATTTCCGATGGTATGTGGAACGTAACATCACTCCTCATGGTTAGAGAGTTATGCTGATGTGAAGTTGGAGAACCCTCATGCATCATCTAGAAGCTCCAAAAGGTCCATGTACTCAAAGTGGTTTAAGAGATTTTAGAAGGTAAATAATAAATTGAAGTGATGAGTGTACTATAATTCAAAGTGAATACAAAATAAATTATTTAAATAATAAATTTAATGGATAAATTACTAAATGGACAAGTGATTAGAAGTGGGTTAGCCCTAAAATAAGGAAAATGGTTTAAGATGGTTAGAAGGTAATGTATTGAGGTAAAGTTAAGTGATGAGTGTACTATAATTCAAAGTGGATACAAAATAAATTATTTAAATAATAAATTTAATGGATAAATTACTAAGTGGACAAGTGGTTAGAACTGGGTTAACCCTAAAATAAGGAAAGTGGGTTAAGATGATTAACAGGTAACCCCTTGAGGAAGCTTTATGAAAGTATAAATAAGAGGCAAGGCTCCCTAATTTTAATCAAAATTTAAAATATTGAATATCTATAGGTGAATGAGGTAACCAAAGGATATCTAAGCCGAATTTCAGAGGGAAGGTGAAGTAAGGAAGGCCACAATTCAAGGGAGGATAAATTCTTTTGATGATGCTTTCTAAGATATGTTATTTACAGGTCATCTCACCATTTTCACAGTAACATTTTTTTTCTAGAATGATTCATACTATGAAATTGGGAGGCATTTGAGGAAACATATCCAAGTATCTATGGTACAAATTTCAGCTTGTGGTTTGTTGTATTTTTGGAGTTACACTGTGTGGAAAATAGGGTTTGTGGCTAGTCATGAAACTAGTCTAAAAGATGTGTTTCAGGTAAAACTGTCATAACTCCTTCATAACAGATCTAAATTAAGTAAGGAAAAGGTTTTGGTTAAAGTAAAGTTTTTAGTATTCTGTGTACAATTTTCATATCCATACAAAAATTACTCTGTGCGGGGCATGCTCTACAAGTTCGCTCTCTAGAATATGCCAGAATTCAACAAGGTATGCCATTTTTTCTATAACTCATTTTCTGAGAGGTTCCAAGTAGTGTCACTCGAAGGAATTGCATAAAACAAATTGAATAAGATTTTGTAATATTTTGTAATATTTATTCATTACAAGTACATAGTTGTGATTATTTCAAGTTAGGGTTGTTGACTAATCCAAAACTATTCATGTGAGACTAAAGTAAAGTTTGATGAAAATGTTAGTCTCTTGTTGTTAAATTTAAGGAATGTTTGCAAGTATGTGATCATATACTCTAAGTCAATTACATATTTAAAATTCAGATTTGGATGAATAAATTGATGAGGGCTTTTGGTTGAGGTACATGTTGGGTACATGGTTGAGACAAGTAGTTGATGAGTTGGCCCATACATGAGGTGTATAGTTGATGGTTTTGGTGCATATTGATGATTCATAGTTGATGAGTAGCTGATACATTATTGGTACATAATTGGTACATGGTTGGAGGCACTTGTTAGTAGTATTGTTGACACATGGTTTATGGATGATGTGACATACTTTTATTGGTATATTATTAGAAGCACATATTGATCTTAGTGATGATTATTAGTTGTGTTATGATTGGTTGATGCACATGTTTGAGAGTTGTCTTGGTGATTTATCTTGGTGGGTAGATCTGATTTGTTTGATAAGATTGATGAGACAGGTTGTTGTGATAGGTTGTTTGGACAAGTTGTTGTGACAGGTTATTCATGCAGGTTTGGTGCATGGTTGATGCACTTGTTCATGGTACAGGTTGAGGTGCATGTTGGTGCATGGTTTATGCACTTGTTTATAGTACAGGTTGATTATAGGTTGTTTGGTATAGGTTGGTACATGTTTGTTGCACTTGTTTATGGTACAATTTGATTACAGGTTGAGGAATAGCTTGATGCATGGTTGATGCATGGTGTAGGTTGATTGGTACAAGTTGTTATAGGTTATTGGTAAAGGTTGAAAATGACATGTTGACAATGATAGGATGATAATCGCAGTGGTTGATTCAGTTACAATGACAAGTTGACTACATTTGGCATATATAATTCAGGGCAGTTGGACGGGGCAAGGATAGGTGGTTGTAGCCACCTTCCAATTGTAGTCGGAGAACATAGGGGGTTGTAGCCAGAAAATTGGGGAGTTGGAGCTTACCTTAGGTTGTATCCTAAGAAATTAGGAGGTTAGAGCCTCCTTTAAGTTGTAGCTAGAAAATAAATGAAGTTGGTGCTTCCAATGAGTGTAATTCTTCAAGAGATATAAGAAAAAATATTCTATGGTTTTATTTCGCTTTGGTTTTCCATGTAAAAACAATGGTGTACTGTGTATGTGTATGATTGCTCATTTGTTCATTATTTATTTAGTCTGCAACTATTGGATGATAAATCTAAATTAATATAACACTTTCATCTTATGGTTAAAAATGATTACATTTCTCTATTACTGATTCGCCCCCACTCTTATTAATACAACAATAATGGTACAAGTTTTAATAGATTTGAAGGTAATACTATTCTAGATGGATAGTACATGTCATGCCATTTCTGGTGGTATGTGGAATGTCACATAACTCCTTGTGGTTAGATATTTATACCCATGTGAAGTTGGAGAACCCTCACGAGTCATCTAGAAGCCCCAAAAGGTCAAAGTAGTCAAAGTGGTTGATAAGAAGAAATTATTTAAATACTAAAGTGAAGTGATGAGTGTACTATAATTCAAAGTGGATGAAAAATAAATAATTTAAATAATAAATTTAATGGATAAATTACTAAGTGGACAAGTGGTTAGAAGTGGGTTAGCCCTAAAATAAGGAGAGTGGTTTAAGATGTTTAGAAGGTAACCCCTTGAGGAAGCTACATAAAAGTATAAATAAGAGGAAAGGGTCTCTCATTTTATTTACACTTGAGCATATTGAATATCTACAAGTGACTAAGGTAAATAGAGGATATCTAAGGAGAATTTCATAGGGAAGGTGAAGTAAAGAAGGCCGAAATTCAAAGGAGGATAAATTCTTTTGATGATGCTTTCTAAGGTATGTTATTTATAGGTCACCTCACGATTTTCACAATAAATTTTTTCCTAGAATCATTCAGACCGCAAAATATGGAGGATGTTGAGAAAACATATCCAAGTATTTGTGATAAAAATTTCATCTTGTGGGTCACTGTATTTTTGGATTTACACTTCATGGAAAATAGGGTTTGTGGCTAGTCCCGAAACTAGTCTAAAACAAGTGTTTATGGTAAAAACATCATAAATTTTTCATAATAGATCCAAATTCAGTGCGACCAAATGTATTGGTTAGAGTACAATATTTAGTTTTATGTGTACCATTTTTAGATCCATACAACAAATATTATGTGTGGGGAACACTCTACAAGTTTTTTCTCTAGAATAAAACATAATTCAACAAGGTATGCCATTTTTTCTATAACTACTTTTTTGAGAGGTACCAAGCAGTGAAACCTGGAGGAATTGCACAAAATGCACTGAAGAACATTGTGTACTATTTTCAAATCCTTATTCATTACAAGTACATATTTATTATTATTTCAATTTAGGGTTGTTGACTAATCCAAAATTATTCATGTGAGAATAAGGTAAAGTTTGATGAAAATGATAGTCTCTTGTTGTTAAAGTTAAGGAAGGTTTGCAAGTATGTGATCATATACAACAGGTCTATTACAAAGTTACAAATTAGATTTGGATGATGAAATTGATAAGGGGTTTTTGGTTGAGGTACATGTTGGGTACATGGTTGAGACAAGTAGTTCATAAGTTGACACATACATGAGGTGTATAGTTGATAATGTTGGTACATATTGATGAGTCATAGTTGATGAATAGCTGATGCAACATACTATTCTTGGTATATTATTAGAAACACACATTGATCTTGGTGATGAATATAAGTTGTTGTGTTATGCTTGGTTGATGCACATCCTGGTGATATTGTGCATATGGTTGAGAGTTGTCATAGTGATTGATATTGGTGAGTAGATATGATTTGGTTGATAATATCGATGAGACAGGTTGTTGTGATAGGTCGTTTGAACAAGTTATTGTGAAAGATTATTTGTATAGGTTTGGTGCATGGTTGATGCATTTGTTTATGGTACAGGTTGATGTATAGTACATGTTGGCACAAGTTATTGGTACATGTTGCTACAGGTTGTTTGGTGTAGGTTGACTGGTACATGTTTACAACAGTACATCTCACATTGATGGTGTGACATTGTTTCCATCATTCTACTTATATTTTAGGGTGGTTTGATGGGCAAGGACAGGTGGTTCTAGCTGGAGAACATAGGGGGTTGTAGCCTCCTTCTGGTTGTAGGAAGATAATTGGGGAGTTGGAGATTCCTTCATGTTTTGGCCTATGAAACTAGGGGTTTGGATCCTCCTTCCAGTTACATTTGGAAAACAAAATAAGTTGGTGCTTCCAATGAATGTAATTCTTAAAGAAATATAAGAAAAAACATTATGTGGTTTTCTCCCACTTTGGGTTTTCATGTAAAAACATTGGTGTATTGTTTATGTGTATGATTTCTTATTTGTTCATTGTTTATTTACTCTACAACTATTGGATGATAATGCTACATTGATATAGCACTTGCATTTTGTGGTTAAAAAGGATAAAATTTCTCTATTACTGACTCACCCACCCTCTCATTAATACAACAATTAGTATTAGAGTGGGTTCCTTCAGAAATCAATTTTACCAATGGAAGGATATCATGGATTATTCTGAGAATGGAGTACCAATATTTAATGGTCAGAATGGGTTAAAGTATGAGATATGGAGTAGAAGCATGAAAGTATTTTTACAGGCACATGGACATTATATTTTTCTATCAGTCGTTATAGGATATGATAGTTCAAAAAGGGAAAAGACTACAGCCAAGAAGGAATTGAAGCAGAATAAGAAAATAGCAATAGATTTCATCTAGGAAGGATTACCTAATCTGGTAAGATAAAATGTTGGTAAATGTTCATTAGCCAAATAAATTTGGGATAAGTTACATGACATATATTCTTCACCCATCACAAATTCAAAAAATGCCGAAGAAGATGTAGGTACATATCAAGAATAAATATGTTCACAATGTAAAAACTATTCAGAAGATGAAGAGTACATAATCAACAGAGGTGTGTTGTTTTTCTTTAATTGTGAAAAACACAAACATATTGAAATAGAATGCCATGAAGGAAATGAGACAGAAAAAATTAATTGAAAAAGAAGACAATTATGAAACAGAATTGATTAGTGATTTAGATGAACTAAGAAAAGAAAGAGAAGAAAACAAGTCACTCAAGAAATAATTGATGAAACAAAAGGAAAGTGTTCACATTTTTTAAGAATCCCAATAGGCCATTGAGAACTTAAGAACTCAACTAGAAGAAGCTAGAAAGATCTAAGAAAATCTTGAATATCAAAAGCAGTGTTTGGAAGCCAACATAGAAGCATAGAAGGAAGAAGTAGAAATGAGAGATAAGATATTGACAGGACATATTAAGGAAATAAATAACAATCTTGACACGCTTGAGGCATAGTTTGCTCAAGAATAAAAAGGACTTGAAAAATAAATAGTCACATTAAAAATCTATATTGAAGAAGAAAAAAGAACAGAAGAAGTCATCAAGTCTTAGATAGTGAAGACATAAGAATAGGTTGAGAAGTAAAATCGACAATATCAACAAGAACATTTAAGAGACATAAACATCCATATCATACATAGAGAATGAAGAGAATCACTCACGGTTGATAGAAAAGAAGAATGAATAAAATAGAAAGAGTTATGCACAATTACTTAGAGGAAGGAATCATGGTCAACCAGAATCTAAGAAAACTATTGAAGATACATCTTTAACAAGACCAGCCATGTTCAAGCCACAAAGAACCTTCAATAATGATCATGGTGAGTCAAGGAAGAAATTCAGAAGGACTATACCAAAAATAAGATCATTCACTCTCATGTATGCAAATTTATTTTATGGTCATTTTTTTTATTATACTAATTTTGGACATAAGGTTGTAGATTGTAGGGATTATAAAAGAAATGTTCAAGAAATAAATGCCTATGTGGCCCCACGTAACATTGAATGTTATAAATGCCATAACTATGGACACATATCTAGTGATTGTAGAAGCATGATCGATACTTCAATTAAAGAGAACACCGATGTCAAATATAATAAAGTATGGATAAGAAAAAAACAAAGAATAGGTGAAGAAAGACTAGGTCCCATAGATCGCAAGATTGACAATAAAATGAGATGAAGAAAATTCTATAGAGAAAAATAAAGATGTCAGATACAAAAAGGTTTGTAAAATAACTGAAAGAAAAGAAGGATGGGTAAATAAAGAACAGGCTCAAGATATTGTACTTTCATGCATTGTAGTGAAAGATGAATCCACAGACATGAAAGAAAGAAGTCAGAGCTCAAAGAGGTGATGAATCTACCAATGAAGATGATGATGAATACACATCAGAGTTTGAATTTTTTTAATCCATCCTGCTTAAATACTGTTAGGTAACATGAATATTAGACATGGGGATTCTACCCAATAGCTATGATAGACCAAGAAACCACCCTTCGAGAAGCCTACAGAGTTTGAGTAGACAGATCCAAAGCAGTCAGTTAGTAGAAGCATAGTTTGATAGTTGTAGTAGTGAATACTTCATGATAGTATAGTAATAAATGGGTCAACATTATGGACATTTGTGTGGTAGAGTCTTGGAAAATATGGACAAAGATGGATTTTTAAGAACAATTAGCAGGTTTGGACATATATATGATAGTGGATGAGAGCATGGATTCATAGAATGGTTCAGAGAATGGTTCATAGACAGAGGAACATTCTAGATGTTAATTATACAATAAATGTATTGAATAATTCTAATGGATTCCAATTTCCAAATTGACAGATATTGTTTGGACACATGTAGTGCATACATCATTTCAGATTCAAAACAGAGTAATTCTCTGAAACAACAATGACAAAACTCCCTACGATCTATGGAAAGGAAGACCATCAAATGTGAAGCACATCAGGATATTTGGAAGAAAATGCTACATCAAAAGATAAGATGGAAGAATGGGAAAGTTTGACTCTCGTGTGGAAAAATGAATACTTGTTGGTTACTCAAGTACAAGGAAAGCATACACGTGTTACAATATGAGATTGAACAAAGTTGTGGAAATAATCAATGTAACAATTGATGAAACAGGTGGACAAGAATCAAAGGAAGAAGAAAATGAATCAGTGGAACAACTCTACGATGAAGAAGATCAGACAGAAATAGAAGAGGAAGTCCAGAAAGTGCCTCCAAAGGCACCTAGAAAAGGAGTACAGAAGACTCATCTTTCAGATCAGATTATCGGAAACAAAGATGCAGGATTTGCGACTAGAAGAAGAATCTGTTCACCAAAAAAAATGCACCTAGTACTCTTACCTACAATTAAACCAAACAATTTTGAAGAGGCCATCAAGGATGAATTCTAGAATAAGGCCATCGATGAATAGTTGGATCAAATAGAGAAGAATGACACTTGGGAATTGGTTCCAAGACCAAAGAATAAGAATGTAATTGGCACAAAGTGGGTTTTCAAAAATAAATTGAAGAAGGGCTTGTATGGTCTAAAACAAGCTCTTAGAGCATGGTACTCTAGACTGGATAAATATATACAACAATAAGGGTTCAAAAAAAGAAGTACAAACAACAACCTCTACATCAAGGTAACTCAAGATGATATTTTATTAATTGAATTTTATGTTGATGATATTATTTTTGGAAGTACCGATGACAGGTTAAGCCAAAAATTTGCAAAGGATATTCATAATGAATTTGAAATTTCATTACTCAAAGAACTATCCTTCTTTCTGGGTCTTCATGTACATCAAATAAACCATGGAATTTGTATTTCTAAAACTAAGTATATCATAGAAATGTTAAAGAGGTTCAGAATGGAAGATTGCAAACCGGTTACCACTCCTATGAAAACCAGTTGCATGTTGAGAAAAGATGATGATTCAAAGTGTAAAGACCAGAGGCAATATAGGTCAATCATTGGTAGCTTACTATATGTGACAATATCTAGACCATATGTACTGCAGACAATTGGACATGTGGAACGATTTCAAGAAGCACCAAAGGAATCACATGTATCAAGAGTAAAGAGGATTTTTAGATATCTCAAAGAAACATAAGAGTTTAGATCATGGTATCCAAAAGGAAAGGATCTATCACTTATTGCCTACACAGAGGCAAATTGGGCAGGTTGCATTGATGACTGATGAAGCACCTGTGGAGAAGTGTTCTACTTAGGTGAGTTTTTAGTATCTTGTCTAAGCAAGAAACAATCATAAGTATCTTTATCTATAGATGAAGTAGAGTATATTGTAACAACAAGATGTTGTACTTAGGTTCTATGGATTAAAAACAATTTGATAGATATACAGGTTGATTATGATGAGCCCATTCCAATCTATTGTGATAATAAAAACTCCATAGGTATCTCAAAGAACCTCGTGATGCACTCCAAGAAGAAGAACATTCCAATCAAATATCACTTTATGCGGGAACATGTTGCAGAGAAGAACATTAGAGTTGAATGTGGGTACAAGAGAAAAAGTGGCAGGCATCTTTACAAAAATGCTTCCAAGGGAAGCCTTTGCATATTTTTGCCAGAGACTTGGAGTAATTTCTACTCCAAAATTGATACTTTTGAATACTTTTCTTATATGTTTTATATTTACACGAGGAAGTAACATAAAGAGGACAATTCAGGTTGGGAGATCAGTTTTAGAAAGAGTTCAGTTAGGGGGAGAAGCCCCAAATGGAAAGATAAATTTTCCATTGATGACAAAAGGGGAGAGATTTATCACATGCAAAGCTAAATTCTTGAATAAAGAGCACAAAGGCATGGCTCCAGGGGGAGAAATGGTCATAGGGGGAGCATGTAATGTCCCCACTTTGGGACATCATCACAGGGCAGAGATTTATGATGACCAGAGTAGCCAGATGGATGCTATAGTGACTACAGGGGTATTTGAGAGGCATTGTGGGGCCCATATTGCATTGATGATCATATTCCATCATTATGATCCATTCCACACAGGTTGGCTTTGGTGTCGTTGCATTCTGATGATTTCCAGGATTTTGACTATTTTGAGCAATAAGTTAATGGAATTCACCGAAGAGGTCATTTTGGGCACATTACTTGGAGGAACCTCTCAGTGTAATAGCTCATTGGAATCGAGAGGAGCAACACTATAGGATGGGATGTCTAGAAGTGCCTTTCAGTGGCCAGGGAAGCCACAAGCAGAGATAATGAGATTTTCAAAGGTAAAAAGGTTAATTAATTAATTAATTAAATATTAATAAAATGAAAGTCACTTTACAGGGACAAGGTGAGACAAAAAGTATAAAGGAAAGGCAAGGGCCTCTTCTCATTCATTCATGTATGATCTTATTTTGATTTCTGGCTTCTAGCTAGTGAGCCCAATATTGGGGGTTTTGAGGGTTTTGACATAACAAACCCTAG
>ML777085.1:373008-413686 GCA_009831015.1 Picea engelmannii
TGAGGGATTCCAGCAAGAGGGGCGCACCATCTTTGGAGAGAGATTTGTTGTAGGAGATTGGCAGGGCCGTTGAGGATTCTATCACTTGGGTTTTCATTGCAGGGCCTTGGACATCAGATCTAGTGCTTTCTGAGACAGTTTTACGGCTCAGATTATTTCTTGAGAAGTGGGGCAAATTGAAGAGAAGGAGGGTGTTTTTGATATCCAGATCTAGTCCGTTTGGAGGGGTTACACTTCAGATCTGACCCTGAGACTTTACCTAGTGACTTGTAGTGTCCCAATCTATATTTCTGGAGAGTTTTGAATCATTTGCAGGCCTCCTTCAACAGGGTCGAATTATCTAGGGTTTCAGTCATCTAGTGGGGTGCACCATTCAGTGGGGGATTTCAAATCTACATAGATTGAGAGGGATCTTGGAGATTCGGTCACCTGGGTTGTTCTTACCATCACTTGATCTATGAGTTGGAATATTTATTAGGGTGATTGGACACTTTTGGCAGCATGGCCGAATTATCTAGGGTTTCAGTCATCCAGTGGGGTGCACCATTCAATGGGGGATTTCAGATCTACAGAGATTGAGAGGGATCTTGGAGATTTAGTCACCTGGGTTGTTCTTACCATCACCTGATCTATCAGTTGGCATATTTATTAGGGTGATTGGACACTTTTGGCAGCAGGGCCGAGTTATTGAGGGTTTCAGCCTTCTATTGGAGCATGGAATTCTTCAACTGGAGAGCTTGGCATTCAGATCTACTTGTATTGATCTCCATTTCTCATTCAGCATTTGGAGGCATCTTTTGTATTAGCGGGAGCATTTTGTAGCATCTCTTATCTATTTTCTATCTTCTTGTCCATCTGTTGAGCATTCCAGATCGACATCTTCATTGTAGAAGGTTTCTCTATTTTATGAATAAAGAAGAATTGAGATGTTTTGGCTTGTCTATCTTATTTCATATGGTTGAGGTATGTCCCATGGTTATATCTTTCTATTATTTGCTGCATACACACATATAAACACATCTAAAAGGTAGATAAGCAAAGTGTTTGACGAAATACCTCACTCAGAAAAAGTTTTAAAAAGACACCAAAACAGTGATGTTCCTTGCATAATGGCTTGGGATCATTATAGTGGTATCAGAGCTTAGAATCCTGCCAGCCTGAGGGATCTTCTATAAGGAAAGATGGGATCTACAGATTTTGTTGGAATAGCTGTGAGTTGTGAAATAGAATATCATGCACTTTCTGAGAGACTTGGGCCTCTAATAACGCTCCAAAAGTTTATATCCATGAAAAAACCCAGTTGGAGCGAAGATGAGGTGAGATATTGGACCAGCATAGTAGAGGGAGGCAGAGCCAGAGCAACTATATGGAAGGAAGCACAGAGAAACCCCACACCCATTAGGAGCACACAACTTTGCTATAGTTGCAAGGTGCCTTGGGAACCAGATCATAGGTGTAGGGGTAAGGGTAAGAAGCATATCATTGAGGTACACTATGATAGTGATGATGAGTATTCAGAGAAGTCCGATGATGATAGTGACTCTTTCACAGAGGATAGTGATAGTGACTCTACCTCAGAGGATAGTGATGATGACTCTTGCACAGAGGTTAGTGATGCTTGCACGCTTGAGGAGGAGGATGACCCTTGTGTAGTGGATAGGTAGCTGGATGGATAGGACGATGGCACTAGTATCTCAGTAGACATGTCACATACCATTGATTACCTTACGCCTCAGCAGAGTGATGACACTAGTGAGGAGTCACATGTATTATCACCTAGAGATGATGAGCTTCCTACGGGGGGCGTGACACATTTGTCACCTGTTCAGACACCCATGATAGCCATGTCACATGAGGAGATCAGTGGCACGTCAGGTATGAGGGATGAGCCTAGTGTGAGGGATGCACACCATGGACAAATAGACCCACAGATCCATGAGGAGGTACATGACGTACCGACAGTTGACCTCACACATATAGGTCAGCCAGAGGAGATAGAGTCACAACTATTGGAGATTCCATTAGTTGAGAAGATTGCAGAGGCTGACAGGTTGATGGAGCACTTACTCCCAGGATCGGTCTGCATTGATGAGGATTCACTTTTTAGTAGTCAGGATGACCATAGCATGTGTCTGGATACATCTCTATGGGATCCAGGTGCAGATGATAGTAGGAGGATGAGTGCGCAGGAGGATACAGCTGCTCATACAGGATATAGTGGGAGTCAGGGGGAGATGGAATCTAGTGATGGGATGCAGTGGCATATAGGAGTACCCAACAACATGGTAGACAATGGATAGTTCAGCACGTCATCTTATGCAGAGGGTGTTTTGGGGGATTCTAGAGTTGGCACTAGCAAGACTGACACTAGCAGTGAGGGGTCTGATATGGCACCTGAGTATGACCATGATCATGAGCTATACCACTTAGCAGCACAATTGGGAGTTAGTGAGGCTATGATCAGGGTATCCACTAGATGTATTGATGAAATGCATGCAGTGATGGTAGATTATGATTGGAGAGAATCAGTGGCATAGGGTAGCTCAGATGGAGGATTTTCCACGAACGATTTTCACACTCTCCGAGAGAGAGTATCTGTGATGAGGACTGACTACCAGCAGTTGATGACAGATAGGGATTATCTACTAAGGGTTGGTGAGATGTATCATGAGACTCTGAGGGAGAAAGAGTTGGAGATGGACCGACTTAGTCAGGAGTTGGAGAGCACTTGGGGATTGTTGAGAGGCACACAGACCGCCCTTCAAGAATCAGAGTCTAGGACATATGAGGCTCCTGAGGAGATCCATCAGAGATCCACTTCATCTGTCTTAGTGGACACTCAGATGCATCAGTCAGTCACGTTGACAAAGGATGTTGATGATCTAGCAGAGGAGCACCAGTTGATGGGGGACACTTCCATTTGTGTCTTGGGAGTGGTTGATCTCCATATAGAGATTGATCCAACCGTATGCCCAGGATATGTGATGCAGCATGAGTTTGCGGGAGATGACAAGAGTATGCCAGAGCATACAGTGATGAGGGATATCCCACAGAGACATGTTGATATGTATGGTGGGATTCAGAGGGGTGTACTGCCTGGCAGGGAGGAGACACTCTTAGGGGAGCATGCAGGTGCCACTCCTTTCCAGCAGCATATGATTTTGAGACCTCACCTTCACCATTTTAGTTGTTTCCTGGGTGAGGGGAGATGGAGAGTGGTTTACCAGCAGTTGGAGGATTTGATTTCGATTGTACTTGATGATTGGGGTTTAGTGATGACTACAAGTGAGCAGTTATCATGGATACCGATGGACAAGCTTCTAGTCGATTCCTTGGGATTGACCAAAGCATGTGATGCCTTTCAATCCTACAGTCAGCTGCAGATGTTTCTGTTAGCCTGTCCTGACACTTTTATAATAGACAATAGCATGAGGAGGGATAGGCCATGGCTGGGAGCATGGAGAGTGAGTAGGCCAAGATTACATTACAGGAGTACTTTTATGGCATACAGTAGGTCAGAGGTGGACCGTGTTAGACAGACAGTTGAGACTTGGTGCGTGATGGTGAGAATCATAGACCAGGTGACGACAGATGAGCACAGAGGGCTTCTGATAGTGATTATCTTCACACAGGAGAAATTAGAGGAGATTGGAAGTGATAAACTTCCAATATTTCCATGGGACCCAGGAGCCCGTTTTGTTAGCATGATGCTCATGTTGACCCAGGTTGCACCAGAGAGCCACACACTCCACCTTGGTTTGGTTGGGAGTGGGTCTGTAGGTACTTGTCCTATGGGGCGAGACCCTTCCTTTCATGTGATCACCATGATAGGGCATGGAGATGTTTGGATAGGTACTTCTTCTACAGAGATGCCTTTACAGATATGGTTTCTAGACAGCAGGTCCGGTGGTCACACGGGTTTCATCTTGAGGACCCAGGAGAGGAGGATTCAGGATGTATGCAAGGGGCTGACAGTCATGATCCGAGTAGTGCAGTGTCAGCATGAGGATCTTCGACAGAGGTTAGCATGGGACCCAGGGATTGCAGGATTGAGAATTTCATTGATCGATAGGGGAGAGTGGACCATTGCAGGGGAAAGTTATTCTAACTTTCCATTGATCTTCAGTGTTGAGAGGAGCGCATCACTTGAGGGTGCCTCATGGAGGTCTTGCAACACCTCAGTCAGACATCATCATGTGCATTTGATGGAGGCCGTGTGGATATTGGTAGATATTGGGAGGATTGACTAATTCTGAGATGACTCCATGTGTCATGTGCAGGATGTTCACATGGTTGATATCTTTCAGGACTATGCTTCGCAGAGTATTACAGTTCACTTCCTGATATGGGATCCAGGGGGTGGAGTGTACTATTGTTCATCTTTGGATGGGTTCATCTATGTACCCCATAGGTGGACATGGGATCCTGGTATTTTATTTGATATGATTTGGTTATTTCTTGAGGACAAGCAATTTTCTAGCAGGGAGGACTGTAATGTCCCCACTTTGGGACATCACCAAAGGGCAGACATTTATGATGACCAGAGTAGCCATATGGATGCTATAGCGACTACATGGATATTTGAGAGACATTGTGGGCCCCAAATTGCATTGATGATCATATTCCATCATTATGAGCCATTCTGCACAGGTTGGCTTTGGTTTCGTTGCATTCTGATGATTTCCAAGATTTTGACTATTTTGAGCAATAAGTTAATGGAACTCACTGAAGAGGTCATTTTGGGCACATTACTTGGAGGAACCTCTCAGTGTAATAGCTCATTGGAATCGGGAGGAGCAACACTACAGGATGGGATGGCTAGAAGTGCCTTTCAGTGGCCAGGGAAGCCACAAGGAGAGATAATGAGCTTTTCAAAGGTAAAAAGGTTAATTAATTAATTAATTAAATATTAATAAAATGAAAGTCACTTTGGAGGGACAAGGTGAGCCAAAAAGTATAAAGAAAAGGCAAGGGCCTCTTCTCATTCATTCATGTATGATCTTATTTTGATTTCTGGCTTCTATCTAGTGAGCCCAATATTGGGGGTTTTGAGGGTTTTGACATAACAAACCCTAGAGGACGATTCGGTGGTGAAAGATTCCACCTATCTTGTCCCAAGCTTGGTCTCGGAGATGCAATACTCTCCCACACCATTATAGTTCCATATCTACTCAGTTGTAGGAGGATTCTACATCAGTTTCATGTGCAGATAGAGAGAGGGTGCACCAGTTAAGGGATTCCAACAAGAGGGCGCACCATCTTTGGAGAGAGATTTGTTGTAGGATATTGGCAGGGCCGTTGAGGATTCTATCACTTGGGTTTTCATTGCAGGGCCTTGGACATCAGTTCTAGTGCTTTCTGAGACAGTTTTATGGCTCAGATTATTTCTTGAGCAGTGGGGCGAATTGAAGAGAAGGAGGGCGTTTTTGAGATCTAGATCTAGTCCGTTTGGAGGGGTTACACTTCAGATATGACCCTGAGACTTTACCTAGTGACTTGCAGTGTCCCGATCTATATTTTTGGAGAGTTTTGAATCGTTTCGAGGCCTCCTTCAGTAGGGCTGAATTATCTAGGGTTTCAGTCATCCAGTGGGGTGCACCATTCAGTGGGGAATTTCAAATCTACAGAGATTGAGAGGGATCTTGGAGATTCGTTCACCTGGGTTGTTCTTACCATCACTCGATCTATTAGTTGGCATATTTATTAGGGTGATTCGACACTTTTGGCAGCAGGGATGAATTATCTAGGGTTTCAGTCATCGAGTGGGGTGCACCATTCAGTGGGGGATTTCAGATCTACAGAGATTGAGAGGGATCTTGGAGATTCGGTCACCTGGGTTGTTCTTACCATCACCCGATCTATCAGTTGGCATATTTATTAGGGTGATTGGACACTTTTGGCAGTAGGGCCGAGTTATTGAGGGTTTCAGCCTTCTATTGGAGCGTGGCATTCTTCAATTGGAGAGTTTGGCATTCAGATCTGCTTGTATTGATCTTCATTTCTCATTCAGCATTTGGAGGCATCTTTTGTATTAGAAGGAGCATTTTGTAGCAGCTCTTATCTATTGTCTATCTTCTTGGCCATCTGTTGAGCATTCCAGATCGGCATCTTCATTATAGCAGGTTTCTCTATTTTATGAATAAATAAGAATTGAGATGTTTTGTCTTGTCTATCTTATTGCATATGGTTGAGGTATGTTCCATGGTTATCTCTTTCTATTATTTGCTGCATACAGACATATAAACACGTATAAAAGGTAGATCAACAAAGTGTTTGACGAAATACCTCACTCAGAAAAAGTTTTTAAAAGACACCAAAACAGTGATGATCCTTGCATAATGTCTTGGGATCATTACAGAGCATGAGTGAAATGACTTTAGTATTGAATCAAAGTGTTTCCACCAATTCCAAAGGGGGATATTGTTGATTAATTGGGTTGGTTTTCATTGATTTCAACCCTTGAAAAAAGTCTGGTAGTGAATTCTGGTAGCACAAAGGTTTAGGTAATGGACCCAAGTTTGTTTGATGTATAATGGTATGATATTTAATATATTTGAAGGTAAGACTCTTCTAGATGGATAGTACATGTCATTCTCTTTCTGGTGGCATGTGAAACATCACATAACTCCTCACGGTTAGAGAGTTATGGCCATGTGAAGTTGGAGAACCCCCACGAGTCATCTAAAAGCCCCAAAAGGTCAAAGTAGTCAAAGTGGTTGCAAAGAAGAAATTATTTAAATAATAAAGTGAAGTGATGAATGTACTATAAGTCAAAGTGGATAGAAAATAAATTATTTAAATAATAAAGTTAATGGAGAAAATACAAAGTGGACAAGTGGTTAGAAGTGAGTTATCCCTAAAATAAGGAAAGTGGTTTAAGATGATTATAAGGTAACCCCTTTAAGAAGCTACATAAAAGTATAAATAAGAGGAAAGGGTGTCTCATTTTAATTACACTTGAGCATATTGAATATATACAAGTGACTGAGGTAACTAAAGGATATATAAGGTGAATTTCAAAGGGAAGGTGAAGTAAAGAAGCCCAAAATTCAAGGGAGGATAAGTTCTTTTGATGATGATTTATAAGGTATGTTATTTATAGGTCATCTCGCCAATTTTTCAATAACATTTTTTTGTAGAATGATTAAAACCGTGAAATATAGAGGTCGTTGAGGAAACATATCCAGGTAGTTGTGATAAAAATTTCAACTTGTGGGTCATTGTATTTTTGGAGTTACACTCTGTGGAAAATAGGGTTTGTGCCAAGTCTTGAAACTAGTCTAAAACAAGTGTTTCAGGTAAAAACGTCATAAATTCTTCACAATAGATCCAAATTTAGAAAGACCAAATGTATTGGTTAGAGTATAGTCTATAGTATTCTTTGTACCACTTTTTAGATCTATACAACAAATATTCCATGCGGGGAATGCTCTACAAGTTTACTCTCTAGAATAAGCCATAATTCAACAAGGTATGCCGTTTTTACTGTAGCTCCTTTTATGAGAGGTTCCAAGTAGTGAAACCCGAAGTAATTACATAAAATACACTGAAGAACATTGTTTACTAATTTTTACATCTTTATTCATTA
Source organism: Picea engelmannii (assembly GCA_009831015.1). Classification (NCBI taxonomy): domain Eukaryota; kingdom Viridiplantae; phylum Streptophyta; class Pinopsida; order Pinales; family Pinaceae; genus Picea; species Picea engelmannii. The sequence continues at coordinate 380,597 of ML777085.1, forward strand.
CAGGCACATAGTTATGATTATTTCAAGTTAGGGTTGTTGACTAATCCAAAATTAATCATGTGGGACTACAGTAAAGTTTGATGAAAATGTCAGTCTCTTGTTGTTAAATTTAAGGAAGGTTTGCACTAGTTCTATTACACCAGGTCTATTACAGAGTTATAAATCATATTTGGATGATGAAATTGATGAGGGCATTTTGGTTGAGGTACATGTTGGGTACATGGTTGAGACAAGTAGTTGATGAGTTGGCACATACATGAGGTGTATATTTGATGATGTTGGTACATCTTGATGAGTCATAGTTGATGAGTATTTGATGCATGATTGGTACATACTTGGTACATGGTTCGAGACACTTCTTAGTAGTATTGTTGCACATGGTTTATGGATGATGTAGGATACTTGTCTTGGTATATTTTTAGAAGCACACATTGATCTTTGTGATGATTATGATTTGTTGTGTTATTCTTGGTTGATGCACATCTTGGTGATATTGTGCATATGGTTGAGAGTTGTTTTGGTGATTGATCTTAGTGAGTAGATCTAGTTTGGTTGATAAGATTGATGAGACATATTATTGTGATAGGTTGTTTGGATATGTTATTGTGAGAGGTTATTTGTACAAGTTTGGTGCAAGGTTGATGCATTTGTTTATGGTATAGGTTGAGGTATAGGTTGATGTATGGTACATGTTGGCACATGTTATTGGTACAGGTTGTTACAAGTTGTTCGGTGTAGGTTGATTGGTAGAAATTTACATCAGTACATCTCACAGTGATAGTGTGACAGTGGTTCCATCATTCTACTTGTATTTTAGGGCGGTTGGATGGGGAAATGACATGTGGTTTAGCCACCTTTCAATTGTAGCCGAAGAATATAGGGGGTTGTAGCCTCCTTTTCGTTGTAGCCAAATAATTGGAGATTTGGAGCTTCCTTCAGGTTGTAACCTAATAAACTAGGGAGTTGGAACCTCCTTCCAATTGCAGCTTGAAAACAAAGGAAGTTGGTGATTCCAATGAATGAAATTCTTAAAGACATACAAGAAAAATAGTTCCATGATTTTCTACCACTTTGGGTTTCCACGTAAAAAAACCGGTGTACTATGTATGTGTATGATTGCGCATTTGTTCATTGCTTATTTACTATGAAACTATTGGATGATAATGTTACATTTATATAACACTTACATTTTATGGTTAAAAAGGATTAAATTTCTCTATTACTGATTCATACCCCCTCTCAGTAATCCAACAAGATCCATGCACAAAAAACCATACATTGAGGGAGAGGTGTGGTGGAGTCCCTAACACATCCTACTAGCACTCTCGTTGTGGTTCAAATTGTAGGTTCATGATTACCTAGTTTGAGAGATGCACAATGTTATGAGGGCAGACTGAGATAGTCTCTCATGAATATTCTAAGGGGAACACAATAAGGCAGAGTCCTTATTCCTTAGAAGCTATTAGTCTCTCACAAGGTTGCTCAAATGGACTGTTGACTCCAAGGGTTTGACAACTACCAAAACTAGTAAAACATGAGAGTGTCACCCTTGGAGCATGGGAGTGCATCTTGAAGGAAACATTGTGTAATTTAAAAAAAACACTTGAGTCAATGAAGCTTGGTGGCTTGGAAAAAAATAAATTGATTTGACATTGTCGGATTTAAAATGATTAATTAATGAGTAATTTTATTAATTATAAATCCACATAAAAGTCTAAGACTATTCTAAGACAAAGCCTAAGTCTAAGTTTAGTTAGGGGACTAAAATAAAATGTTAAACAAAATAAAAGGTTAGAGATAAATCAATCTAAAGAAAAAGTGAGATAAATCTAAAGATTCGATATAATGCACATGTGTGAAAGAAAATACTAAAACCAAATTTTAAAATAAGAAATAAATAAAGTATGAGAGAATAGGGTACACATAGAATGGTATCTAGAGTTTGACTACCACTAGTCTAACTAGAAGAATACTCCTATTTTAACTCTAACTTATATTTAGTACGAACTTAGTCATTAAATGAGAATATGGGGAGTAAATAGATAACTAGGAGCGATTTAAGAAACACATTTGGGGAATGTGAGGGAAATTGACTTTTAATTAAAATAAAATATGTAATTACTGGTGCAACTTGGGTAGAGGGTCAATAATAGCATTTGATTTAATTAAAATTTAATTAATTTTTCATGTGGGCATGTGTTAGTGAGGAAATTCCTATAAATAAAATGGTTTAAATGGGAAAAGGGGGGACACAAGTTATTGGTAAGGTTATGCTGTCGAAATCATTTTGATTGGTTTCACTTGTGAGAGTTGGGATACCAAGAATGATCTACAGTGGTGGATCTACCTTGGGAGGGAAGATTAGAGTTAGAGTGTTTTTGTTTTGTGTGTGCTTGGCCCCTTTGTGGCTTAGGGGATAAGGGGGAACAAGAGTACCCCTAGCATTCAATGGGAGGTACCGATGAAGTCTCTATGATTAGCAAGTTAAGGAAAGGAAGGAGCGCTAGACCTTGAAGAAATATTCATTCTGCAACGTTCATTGGTTCTGGTACTTTTATATTCTGAATTTTATTTATAGTATTAATGTAGTTGTATGTTAGAATGATAGATCCACTGCAGAATCACTGGAAAGTATGAAGGCTAATTTCTAAAATTTGTGTCAACATATTTTGGTTCAAAGTTTATATTTATTTACTCTTGATATCAAGCGGATGTTAACTATAGTGTTTATATTTAAAAATTATTGTAATTCTGGATGTTGTTGTTTTCAAATTTGGGAAGGCTTGATCTTCCTTGTGAAATCCGAATTTGTTGTAAATGGTATAATCTCAAAAAATGGTTTTTAATATATATTGAAGTAGAATGATCATATTTTAGATGAGAACATTCATATTTCAACTATGAATTAGTGATTGGAAAACCCAAGATTTCATTCCATGAATTTTATGAGTTCTGTTGAAATCCATTTTAAATATCCCAACCAATTCGGGTGATAAAATCTTTGTTGAAATGAATACTATATCATAATTTGTGATTTCATGTTTCAAGTTAACGATATTTTTATATTGAAAGGTGAACCCCGATGAATTTATGTTAAATCATAATTTATTGTTATCTATGTGTAACTTTGGTTAACCCGAAGATTTGGTAGCAAGGAACCTCTGTAAATTGTTGTAAATCCAAAATTTTGAGATCGGGTGATACCAGTCTAAGGGTTTTCGAGAGTCTTCACTTACTTATAAACCAAGTTGTTATCCCTTTTCCTAAACCAAGTTATGCACGTGACCGGGATCCAGAACCAAGTGCCAGTTCAAATGAGCACTATTCAGGGCTCTAGAACTCAGACGCTTCAGAGGTTCCTAAACCCAACACTCCCTTATCCTGAAGTGTTAGCTAGCCAAAGTCAGTCATAAAACAAGTCAACTGAAAGTGATAAGTTAATCCATCTTAACTCCCTTCTTTCGTTGACTTTTATCCCCTAATATAACATATAATGGATTTTCCCTTCACACGATTTCTACGGTGGAGATCCACTATGGAACTCTAGAACTTCGGGGTTTTTCCCTCTTCACATCTTGAGTCTGTTCCACTAGATCGTCAAACCGTCAAAGGGATCTAAGATATGACAACTTACACCTTCCTTAGATCAATGGTTGTCTTCCACTCTGGAGTTCAAAACTATGGGAGTTGATCACCTTTTGGAAACAACCACTCCTTTCGTCTAGAGTGTCGAACTGTCGAAACCTATGAATGACTCAGGGATCAATGATCCCTATACATTTCTACGATCTATGGCTAGAAATTGATTTCGACGATTTGAATCTTCAGAGGAGCGTTTTTACATGGAATCAAATCTCCTAGAGTGACATACTCCCAGATTGATGTGGTTGTTGATGTCACTATTGACCTGGCACCTTGAATCATAAATTTCATACATAAAGTGCCAACTAGACCTTAACACTTGTCACTATCTAATTGCGCCACGTGTCCTTGTTGACACAATCTTGATGATATGTACTAGGTTGACATGGGATCTCTTAGTGTTTCCATGTGTATTAATTCTTGACTCTGGGCTTCGACCTTCGGGTATTTTTACATGTTGTATATTTCATTTTGGTGTTCAGTACTTTGAGTTAAACACTCCCAATTCTCAAATCTACCGAAGTGAGATTTGTCGACTAAAATTCGAGCATCTTGAATTCATATACTGATCCCCCTTTGACATGAATAGCCTAACATGATCCAATGTTCGTCGATATTTTGGCTATTTTGGGATCTCATGAATCCTTGATCCAACAACTCTGATCATATTTTAGATCAAAAATCCGGATTTCATTTCAGTGTTCGAGAATTTGAGTTATACGATCCCATTTCCAAAACATGTCAAAGTGAGATTCATCAATTAAACCTTGAGTAACTTAAACTTATCTAATAGACATTACTAAACCCAAAAACTTAAACAAGATCCAATGCTTGTCAGGGTTTTGGCTATTTCGGATCTCGAGCCCTTGGACTTGCTTAACGTATCCTTCCACTTTATTCAATCAGACGACATGTATAGTTCCCAAATTTTCTATCAGACGACCACGATTTACGCCTCCTTTACGCAAGTTTTCTCTATAAACTGATGGTCAGACATACATTCGAAATTTGTGTGTTAGGTCCAGTAGCTTGATTCTTAAAGGTTTCCACCTGTCCAATTTACTCCTGAAATTTGTTCTCTTGCACGACTTAAAAGTGCTATCTCTTCTGAGATTGGGAATGGTATGTGTAACAAGATTTTTCGATCTTTGACAGTGTTCAAAGATTGACCTCAGTGAATTCGTAAGTCATTTCTGAAACCTTGGGATTTTGGGGCTTGTCTACATACTTCTAGAGTTTTAATTGTTAGTGGGTCAGATATTTATCTTCTTGACTGATCCTGTAGAACTGCCACACCTTTACCAGGTAAAATTACAGTGTTGATATTGTCATAACAAAAGATTTACTTATTGAATGATCTATGGTTTTTACTGTAGGTTCTGTCCAAATTTATGAAAATTCTTTCGATTTTCTAATTTGAATAAGATGATGAATTATTGTAATAGCACAATTTCGGTGTCATGAAGTGGTGATATGTTTCTAGAGTTATGTGTTGAAGAAATGTAGTTAAGAATGTTGGAATTTATATTGAATTTTATAATGAATTTAAAATATGGGAATTAGACACTTCCTTGTTCCTCAGAGAAATCTCCAGTCTTGAGACCTTAAATGGTCAAGATCAATAAGATGAATCCTGGACTTGAGCGTTGATTATGTGTATTGGAAGTCCTAAACTTGCAGGATAGGTTGGGTGGGTAATTGTATTTTATTTTACATGATGTGACAGATTCCTTCATGCTTTAAGCATGATCTAAATCTAGTTTTGCAAATGGAATGAAGGAATTAGAATGTGAATTCATGATTTATGTTACTGTAATGTTTCTCCTAACCTAATAATGTTTATTAACGTTTCAAAGAAAAAAATCATACTATTCTCAAATACTTATATGATGTAACAAAGGGATTGTTACATATGGTATCAGAGCGGGTTCAACCCTGTGACATTGGACCGTTATGCCTTCCACGGTATTAAATTTATGATTGAAATTAATGTCTCTAATTAAAAATGAAAAAATTGTCCATGCAAGTAATCATGGTTAGAGGATGTCATGGAGGTACATGACATGGTGCTAGGGTAAGAGGTGTGATGTCTCCAGTAGAATCCACACCAGAGGCGTCTAACCCCCAAGGAGAAGAGAACATTCTTGAGCACGAGGAGGTTGTTGTGGGGGATGTGGTTGGTTTGTTGAGGTCCTTTCAGAGGATTTAAGAGGCCTTGATTAAACAACTATATAGAGATGAGGCTAGAGAATCTATACCCAATGAGGGTTCACAACGCGCTCAGGCTGGTAGTGGTAGCATTCACAAAAAAATCGAGAAGGTAAGGTTTCTGTAGTTCATGGGTGCCATGGACGGCTTATCCTTTGAGGCATGGTTGGAGAACATGGTGATGTGATTTCGACTTCGTGACTACACCTCCAACATGAAAGTACGCATGACGGTATTTCAGCTGAAGGGAAGTGCTTTTCTATGGTGGAAGATGCTCCTACCTTAACTAAACATGGCCATGGAGGATGTGTCATGGGAACTATTCAAGGAATGGTTATGGGAGAGGTATTTGTTAGAGTAATTCATTGAGTTCCAACTCAATGAGTTCAATGCCTTACTACAATGTGGTCATACGGTGCCAGAGTATAACTCCATATTTATGGAGCTACTTAGCTATGATCCACAGATGAACATGGAGAAGCTAAAGATAAACAAGTTTTTGTTCAGCCTTAACTTCAATATCCATGTGAAGGTGAGCATAATAATGCCTCAACCATTGCACGATGAAATACAAAAGGCCCTCATAGCTCAGGAAGTTCTAACTATAGGAGGTTAGGGAAGGACTCCTACAAGACCGACTAGACAAATGACTTCAGGAGTGCAACAACATCAGAATCCATCTAGAAAAGAATCAGGGCATCAAGATATTCCTAGAGGACCTATGAGCACGACACCATGATGATCGAATCCTCAACATAGGACTAACTAAAAAATAACATCACATCAACAACAGCGTGGCCTGCAACAACAACAGTTTATGCATGTTGAACAGAACAAACCAGGATCTCAGAATGGTAGGCCAAAAACTTCTACTTCGGGGACTAGGAGTACTGGACCGAAGACTATATGTTGGACATGTGGTGAGAGAAATTACGTGTGATACTATACCATTAAGAATTACGAAGTGGTTGGATCAACAAGACACACTATAATTGGATATTTGGGCAAGGCCCACATGATTAATGCAATGGTGAATAACCGCTAGCCCTAGCACCAATCTACTGTGATCAAGATGTTAGGTACCATCTTCGAACAAACTTTTATTATTTTGATAGATCCAGGTGCTATAAAGAAATTTATTTATAGTACATTTCTAAAGAGAATTAAGGTAAATGCATTCGATCAGGATGAGGTTAGATACGCAAAAATTGCATTTGGTGCCAAACAAAAGGTTGGAGGAAAGGTTACAAACTGTAGCATTAACTTGGGAGAATTTGTAACAAAGACCAACCTATATGTCATGATCTTAGGATCTTATGACATAGTGATTGGTATGCATTGGCTACAATCACATGATGCGATACTTAACTTTACTACAAAATGGTTAAGTTTGATAGATGACTTGGGACAAAGTAGAGTGATTGTAGGAAGGAACCAAGGGGTGTCCTTGAGATTCATTTCTTCTCTACAACTACCGAAGAGTATGCACAAGGGATGTAATTTATATGTAATCTTAGCACTTAACTAAAAGGGTGAGGTGGAAGGATTAGAAAACCTTCCAATATTATGAGAGTTTGTAGACATATTTCCAAAAGAGTTACTAGGTTTTCCTCCCGAGAGAGAGTTCAAGTTTACAATTGAATTGAAACCTGGAACTGAACCGATAGCAAGAATGCCATATTGGATGTCAATTCCTGAGTTACAGGAATTTAAAATTCAATAGAAGCAATTGTTGTAGTTGGGACTTATACATCCAAGTGTGTCACCTTGGGGTGTGCTAGTTATTTTCGTGAGAAAGAAGGGTGGATCATGGAGGATTTGTATTGAATACTGTCAATTAAACAAGGTGACGATCAAGAACCAATATTCGTTTCCAAGAATGGATGATTTTTCTGATTAGATGAATGGCGTGACTGTGTTTTCAAAGATCGACTTGAGATTAGGATATCACCAGTTATGAATTAAAGAGGAAGATATTCCTAAAACTGCATTTAAGATATTCCTTGGGGGTATTCATGAGCTTGATGAATGGGGTGTTCTGCAAATACTTGGACAAGTTTGTTCAAGTGTTTATTGATGAAATATTTATTTATTCTAAGATGAAGGAAGAGCATGATGAACATTTAATATTGGTACTACAGTGTCTACGAGAAAACAATTTATATGGAAAATTATCGAAATGTTCTCTTTAACAATCAAGGATTCATTACTTAGGCAATATCAAATATGGTGAAGGTATCATTGTGGGTATAGTGAAGGTAGAAGCCATTATGGAATGTAATGCATTGACAAACATACAAGAAGTATGAATCTTTCTGGGTTTAGAAGTATATTACCGATGGTTTTTCAAAGGTTTTTCGAAGAAGAAAAACAAGAAGTTTTTATGGACTGAGAAATGCGGGGAAGCATTTCAAAGGCTCAAGGAGTTTTTGAAGACAACACCAATACTAATATTCCCTGATATGGAAAAGGAATTATTGGTATGCATGAACACATTAAAGGAAGGTTTAGGCAGAGTATTGATGCAAGATGGTCAAGTGATCATTTACATTTCAAGGGAATTGAGAAAGCATGAGGAGAACTACGCAATGCATGAATTGGAGTTATTGGAAATTGTATATGCCTTGAAAGTTTGGAGACACTATTTTATTGGACGAAATTTGAATTAAGGAAAGATCATTATGGATTTTATCACATATTTATGCAGAGTGACTTGAACGCATGATAAAGGCATTGGTCAGAACTACTTAGGGAATATGAATTCAAGATTTCTTACATAAAAGGTATAATGAACAAAGTGGCAGATGCGTTGAGTCTGATACCACACATATTCTCAGTAATACCCCTTTAGACGAATCTTCGAGAAAAGATTCTAACTATACAGATAGATGACGAATGGTACAAAGAGTTTGAGGAAAGTATTGGACAAGACACCATGATGTGGTGCAGGCCTCCCCCCCCCCTTGGGCACGCCCGCTCACAGGATTGTTCAATCAGTTCATGAGCCGAAGCGGCTCATTTGATTCCCTTCTGGAATATCTGATGAAACCTGATCCACAGGTCCTTTGATTCACCCGCACGGCTCTTCTACATTTAACCATGAACTTCCCCGATGTAATTTCGGGTTTTGGGACTTTATGGTTCCTGATGCCCATAGTTCTCTGTCCTCACAGCCCCCTGAACTCCGAACTTTCGAAATGCCTCGGTCTGAAACTAGCCCTCGAGGCTAAGTCTTGACCCACATGACCACTTCACATATGACCCTGACTCTAATCAGGTTTTTGCGACTCAAGCGCTTAACTTCCCATTCTCTGGACCCCCGAAACGCTGATATGCGAAATGCCAATTGGCGATTTCCCCAGTCTTCTCTTTCTTCGCGATTTTGAACTTTTAATTTCTGAAATGCATGGACTTCTTGTCCACGGGATCCCCGATCCTCCGAATCCCGATATCTCGATTCTCCGATGTGACATCAACTAGGCCCACAACGAAACTTTCCACCTCTTCGTGATTTCCAGTGCTTGGACCTCTGAAATGGATGATCACGTGACACGCGTCCTCCCACAAACGGACGGCTCAGATCAAATCTTGTCTTTTCAGGGTTTCTGATGTCGAGTGACCAATCCCATGACCTTGAGATCCCCGATATATTGAGCACCGATATCCTGATATACCAATACGTTCAGGACTTTCACTTCTATTCGCCCGTATGAGGGCTTAACTCCCTCACAACTCCTGACCGATCTAGCGGTTGTTGGGTTCTCCTCTTAAGATCTGATGATCCAGATACGTCGTTCTTGTGCGATCCTCCTGCTCCTTCCTGGACGTGGGAAATCTGATGGTCCAGGATCTATCGGCTGATCTGACGACCAATATCGCTCCTCTCGAGATTTGGCACTTTCCTTCTCAGACTTGGAAGGATTTTTAACTTCTTCAAAGGCCTTGACCTTTGCGTGGTTTCCTCTAAGAAATCTTTGTCTTGAGTCCTCCCGTGCGTATATGAAAGAGATGTCCCTCTTGATATTTCCTGTAGCTTCAACCTCCAAGGAAACTTGATTCTTCTCTCCTTTCTCCCTCAGATGGAGAATTTGATGCCCTCCTGGATGTCCTCTACTCAAGAAACCTCCTGTTGAGTATTTCCGGGTATTCAGTAACCTTGTGAAGATCCCTTAGTGGATTCTTCTCTTTACCATAGAACTCAAAGAGTTATTTTCTCTTGTTCCTATCTGCACACCTACTCAATACCCATCTGGCAGAGTGGTTTCCCCCCAATCTTCTAATAGTTCTGTCCTCTCTTGTGCACTGTATGCACCTTCTTGATGCCCTTCTGGCAGAGCTCTCAGAATCCTTAGTGATTCTGATTCTTCAGTAAACTCTCAGCAGAATTCTTCCTTTGTGCACTCTTAGCACTGGCTCAATGCCCACCTGGCAGAGCTTCACAGAACTCCTCAGAGATTTTGTCTGCAACTGTGTATCTCCTACACAACCTTGCCTCCTGAGGTATTCAACAACCTCACAAGTCTCCTCTGAGTTGTTGATTCCAGTTTATGTGTCATAGCACGTCTTTGTTTGAACCCACAGAATTCAAAAGTGCTTCAGTGCACTGGTATTCAGAGACCGCAGTACTCTGTCATGCCCTCCTGACATGAAAACTCAAAGACCTTCACCTGAAATCAGACACACTCCTGCAAATGAAAATCTACAGCATACATCTACAACATACATTCATATCATATGAGGAACACTCACAGACATTCATTTAACACATAGTCATGCAGGAAAAACTGTTGTTTGTATTAAATATGGAAAACGCCTATATTTACAAGGTGTTCCTGAGCATGGCCTATAACAGGGTCTCGACTCCTTATTTTTTTCCCTCTACTCACAGAATCTCTTCCTCTCTCTCTCTAATTCACTCTTCCTAACTTTTTTTTTCAAAAGAGATCGAAATTTATCTTTTCATGAGGGGGCTCTTCGAGCTCTTCCCTCCGATCCACCTACCCTATTCAATGACATTTAATGTGTTGTCTAGTCCGCTATACGGGTCTAGATATCAACCTTACAAAACATTTAAGGCCTACCTACCCTATGCCTGCACAAAGGCACAACTCTATGGCTCAACAACCTAAGCAATTATATTACATTCATTCAAATTTTAAATGAGGTTGTGCCTCTCTTCAACACATGATTTGAATTCACTGTCGCGGTTGGATGGATGGTTGGCTGATGTGGAGAGATTCTCCTGCATCATACTCCTCCGCTACAAAATTCATGAGCTTCCCATCTCTCTTGTTGAAATCCTCCTGGATCCCAAATCATCCTCTGGAGCTGTTCATCAGCCTCAGCTCTCTGTTGCTGCTGCTACTGCACTGCTTCTCTCCTTCTATTCAGCTTCTCCTTGCTGACAAATTATGCTGACTAGATCATCAGCTCTCTGATCACATCGATCACTTCATCCACTTGCTCCAATGGTTGTCTCTATTTATGCAGTTTCCTCGGCTGTAAAAATTGTCAGCACATGAGCAGATCATTGTGATCTCCCATATCTTCTTTATCAGCTTCCAACTTCACCAGTTGGATCTGCATGCCCTGCACCTTTACCCTTCTCTCCAGGGATTCAATTTGTTCATACAGATCAAACAAACTAATGTTGTCTATTTCTCCTTCTTCTTCTTCTGCAAACTCTCATGTTGTAGTCTTTTCAGTTTCCTGGATGGAAATATTGAGCCATTCCTCAGAATGCTCATCATCCCCTTCTGCTTCTTTTGTTGTCAGCTTCAGTACTGCAGCTTCCTCAGCTTCCTGGCTGAATATGTTGAGCCATTCCTCAGAATGCTCATTTTTCTCTCCTACCTGGGCAGCTTCAGATATCTGCTCCAATCCTTCTTCTCTGACAGTCTCAACTAGTTGTCCTTTTGTTGTTGTCGCACCTGCAACACAGATTTCTGCCTCCTCTTGGGAAAGTGGTAGGAATATCTCAATTCCCCCAATCATCATAAGGCTCCTCAGATTTTCCTCTCGAAAAGTTTTTAACTTGTCATCATCTTCATTCACATGGCTTAGTAAACCACATGAATCTTCCTTCTCTGTCAGTCGCATCTGTTGATCTAAATTCATCTCTGAGCTCATATGCCCTGTCATCTCCTCAGGATAATTCCAACTCACCTCTGAGTTCATGAGACCCTCAGATAGTCTCACCTGCTCATCCCTACCCACCTGGCAATATGGGATGCTTCCACTACCCTCCTGGCAGTCTTCGAGATCCCACTGCGATCTCATTTCATTGCAAAGTTGGTAATGTGAAATTCCTTGGCCGTCCTCCTGACAGTCCCTAAGATCCAGCAATAATCTCAACTCTTTGCCCTCTTGGAAATTAGGAATTTCTATTCTGCACACCTGGCAGTTCTTGAGATCTTCAGCTGATCCCATTTTATCCTCTTCCCAGAGATTTTTTTCAATCTCTGGTTCCCATATCTGAACCATCTCTTCAGGTCAGTCGAGGTTTTCAGTATGCCTCAACCATCCTTTTAACAACCTTCACTGTCTTATGACCATAAACTCCTTGACTGGCCACCTTTCTTTTCCCTTCCTCATGGGCCATTCACATACCCATCTCGACCTAGTATTCTGTTGCATCCGCAGTTCACGCTTTTCCATTCTTGCCCTGATGTTGGCAAGTTCTTTCCCCCTTTCGGTTGTGCTCATCAACTCCGGGTTTTTTTTTTCTAGCATACCTATGGCCTTCACTAGCCATTTTGCTATCTCTGTCTACCTTGCCTAAAATACACAAGCAAGAATCCATGCTCTGATACCAACTGGTGCAGGCCTCCCCCCACCCTTGGGCACGCCTGCTCATAAGATCGTTCAATCGGTTCATGAGCCGAAGTGCCTCATTTGATTCCCTTCTGGAATCTCTGATGAAACCCGATCCATAGGTCCTTCTATTCACCCGCATAGCTCTTCTGCATTTAACCGTGAACTTCCCTGATGTAATTTTGGGTTTCGGGACTTTATGGTTCCCGATGTCGATAGTTCTCTGTCCTTGTGGCCCCCTGAACTCCAGACTGTCGAAACGCCTTGGTCTGTGACTAGCCCTCGAGGCTAATTCTTGACCCACACGACCACTTCACATATGACCGTGACTCTAATCGGGGTTTTGCAACTCAAGCGCTTAACTTCTCGTTCTCTGGACCCCTGAAACGCCAATATGTGAAATGTCGATTGGCGATTTCCCCAGTCTTCTCCTTCTTCACGATTTTGGACTTTTAATTTCCAAAATGCATGGACTTCTTGTCCACGGGATCCCCGATCCTCTGAATCTCGATATCCTGATTCTCTGATGTGACGTCAACTAGGCCCACAACAGAACTTTCCACCTCTTCACGATTTCCAGTGCCTGGACCTCCGAAATGGATGATCACGTGACACGTGTCCTCCCACAAATGGACGACTCAGATCAAATCTTTTCTTTTCGGGGTTTCTGATGTTGAGTGACCAATCCCACGACCTTGATATCACCGATATCTTGAGCACCGATATCCTGATATACCAATACCTTCAGGACTTTCAATTCTATTCTCCTGTATGAGGGCTTAACTCCCTCGCAACTCCTGACCGATCTAGAGGCTGTTGGGTTCTCTGCTTAAGATATGACGATCCAGATTTGTCGTTCTTGTGTGCTTCTCCTTCTCCTTCTCGGACGTGGGAAATTCGACGGTCCAGGATCTATTGGCTTATCCGACGACCGATATCGCTCCTCCCGAGCTTTGGCGCTTTCCTTCTCAGACTTGGAAGGTTTTTCAACTTCTTCAAAGGCCTTGACCTTTGCCTGGTTTCCTCTGCGAACTCTTCGTCTTGAGTCCTCCCGCGTATATATGAAAGCACTGTCCCTCCTGAGATTTCCTGTAGCTTCGACCTCCAAGGAAACTTGGTTCTTCTCTCCTTTCTCCCTCAGATGGAGAATTTGATGCCCTCCTGCCTGTCCTCTACTCAAGAAACCTCCTGTTGAGTATCTCTAGGTATTCAATAACCTTGTGAAGATCTCTCAGTGGATATTTCTCTTTACCACAGAACTCAAATAGTTATTTTCTCATGTGCCTATCTGCACACCTACTCAATACTCATATGGCAGAGTGGTTTCCACCCAGTCTTCTAATAGTTTTGTCCTCTCTCGTGCACTCTATACACCTGCTCAATTCCCTTATGGTAGAGCTCTCATAATCCTTAGTGATTTTGATTCTTTAGTAAAATCTCAGCAAAATTCTTCCTTTGTGCACTCTTAGCACTGGCTCAATGCCCACCTAATAGAGCTTCATTAACTCCTCAGAGCTTCTGTCTAAAACTGTGTATGTCCTACACAACCTTTCCTCCTGAGGTATTCAACAACCTCACAAGTCTCCTCTGAGTTGTTGATTCTAGTTTTTGTGCCGTAGCACGTCTTTGTCTAAACCCACAGAATTCAAAAGTGCTTCAGTGCACTGGTATTCAGATACCACAGTGCTCTATCATGCCCTCCTGACATGAAACCTCAAAGACCTTCACTTGAAATCAGACACACTCCTGTAAATGCAAACCTACAACATACATCTACAACATACATTCATATCATATGAAGAACACTCATAGACGTTCATTTAACACATAGTCATGCAGGAAAAATTGTTGTTTGTATTAAATATGGCAAATGCCTGTATTTACAAGGTGTTCCTGAGCACGGCCTATAACAGGGTCTCGTCTCCTTCTTTTCTGCTCTCTACTTGCAGACTCTGTTCCTCTCTCTCGCTAATTCACTCTTCCTACCTTTTTTTTTTCAAAAGAGATCAAAATTTATCTTTTCATGAGGGGGCTCTTCGAGCTCTTCCCTCCGATCCACCTACCCTATTTAATGACATTGAATGTGTTGTCTAGTCTGCTATCTAGCTCTAGATCTCAGACTTACAAAACATTTAATGCCTACCTACCCTATGCCTGCACAAAGGCACGGATCTATGGCTCAAGAACCTAAGCAATTATATTACATTCATTCAAATTTTAAATGAGGTTGTGCCTCTCTTCAACATGCGATTTGAATTCACTGTCGGGGCTGACTGGTTGGATAGATGATGTGGAGAGATGCTCCTGCATCATACTCCTCAGCTACAAAATTCATGAGCTCCTGCTCATGAGCTTCCCATCTATGTTGTTGAAATCCTCCTGGATCCCAAATCATCCTTTGGAGTTATTCATCCACCTCATCTCTCTGCTGCTGCTACTGCACTACTGCTCTCCTTCTGTTCAGCTTCTCCTTGCTAATAGTTTCTTCTGAACGGATCATCAGCTCTCTGATCACGTCAATCACTTCATCCACCTGCTCCAATGGCTGGCTTTGTTTATGCAGTTTCCTCGGCTGTAAAAATTTTCGGCACATGAGTAGATCATCATGATCTCCCATGCCTTCTTTATCAGCTTCCAACTTCACCTGTTGGATGTGCATGCCCTGCACTTTTACCCTTCTCTCCAAGGATTCAATTTTTTCATACAAATAAGCCAAACTAATGGTGCTTGTTTCTTCTTCTTCTTCTTCTGCAAACTCTCATGTTGCAGTCTTTTCAGTTTCCTGGCTGGAAATATTAAGCCATTCCTTAGAATTCTCATCATCCCCTTCTTCTTCTTCTACTGTCAGCTTCAGTAATGCATCTTCTTGGATGAATATGTTGAGCCATTCCTCAGAATGCTCATTTTTCTCTCCTTCTTGAGCAGCTTTAGATATCTGCTCCAATCCTTCTTCCCTGACAGTCTCATCTAGTTGTCCTTCTGTTGTCGCACTTGCAACATAGATTTCTTCCTCCTCTTCGGCAAGTGGTACGAATATCTCGATTCCCCCAATCATTATAAGGCTCCTCAGATTTTCCTCTCAGATGGTGAAAGTTTTTAACTTTTCATCATCTTCATTCACATGGCTTAGTAAACCACATAAATATTCCTTCTCTGTCATCCGCATCTGCTGATCTAAATTCATCTATGAGCTCATTTGCCCTGTCATCTCCTCAGGCTGATTCCAACTCACCTCTGAGTTCATGAGACCCTCAGATAGTCTCACCTGCTCATCCCTTCCCACCTGGCAATATGGGATGCTTCCACTACCCTCCTGGCAGTCTTTGAGATCCCGCAACGATCTCATTTCATTGCCCAGTTGATAATGTGAATTTCTTTGGTTGTCCTCCTAACAGTCCCTGAGATCCCAAAGTAATCTCAACTCTTTTCCCTCCTAGAAATTAGGAATTTCTATTCTGCACACATGGCAGTTCTTGAGATATTCAGTTGACCCCATTTTATCCTCTTCCCTGAGATTTTTTTCAATCTTCGGTTCCCATATCTGAACCATCTCTTCATCTCCATCGAGGTTTTCAGTATGCCTCAACCATCCTTTTAATAGCCTTCACTGTCTTATGACCATCAACTCCTTGACTGGACACCTTGCTTTTCCCTTCCTCATGGTCCATTCATATACCCATCCTGACCTGGTATTCTGTTGCATCCGCAGTTCAAGCTTTTCCATTCTTGCCCTGATGTCGGCAAGTTCTTTTCCCCTTTTGACTGTGCTCATCAACTCCAGGTTTTTTTTTCCAACATACCTATGGCCTTCAGTAGCCATGTTTCTATCTCTGTCTTCCTTGCCTGAAATAAACAAGCAAGAATCCATCCTCTGATACCAACTGGTTTAGGCATCCCCCCCCTTGGGCACGCCCTCTCACAGGATCGTTCAATCGGTTCATGAGCCGAAGCGGCTCATTTGATTCCCTTCTGGAATATTTGATGAAACCCGATCCACAGGTCCATCTATTCACCCGCACGGCTCTTCTGCATTTAACCGTGAACTTCCCTGATGTAATTTCAGGTTTTGGGACTTTATGGTTCACGATTCCAATAGTTCTCTGTCCTCGTGGCCCCCTGAACTCCAAACTACTGAAACGCCTCGGTTCGTGACTAGCCCTCGAGGCTAAGTCTTGACCCACATGACCACTTCACATATGACCACGACTCTAATTGGGGTTTCGTGACTCAAGCACTTAACTTTCCGTTCTCTAGACCCCCGAAACGCCGATATGTGAAATGTTGATTGGCGATTTCCCCAGTCTTCTCCTTCTTCGTGATTTTGGACTTTTAATTTTTGAAATGCATGGACTTCTTGTCCACGGGATCCCCGATCCTCTGAATCCTGATATCCAGATTCTTTGATGTGACGTCAACTAGGCCCACAACGGAAATTTCCACCTCTTCATGATTTCCAGTGCCTGGACCTTCTAAATGGATGATCACATGACATGCATCCTCCCACAAATGGATGGCTCAAATCAAATCTCATCTTTTCGGGGTTTCTGATGTCGAGTGACCAGCCCCACAACCTAGAGATCCCCAATATCTTGAGCACCAATATCCCAATATACCAATACCTTCGGGACTTTTGCTTCTATTCGCTCGTATGAGGGCTTAACTCCCTCGCAACGCCTGACCGATCTAGCGGCTGCCGGGTCCTCTGCTTAAGATCTGACGATCCAGATCTGTTGTTCTTGTGCACTCCTTCTGCTCCTTCCTAGACATTGGAAATATGACGGTCCAGGATCTATCGGCTGATCCGACAGCCGATATCGCTCCTCCCAAGCTTTGGTGCTTTCCTTCTTAGACTTGGAAGGATTTTCAACTTCTTCAAAGGCCTTGAACTCTGCCTAGTTTCCTCTACGAACTCTTCGTCTTGAGTCCTCCCATGCGTATATGAAAGTAATGTCCCTCCTAAGCTTTCCTGTAGCTTCGAACTCCAAGGAAACTCGGTTCTTCTCTCCTTTCTCCCTCAGATGGATAATTTGATGCCCTCCTGGCTATACTCTACTCAAGCAACCTCCGACTGAGTATTTTTGGGTATTCAGTAACCTTGTGAAGATCCCTCAGTGGATTCTTCTCTTTACCACATAACTCAAAGAGTTATTTTCTCCTATGCCTATCTGCACACCTACTCAATACCCATCTGGCATAGTGGTTTCCCCCCAGTCTTCTAACAGTTATGTCCTCTCTCATGCACTCTATGCACCTTCTCGATGCCCTTCTGGCAGAGCTCTCAGAATCCTTAGTGATTATGATTCTTCAGTAAACTCTCAGCAAAATTCTTCCTTTGTGCACTCTTAGCACTAGCTCAATGCCCACCTGGCAGAGCTTCACAGAACTCCTTAGATCTTCTGTATGCAACTGTGTATCTCCTACACAACCTTGCTTCCTGAGCTATTCAGCAACCTCACAAGTCTCCTATGATTTGTTGATTCCAGTTTTTGTGTCGTAGGACGTCTTTATCTGAATCCGCAGAATTTAGAAGTGCTTCAGTGCACTGGTATTCAGAGACCGCAGTACTCTGTCATGCCCTCTTGAAATGAAACCTCAAAGACCTTCACCTGAAATTAGACACACTCCTGCAAATGAAAACCTACAACATACATTCATATCATATGAAGAACACTCACAGACATTCATTTAACACATAGTCATGCAGGAAAAACTGTTGTTTGTATTAAATATGGCAAACGCCTGTATTTACAAGGTGTTCTTGAGCACGGCCTATAACAGGGTCTCATCTCTTCTTTTCTTCTCTCTACTCTCATAATCTCTTCCTCTCTCTCACTTATTCACTCTTCCTACCTTTTTTTTTCAAAAGAGATCGAAATTTATCTTTTCATGAGGGGGCTCTTTGAGCTCTTCCCTCTGATCCACCTACCCTATTCAATGACATTGAATGGGTTTTCTAGTCCGTTATCCAAATCTAGATATCAGCCTTACAAAACATTTAAGGCCTACCTACCCTATGCCTGCACAAAGGCATGGCTCTATGGCTCAACAGCCTAAGCAATTATATTACATTCATTCAAATTTTAAGTGAGGCTGCGCCTCTCTTCAACACGCGATTTGAATTCACTGTCGCGGCTAGCTGGCTGGATGGCTGATGTGGAGAGATGCTTCTGCATCATGATGGTACCAAAGTTTGAAGGTTATACATTGGACAATGATGGATTGATGAGGTGTAATAATATGATTTACATACTGCCTAACGAAGAATTAAGAAACTTTTTCTT
This sequence comes from Picea engelmannii, assembly GCA_009831015.1. Classification (NCBI taxonomy): domain Eukaryota; kingdom Viridiplantae; phylum Streptophyta; class Pinopsida; order Pinales; family Pinaceae; genus Picea; species Picea engelmannii. The sequence continues at coordinate 399,541 of ML777085.1, forward strand.
AAGTGAAGCTCATCACGCAGTGTACATGGATCATCCGAGAGTCATGAAGATGAAGGTAGACCTTAAGCCTTTATTCTTATGGAAGGGAATGAAAGTAGACATATTCGGTCACATGGCACTATGTCTAGAATTTCAGCAAGTGAAATATGAACATAGACATCCGACAAGATTTTTACAACCTCACGTTATTCCAGAATCGAAATGGGAGGTCATTTTGATGGACTTTATTGTAGGATTTCCACTGACAACAAGGAGACATGAATCGATTTTTTGTGGTAGTTGACACTCTGATGAAGAGTGCACACTTTATACCTATACGTACGATGTATCAGGCGCCAGGCATAGATAGAGTTTTTGCCAACAATATTGTAAGGTTACATGGTGTACCAAAGAGGATCATATATGATCGAGGATCAGTGTTTACAAGATGATTTTGGACCAGTGGCTAAGAGGATTTGGGAACACAACTGAAATTTTGTACATCCTATTATCCTGAGACAAACAAGAAGACAGAAAGAATGAACCAAATTTTGGAAGATATGTTGTAAATGCATGTAATGGACCAACACAAATATTGGGAAGAGTTCTTTCCACTGGTATAATTTGCATACAACAACAACTATCAAAGTACCATTAAGATGGCACCGTTTAATTTTCTTTACGGGCGACCATGTCGAATGCCATTGAGTTGGGATCAACTTGAGGATAGGGTTATGGTAGGACCATAAGTGATCCAATAAATGGAAGAACAAATGCAATCGATAAGAAAAAGGATTAAAGAATTACAAGATCAACATAAGAGTTTTGTTGATGCACATCACATTGAATGCAATTATGAAGTTGGCGACTGAGTTTTCTTGTGGGTGAAACTGCACAAGAGTTCAATCATGTTTTGAAAGGGTGCTAAAATATCTCCTAGGTTTGTGGGACCTTTCAAAGTTGTGGAAAAGAAAGGACCGATGGCTTATCGACTAGCCTTGCCTGATTCTTTGAGGCCTATGCACAATGCTTTTCATGTATCTGTTTTGAGACATTATGTTAGTGATCCTACCCATGTGATTAACATGAGTTATTTGCATGTTTCATATGATGGTTCTCTCCCAGCGGAGTCAATCCACATTTTGGAACATCACATTTTACAACTACGACATCGAATAGTAAACCAGGTCAAGGTATAGTGGGACAATTATAGTCCACACTCAACTATCTGGGAGGACACATATGATATGCGTCAATAATTTTCTTACTTGTTTGATAGATTAGACATATAGATATTGTCAGATACTTTTATTTACTGCATTTTATATACTTTACAACTTTGGGATGAAGTTTAAAACAAGAGGGGGTGTATGTAACATCTCGCTCTACTAAGCACATGTTATCAACTTATTCATTGAGGACACTTGCATGGAAGTGATCCGGTTATAGTATAGTGTTATTTGTTTTTACTATGGATTTTTCATGACGATGTTGATGGGTTTTGATTTATTGTTACTTGATATATGTATTGACAGATGTTATTAACGAGTTTACCTGAGTGTACAAGACACATGGCATATTATAGATGTTGATGGCATCAATGGACCTCCCTAGACTCCAGATAGAGTCAGGGAGTGGATTGTATTGATTTTATTATTTCATTTGTGCATATGTGACATATGATTGATTATAGTATGATTTTGTATATGGATCATTGACAATGTTTCAATGATGGATGTAGAATGATGAATGCTTGCTAATATGACTCACATAAGTAGTAAAGGGACCATGCACAACAAACCAGACATTGAGGGAGAGGTGTGGCAGAGTCCCTAACACAACCTACTAGCACTCCCATTGTGGATCGAATTTTAGGTTAACAATTACCTATTTCGAGAGATCCATGATTTCATGAGGGTGGGCTGAGACAGTCACTCAGAAATATTCTAAGGGGTGCACAATAAGGAACAATCCTTATTCCTTAGAATACCTTAGTCTCTCACAAGGTCACTCGAATGAAGTGTTGACTCCAAGGGTTGGAAAACTACCAAAACCAGTCAAAAAAGTGAGTGGCACCCTTGGAGTACGATAATGCATATTGAAGGGCACGTCGCGTAATTAAAAAAAAACTTGATTCAATGAATCTATGTGTCCTAGAAAACAATGAATTGATTTGACATTGTCGGATTTACAATGAGTAATTTTATTAATTATAAATCCCATAAAATTCTAAGCCTATTCTAAGACAAAGCCTAAGTCTAAGTTTAGTTAGGGGACTAAAATAAAATGTTAAAAAAAATAAAAGGTTAGAGATAAATCAATCTAAAGAAAAAGTGAGATAAATCTAAAGATTTGGTATAATGCACATGTGTGCAAGAAAATACTAAAACAAAATTTTAAAATAAGAAAGAAATAAAGTATGAGATAATAGGGTGCACATAGAACTGTATCTAGACTCTGACTACCACTAGTGTAACTAGAAGAAGACTCATATTTTAACTCTAACTCAGATTTAGTAAGGATTTAGTCATTAATTGAGAATATGGGGAGAAAAGAGAAAACTAGGAGCAATTTAAGGAACACATTTGGGGAATGTGAGGGAAATTGACTTTGAATTAAAACAAAATACATTATTACTGGTGCAACTTGGGGAGAGGGTGAATAATACCATTTGATTTAATTAAAAGTTAATTAATTTTGCATGTGGGCATGTGTTAGTGAGGAAATTCCTATAAAGCAAATTGTATAAATGGGAAAAGGGGGGAAACAGGTTATTGGTAAGGTTATGTTGTCGAAATCATTTTGACTAGTTTTACATGTGACAGTTAGGATACCAATATTGATCTAGAGTGGTGGATCTACCTTACAAGGAAAGCTTGAAGCTAGAGTATTTATGGTTTGTGTGTGTTTGGCCCCTTTGTGGCTGGGGTGGCTAAGGGGGAAGAAGAGTACCCCTAGCATTAAATGGGAGGTACCGGTGGAGTCTTTATGATTAGCAAGAAAAGGAAAGGATGGAGTTCTAAACCTTGAAGAAATATGCATTCTGTAGCATTCATTGGTTCTGGTACTTTTATGTTCTGAATTTTATTCATAGTATTAGTGTAGTTGTATGTTAGACCAATAGAGCCTTTGTAGAATCAATGGAAAGTATGAAGGCCAATGTCTAAAATTTATGTCAAGAGAGTTTGGTTGAAGGTTTATATTTATTTACTATTGATTTCAAGTAGATATTAACTACAATGTTTATATTTAAAAATTGTTGCAATTCTGGATGTTGTTGTTTTCAAATATAGGAAGGCTTGATCTTCTTTGTGAAATCTAAATTTGTTGTAAATGGTATATTCTCAAAAAATGGTTTTTAATCTATATTGAAGTAGAATGATCAGATTTTAGTTGAGAGATTTCATATTTAAACTGTGCATTAATCACTAGAAAACCTGGGATTTTGTTCTATGAACTTCATGAGTTCTATTGAAATCCCTTTTAAATCTCCCAACCAATTTTGGTGATAAATTCTCTGTTGAAATGAATACTAGATCTGAAGTTTTGATTTCTTGTTTCAGGTTAACGCTATTATTCTATCAAAAGGTGAAACTTGAAGAATTTCTGTTAAATAATAATTTATTGTTATCTATGTGGAACTTTGGTTAACCTAAAGATCTGGCAGCAAGGAACCTCTGTAAATTGTTGTAAATCCAAAAAATTTGGATCGAGTGATACTAGTCTAAGAGTTTCCAGGAGTCTTCAGTTACTTATAATCCATGGTGTTAGCCCTTTTCCTAAACCAAGTTATGCACGTGACCAAGAGCCAGAACCAAGTGCTAGTTCAGATGAGCGATATTCAGGGCTCCGGAAATCCAACACTCTGGAGGTTCTTAAACCCAACACTCCCTTCTCCCAAATTGTTAGCCAGACGAAGTCGGTCATAACACGAGTTGACCAAAAAATGTAAGTTAATCCTCCGACCACCCTACTTTCTTTGAATTTTATCCACCTAATCTAACGGTTGGACGAGTTTCCCTTCACATGAGTTCTATGGTGGAGATCCACTATGGAACTCTAGAACTTCAGGGTTTTCCCACTTCACATATTGCATTTGTTCCACCCGGATTTCCCAACCACCAAATGGCTTAGAGATATAACAAATTACACCTTCCTTAGATTGAAATTTTTTGTCCACTCTAGAGTTCAGAACTTCGGGAGTTAATCACCTTTTGCAAACAACCACTCCTTTCCTCCAAAGTGTCTAACTGTTGAAACCTCTAAATGAATAAGGGATCAATGGTCCCTATACCTTGCTATGATCTATGGCTACAAATTGATTTTGGTGATCTGAATATTCCGAGGACCATGTTTACATGGATTTAAATCTTCCGAAGTGACATACTCCCATAGTGACGTGGCTCCTAATTTCACTGTAGATGTGACTCTTGCTGAGTGGTTTCCATGTGTCACCTTGAATCATAACTTTCGTACCTAAAGTTCCAACTAGATCTTGACACTTGTCACTATCTAATTGCACCATGTGTCCTTGCTGACACAATATTGATGAAGTGGACTAGGTTGAAGTGGTTTCTCCTGGTGTTTCCACGTGTCTTACTTCACGACTCTGGGGCTTTGGATTTCGACTATTTTTACATGTTCCAGATTTCATTTCGGTGTTCGGGGCTTTGAGTTATATGTTCCCAATTCTAAAATATGTCGAAGTGAGATTCACTGACTAAAATTTGAGCATATTGAATTCATCTAACGATCCTCCTTTGACACAAATATCCTAACATGATCCAATGGTCATTTGTATTTGAGTTGTTTTAGGATCTCATGAATCCTTGATCCAATGATTGTGATCAACTTTTATATCAATGCTCCAGATTTCATTTTGTCATTCGAGACTTTGATTTATATGCTCCCATTTCCAAAATATGTCGAAGTGAGAGTCGTCGATTAAACCTCGAGTAACTTAACCTTATCTAACACACATTGTTAAACCCAGAATCTTAAATAAGATCCAATGGTTGTTGGGATTTCGACTATTTTGGATCTCAAGCCTTTGGATTTTCTGAACCTATCCTTCCACTTTATTGGATCGAATGGCCTGCATAGTTCCCAAATTTTCTTTTAGACGACTACGATTTATGCTTCCTTTATGCAAGTTTTCTTTGTGAACTAACGATCAAACATACATCCAAAATTTGGGTGTTTGGTCCAACAACTTGATTCTTAAAGGTTTCCACCTGTCCAATTTATTCCCAAAATTTATTCTCTTACATGACTTAAAAGCACTATCTCTTTTGAGCTCGGGCATGGTACCTATAACAATATTTATCTATATTTGATAGATATTGAATATTGACCTTAGTGTTATCACTAAAATTTCATCTGCAAATTGTTACAGAATCCAACATATCCAAACACCTATTAGTTCATTCATAGCCCCAAAAATGCATCTCCAAAGGGCACAAACTATACAACTAGTTAAAAAATTAACATGCGCAGAAGCACTACATGAAGCATGTGCACATGCGCAAGTCAGAAATGTCAGAAAAGTGCATAGGCGCTCGACGTGCGACTGTGTACGCAAAAATCCACGCACACTTGAGAAAAACACATGTATGGTTCTTGTCAGCTCCTCACCAACTTCTGGTTCAGCTCCCAAGTCAATTTGACCCTCAAATCTGAGCTGAATCTGAGTGGGGGGTGGGTGAAAGACCTAAGGGTTCCCTAAAGGGCCCCTTGTTCACACTAAAGACTAGTTGGCTAATGCCTCAAAGATTTTCTATAAAAAGAGGCCATGGTTTCACTATGAATTCAAGAATCTCATTGTATTGTTATGTTTCCTCTATTTGCCTACAAGTAACCTCTTTCCTTCTTGGAGCATACTAACATCATCTCATTAAGATATTCACCTCACCTCTTGAGGGAATAAGCTTGGATTTCTTCACCATTTCCCTTCTAGTTTTTTGTTTGTAATAAGAGATCTCACAAAGGGGACTCAAGATCCCTCCCTTGGAAGAAGAGGGGATCCATAAGTCCCTGTTTTCTTGGGTGTTTTCCCACTAATATAAACTCTCCATTGGTGGGTTGAATATTGGTCAATTGTTTGATTAATTTTGGTTCTAATTTCCTTATGCATTGTAGTTTATTTTCTTTAGTTTTTTATTTATTTCTTATTCTTGATGTGTCTAAATATTGCACTAACTTCTATCATGTTCAGCTGACCCAAATGGACTTGCAAGTGTCCCTCTTTTTCTCATTCAAGTGGTGAAAAGGATACAATAGATTGTCGACCATACTAGGGAAAGGTATCAATTTCCTCCATATTTGGGTTGTTTGAGCACTTATTTTGTATCTATTAACCTTACAGGGATCATAACTGGCCCAGTACTACCAGCAAAAAGCTAAATTCAGAGCTAGAATAAGAGAATTTCATTCAAAATTTTCTTCCTGGGCGTGTATCAGAATATGCTCAGGTTTTCCAGCCCATAGGTGAATCGTCTGAGCATGTGCGCCAACAACACTATGTTTTCAAGTGCATTCTATGCACAGTGCACCAACAGGTTCTTGTTTAGCTACGCATTGGTGCCACATGCGCCTTTGTCTAATAAACTAGAGCCCACACATCTATCTATAAATCCGACATTGTAAGAGTTTTTTTGTGATGTTTGGAAGGCTACTAGCCTTTTAAATATTGGTTATATATAGTTTGTAAATGCACCAAACTTATATTCCTTCCCCACATGAATGGTTATTCAAAACATAGGCACCTAGGGGGTTAAAAAGAACCATATTTCTCCTCTTTTGCTTTCATTTTTCCACATGGATGGCTTGTTTTGATTGTAAAAGTTAAGTTAAGATCATTTTTTATCACATATATAAACAATTCCATTAGGACCAGAAATCAAACTTCAATCATTGAGTATGCTCTTCTCTTGCACCATAGAGCGATCTTGAGAATCATAATTCATTTCTAAAACCTTGGGATTTTGGGTCCTGTCTACGCACTACTAAAATTTTAATTGTTAGATGGATCAAATATATATCTACTTCACTGAGCCTATAGAATTGTCACACTTTTACCAGGTAAACTTACAGTGTTGATACTTTCATAATGAAATATTTACTAATTGAATTATCTTTGGTTTTTACTGTAGGTTATGTCAAGATTAATGAAAATTCTTCCTATTCTTTAATTTGAATAAGATGATGAAGTATTGTAATATCATGATTTTGGTGTTATGAAGTGGTGATATGTTTCTAGAGTTTTGTGTTGAATAAAGGTAGTTAATAATGTTGGAATTTATATTGAATTTTAGAATGAATTTAAAATATGGGAATTAGACACTTCCTTGTTCATTAGAACAATCGCAAGTCATGGGACCTTAAATGGTCAAGATAAATCGGATGAATCCTAGACTTGAGCATTGAATATGTGTCTCGGAAGTCCTAACCTTGCAAGATAGGTTGGGCAGGTAGTTGAATTTTATTTTACTTGAAGTGATAGATTCCTTCATGCTTTAAGATATATCTAAATCTAGTTTTGCAAATGGAATGAATGAATTAGAATGTCAATTCCTAATGTTTGTTATGATAATGTTTTTCCTGACCTAATGATGTTTATTAATGTTCCAAAAAAAAATCATATTGTTCTCAAATACATATATGAAGTAGTAGAGGGGATGTTACAATGACAACTATCCACAGTGAACATGTAATAGTCTTATTTCTGCATGCGATAACCATTTCCTTTGTGCACAACAATTTGAGTATTGCGTCAAAATATCATTTTTGTTACTACTAAAATCAACTAACATATGCAATTAAACACATAATTATGAAAAACATGACATTCAAGCTCATGCAATTGTCCATACTAGTCAAACATATAAATGCAGCTAATCAATTTCACCACATCAACATATAATTCATTCTAATTCATAGAGTAAAATGTACAACATTTAAACTCATAAATTAACATAGGAAAATAGATAAACACTTATCTTTTAAACACAGTTGTGCAACCACATGCTTGGGAAGGATGTTCTACCCAACTATAGACTCATTTTTCCAAATATCAATAGCAATTCACCCCCGAGTTGGGTCTAGGAATACACAATAAAAGAGTGTCTCTCATAGTCTAGACACAACTAAATATCCCACAACCCATGGGTATTCTCTTACAAATATCTTGAGTTTCCTCCAAATCTCTTCCTCTTGACTTGCCACAACCCAGAGAATGTTCCCTTCACTATTTTCATTCCCTCAGTCATCCCATTCATTTATCAGGGTCTCTCTCTAGAACATGGACTAGTAATCTCTCTACTACAAATTCAAGGGATCTCACTACCAGAAAAACTACTAGCAGCAACAAAAAAACTTGTTGTTACAATGCAACCCACACAAGAGTTGACTCTTCAGCACTAACAATGTATCTCTTCAGTATTCATCTCCAAAGAACTCCAAAATTCTCTAGCATGAACCACAATACACCTATCCTTCTTTCTATATCCACCATGACATTTTCCCACTCTCTTTTTGTTGTTCATGTCAAACTCAATGTGCAAACACTGCTTGTAACTTCCCATACAAATTTCCTCTCTTTTAGATTACTTGGTTGACCTACACTCTTCCCCAAACTAATTGTTCTCAATCCCATGCTTCTCAATAAGTATGGTATGTGAATCTCACACCCACCCTCTTACATGATTTTAATGGTTGGGTTCTCATACACTCAATATAGATTTACAAGTTATCCCCAATGATAATAAAATTCAGAAAATATGGGTTGAATTATCCACAATTGATTTCCTCCTTGGACCCCTCTTGAACACTCCTAGACATTTGTATACATTTCCTCTCTTTTGGATAAATCCTCCCCCATCTCTTTCCATATTCCCAACAGCTAATATAACACAATATTTATTAAAATCAGAAATACAATTCACAAATTACATCGCTTGGCCATAGCCATATTCATATATACATTATGCATAAATTAAAATGAGGATTATAGTGGGGATAATACATTCCCCCTCCCGTACATTTGTGTTCCATCCGCGTTGCACAGTATGCCAATATACATATATAAATTTACATCACAATACTTTAAGAAATAGAATTTTGCAATTTAACAACTCCAACAGCAGTTCCAACCAATATCTTGTATTCTTCTCAACCTGTTGACCGAAGGAATGAACCATTTGTTTATCAGGTCTAAACCAAGGAATATGCCATTATTTTATCAGGGACCCAAACCAAGTTCAATAGGATCCTCAAATATGGTTTTGGAACTCTAGCTTCTCAAAACAAAGTCTTGCATTTTTTTTTAGCTTTCATTTTCCTCAAAATTGACAAAACTTTGCGGGTATTCCTCCCACATAGTTTCTTCATGCTCCTATGTTACATATTCAGGATCATTATAGGTCCATTGAACCTTTACCATCCCTATGTATTTTTCTAGAAAATTTGACTTTCTGGTCGAGGATGTGTCGTGGATCCACCCAAAAATCCCTTTTGTTTTCCATCCAGATCACAGTCCAATCAATTATATTTTTAGGGTCAAGCACATATTTCTTTAATAATGACACATGAAAAACATTTTTCACTCTCACAAACACAAGAAATTCTAGCATGTATGCAAGTATCCCTATATTTTCTAATATTTTGAATGGCCCACAATATCTTGTTGCTAATTTTGGGAAGAAACCCAATATTATTGAACTTCTCTTCGTTTTCACTTTGAGGAAAACATGTTCACCCACTTTAAAATATCAAAAAAATATGTTCTTATATGGATAGAATTTATTCCTATCCTAGGAACCCTTTAAATTATTCCTAATCTATTCCATATGATCTTCCATTTCCTTTAATTGTTGGAATATTGAGAGGGGGGGATGAATCATTATGACCACTTTATTCCACTTTTAACCACAATATATATTATTTCACTTTATCAACAATGTGCAACAATTTATCATCAATGCATCATCCATGATTTCATTCAATATATATATATATATATATATATATATCAACATCACATCAACATCACATCAAGAACACAATACACCAGTATTTATATGGAAACCCAAATGTTAGAAAACCACATAAAACTTTATTATATATATCAAGAATTAATCCATAGGAAGCACCAACTTCCCAATTCTCCAGCTGCAATTGGAAGGTAGATATAACCCCCTATTTATAGGTTCCAACCTGAAAGAAGCTACAACTCCTTGAATTCTTTAGCTCCAACCAAAAGGAGGCTTAAACCACCTAGGTTATCTAGATCCAACTGGAAGGTGTCTATGACCACCTCATTCTCAATATCCAACCTAAAGGAATATACAACTCCCTGATTATTCAACACCAATTGGAAGGATGCTACAACCCCATTTCCTTGCCTCATCCTACCACCCTAAAATATAAGTGTATACCAATTTTCACTAACAAAATAATCACTACTGTCAGTGTCACTATCACTATCACTTCCACTTTCACTGTCACTACCATTTCCACATCATCCTGTCTAACCTATCACTTTCATATCAACATGTCCAACTTGTCACTGTCACATCAATAAAACCAAATCCACTCTCATATGCATGCAACTAATGCCAATATACACCAGAGCATATCTCAAACCATATGCTCAACATCACCAACACATGCCTCTACCAAGCATGTACCAATATCACCACATACTATCACAACACGATATGTGTCTCAACCAAGTACGAACCTATACCATGCATCAACCATGGATAACCATGTAAATCAACTTGTACCATCAACCATGTACCATAACACGTGAATTAACCATGCACATCAGCACATGTACCAAGCCAATAAACCAAGAAATGTACCAGCAATGTATCTCAACAAGTACACCTCAACCATCATGTACCATGAATTTAATGATGTCCCTAAAGTCATGTACCAAATCCCACATTTTTTTTTATCAAGCATGCTCCTCAATATCACCAATATGCAACCTCATTATTTTTCCCCAAACCCGCACATAGGTAGAGAAGTTGGCAGGAAAACAATTTCAGATGATTTCACTCAATGTGGGATGAAATCATGTTGTACAAAGGTGAGATTAGGTCACTTTTAACCCCTCAAAACACAAATGAGTGAGAAAGAAAACTTTAATAACCTAATTGGGGAGGATTTTGATCTAACTCCCTAGTATGGTCGCCAAGCAGTTAGGTTCTTTTTATCACCTGGGTGAGAAAAAATAGGTCCCTTAACTATCTCATTAGGCTAGCAACACAACCCATTAGCTTTTTAGTTGATCAGTGGCTCAACTAAGTAGAAAACAAGAAAATAAAAATAAACTAAGCATCTAACAACTAAAATAGATGCAATAAAGAGACACAAGGAATATCTACCAAATGATACTGATCTTCAAATTGATAACACCTTGGAGAAATATGGGAACTTATGAATCCCCTCTTCATCCTTGGAAAGGCTATTGAGTCCCCAAATAAAAATCCTTCTCTCTTCTAACAATGGCTGAAAATGAACATACAATGGTGAAGAATTTATATTTGAACTTAAAAGAGGAGGGAGGTACAACACTTTCTATGAATGATCAAAGAGTTCTAGGATAATATGGCTTCTCAAATGAAAATTGAACAACATAATAGTACTCAAATTTCTTCTTCTTTTTGCATACAATCACCCTTTAGTTATAGGAGGATGGAAATCTTTTTCCAAACTAGTTTCAAATGTGAATGAGAGGTATTTGAAGGTACCTCGCATCTCTTTCAGTGATCCCAAGGTGGAATTTGGGGTTGATTTTGGGTATGGGGGAGATCCACTCCATCCCAGAAGTTGTTGAGGCCCGACCAAAACAATCAATGCATTGTTTCTGCATCCACATAGGTTTTCCATATGTTAGTCACATGGTCTATGCAATGTGCACATTGTACGATGTTTCATACCGCGTAGATGTTCACACACTGAAAGTGTTGAATACGTGTGGAACTTCAAAACCACTTTTGTATAGTTTTGTTCTTATCTTTCCAAACTGAGTGTAATCCTTGCACAATTAGTGGTGGTATGTTGTGCTCGTGATGACTATTTTCTTCATCCATTATCTGTGTTTGTGGTGATAAGTTTTTCCATAATAAAAATCATAACACAATATACCATGCCTCAAATATGCACCATAACATGTTACCAAACCAGTTACCAAGATATCCAATAATGCTTCTAATCAATGTACCACAATATCACCAAGAGGTATCATACCATTATGTATCATCAACATGTACCGTACCATAGCCAAGCATGTAACTGTTAATACTTACCTTTGATCCTATATATGATATAATACTTTGTAACACTAACATTTAACTTCTTTGGCAATCCTCAACAACCTGGAACCATCATCCTCCTCACTTTTGTCTTGTTCTCATGAGATGAAGACCTTCTGTCACCCAAGTCCTCACAGAACGATCTATAGGAAACCCATGGGGATGTCTCATGGGACACTTAGTGTTTGACCCTTAGGGATGAACCTAATTAGGGTTTCCTCATATTCTCCCCCTCTCATATTCAATCCTGAAAAATATCACACTTCTCCCGCTTCACTACCTCATAATTCTTCGTCACAAACTAGCTAAAATATCAAAATACTAGACCATAACATTGACAAGATAGATATTCAATGTAAGTGTGTGAGTGTGTTTGTGAATGACTCCTTGAGGGGTATTTATAGTTTTTCTAGGTAACTTCTTCCCTTAATCTTAGGGCTTCTAGATATTTCTTGTTATACTCACTTTACCCTTTCATTCATTGACTTGTAACCAACTAGGGATTCTTTACCATTCTTTGGGGATTCCAACTTCACAAAGAAATATATCCATCACCTTGAGGGACCATGTGGTGTACCACATATCACTAAAAAATAAACTACATGTATTATCCATCCATGATATTCTTACCTGTAATTCAACCGTCCTTCATGTCGATATTCCTCAATCAACTTAGAGTCCCATAACCACACCTCTAGGGCTTCATGTAGACTACATCAAATCCACCCAACTAAATCATGATCAATGTTGATCATACAAATTTCAATCATATATCCAATGTCTCTAAGCCTCTCTGATGCAGGACCATTGTAAGCAGCCAACCAAGAAAGCAACATAAAAGGCGGAAGACAGCTGGAAAAGCACCAATGCACATTTTTGAAATGTTTTGAAAAATTAATGAAGCAGATATTGATGTGATAGCTGGGGGAAGTGTATTTATATTTATATATTAGATGTTGTAAGAAGATCTTGAGCATTTCTCTCAGCTATAGAATGTAAAGACAATTATATGTAATTAATGAAAGTAGGTAGATTTGAATTCATAGATTAGACAATTTAGAGAGTAGGAGGGAAAATGGATATAGACACCCTCACCCTTGTATAATTGTAACATTTTGATAATTCAGAATTCATAAGCTATAGAGTTGTAACAGAGAGTTGTAGAGAAGAACCCATGTACAGAAGCACTTGTGTTAATATATGAAGCTTTGAATCAATTTTCACGGTGTTGTGATGCTTCTTGTTTACATTTTTTGAATGGTATGTTTAGAGTTTCTTTGTTTCTCTGTATGTATTTGTTTCAATGTTGTGTTATGTGTATGATTTCATATTGAGTGTATGAAGTCTGAGAGAGGAGAAAAACGAGTTTGAATTGTTTCTCTTCTTGAGAATGTTCGACAACACAGGTATTCCAACAAAGGATGAACACCTTCGGTAACCACTCATATAACCAGATCAAAGATCAAAACACCGATGTTTTCACGTGGAAAAACCCCTACGGGGAAACATCCATGGCCCCAACCAATGCGGCCACTTGGATTAGTTTATTAATGCAAAGAAAAAGATTACAGAGAGATTTTACAAGCGAGTTTCTCACAATCGATCATCGCCAAATGACCCTCCATGCTCTTTAAATAGAGATCATGGACCAATCGGGTGTTAAGCCATGGATCAATGGTCATTAATATCAAGGAGAGTATGAATCGTCAGATCACTCTATGTTGGGAACATATCATGACCGTCGGATTTCCTAACTACAAATGCATACTAATGCATACTAAAGAAACACACTTTTACCTAATGACATATTAGACCAAGTAGATCTTAACTAACTCCTAAGTGTCTAA